>JACWES010000014.1:1930368-2057419 GCA_025688845.1 Cucumis hystrix
CGGCCAAGGGTTGCTTCCGCGGAGGCCGAACGGCGCGGACGGCTGAGGATGGTTGGATGATGGTGCGGCTGGGTTCGTCGGACGTTGGAACCGAGCGGATCTGGGCAGACGGCGGCTGAGCTTCACCGGTCGGACGGAAGGAAGAAAAGAAGGCAGATCTGAGATAAATGGGGGGGGTTTTCGGCTGGTTTCGCGGAGCTCCGGCTGGGCGGTGGTGAAGTTGCTGGACGGCGGCGTGCGGCTACCTGGGCACACGGACGGCTAGAACGTAAGGGAGGAGAGGAAAGGGGTGGCGGCAGGCTGGGAGAAGAGGAAGAAGAAAAAGAAGAAAAATGGAGGGGGGGGCTGCGTACGGGGGAAGAAGAAAGGGAAAAGAAAAAAAAGAAAAAGAAAAAAGAAAAAGAAAAGGAAGAAAAAAAAATATATATTTATTAAATAATAATATTTAATAATCCTAATAATAATAATAATAATAATATTTAAAATAATATTATTTTATTATTACCCTTTTTTTTTTCTTTTTTTTTTTTAGGGCGTTACAACAACCCTATTTCAAACAAAGATAGAGTTAATAGAAAAAATCACCTTTGATGCTTTTCTATTTTTGTAATCTCCTCAAGAACACTTCGTAATCTCCTCACGAACTTGAAGCCGGGACTACCACTAAACCTGCTATTCTCCAGACTTAGAACGAGGTTGTGAAACCTGTCTGATAAAAGAATTAGAGAGAGAAATTGAATTTTTTAGTAGGAACCTAACTTTTATATCTTTGTTGAGAGTAAAAAAAATGAGTTCTTGGTTTATTTTGTAATTTTTAATTACAAAAATGAAATATCACCATTTTTAAAAACAAAGAGACCTTTCACCTTTGAGTTACATGCAAGAGTTTCCCTATCTCACCAATTGGCATTCCACTAACTATTAGTGGGGTAAGTGTCTTGCATGCAGTAAGCCACTTGCATATCACATGCAAGTGATAAGCTTGCCAAATCTCAACAAGTGTTATTATTTAAATTAGTCTAAGGGCAATATGGTAATTTAACATTTAAATCAAATTCAAAGTTTGACTTTTTCAAGTCTAGTCAACATTTTTACTTTTTACCATTTTGTCCATCTTGACTAATTTTGACCTTCCAAGCATGAATCCGCATTCATTTCTCCAAAATTCAAATCATATTTGAATATAAAGTTGGCAAAGTTTAACTTCTCAAAGTCAAAAGTCAACATTTTAACTTTTCACATCTTTAACCACTTCCATCAATTCCGAGCTTCTAAATATAAATCTGTATTCATATTTTTAATATTTAAATCACATAAACATAAAGCTCTTTCTTAAACTTATAAATGACTACTAAATCAAATATATTCTCCGGTTTCTCTCTCTTTACCTAATTCGAACAATTTGAATTATTTCATCATTATGCTCTAAGTTGATTCCTTGTGAGTAGCAAGGGAACGTGATGGACCTATAGATCATGGACTCCAGCGATCTAAGATTAACTGGCTAAACTCTTTAGACAGAGTTAATCAACTTTCGTTCACTAACGGGTCATTCCACTAAAGTCCCGTAGTTGCACTCCATTCAATATAAATATATTTGTGTCCATGTTATATAACGATGGTAAGTAAGTTAATCCTTCATAGGTTATTCAAAATCTCAGTTGGGTCAAAGTATCGTTTTACCTCCGAGACTACATCTTGCTTCTTAAGTTCCATTGATCCACTATTGAACAATTGGTTTTAGGTCCAACCATTAAACTGAATCTCTCTCGGGCCAATGAGAGGGTGAGCTCTTTGTTAAAGACTTAGATTCAGTCCTTAAGGGAACAACCTATCTAGTAACCCTAGAGCGGGTAGGAGTGAATTTTGTCTTGCATCCTATGTCCCTAACTATTCATCCGGTCTTATCCCTGAAATGGAAGACTTATTAGGCGAGTGCCATTGAGCTGCCCTCACCTATGTAGATCTAAGGATAATTCTGTGTGAACAAAAGTTCATAGTTAGCTCAGGATTAAGATTAAGTTATAGTGGATATCTATAAACGAAATAGTCGGTTTTATTAAAGTTAACGATGTTATAACCTAAAAGTGACTATTTCATGGTTCCAGTCTTATGTAAATTCTTTACATACATAGGATGTCCTCAATTCAAGATCACATCGTTTATACTAACTACAAAGCGTTCTGCATCCATAGTGTTCCCAGAATAAGGTGCCCAACCGTATTCGTATACTATAGACTATTTAGGCTATATACTCGAACTTGATCCACGTTTATGTCTCTACATAAAGTTCAATTTCACTCAATAATCTCCTCGGGTCCTTAGTTTATTGGCTTTGAGATTATAGTATCAATAACAAATTCATTGAATAGAATATGATTACAAAGTACGAGTTTTAGGACATAAGTTCCAACATAAACATAAATACAATATACAATTTTAATTTACAATCTACCATAAACATACATATAATAAAAATTTCAATTTAATTTTACCTATTCATACAACATATTTAATAACAAACATACATATAATATACAATCTACACCTACAATACACAATCTACAATTTACAAAATACAATATACAAACATACATACAATTTACAATATACATATTCATACATTAATACACAGTCTAAATATTCAACATACAATATACATACATTAATACACATACAATATCCAACATATAATATACATACAAAATACAACATTTTTACCAGTAGAGACAACAAACTAAGGCAACGAGGATAGGATATTGATGGGCGTGGCGGACGGCAACGACGTCGTCTCCCTCTCTCTTTCTTCCTCCTCTCTTCTTATTTTTTCTCTCTTCTTTCTTCTTCATTTTGGTTCTGAGTTCTGTGAACACAGAACTAAAATAACTAGGGTTCTCATGACGCACCACGAAAACGTCATGAGAACCCACCTTGTAACGACGACGTAAATAGACGCGTCGTTAGAAGCTAACCTAATGCCAATGTGTTCACTTATGGCATTGACATTACCTTTTCCAAATCAATCAAACCATCAAACTTTTGACAACGTCAACAACTAGTACGACAGCAAAAGGGTTTGTCATAATTATTTAAAGGCTAGACCTTTGTCGACGTGGTTAACATGCGTTGTTTTAGATAGGCCAATGATGATGCAGTTGACATAGACGTCGTGAGAGATCTACCACTTTAATAATATTTTAGGGCTTCACCAACGCCATCTTTTATGACATCGGCGTTAGGGGGGAAACAGCGATGTCGACGTGCATGGCATCGTGGGAAACTAAATAATACTTTTAAAATAAAAAGTTCCACGACGTCGTCATGCATTGCGTCACCGTTTCCTCCATCATTTGCGACATCGACATTGAAACCAATGCTGACACCTTTCTCGCCGCGTTGGCAAAAACCTTTCTTACGTCGACGTTCGTTATCCTGACGCCATTTTCTGCGTCGGAAAACTCTGATTTCTTGTAGTGTTATCCTCATGCAGGTTCTCCGTTGGAAAATACCGAACGCTTATTTTCTTCCATTTGTCCATTTACCATTTATGGAGGAAGATTGTTGGAATAAATGGTTGTTGTTTGTGTTTCTTCATGAATGGATGCATCATGAGTGGATGCGTCATTTCATGAAAATTAATAACTAAATTATAGAAAAAGACATGACTTTTCGAACGACCATGAATAAGTCTATAAATAAGGTCCTTTTCTATTTGGTTGAAAAAACACATCTTTTTCGTTATCCACAATCTTGACGTTTGATGGATCCACAAAATTTTGTTCGTTGATCTTTTAGACGGGGTGCTACTCTTAGAAGAAAGGTGATATGTTTTATCCTGGGAGACACTCTCAAAACTCAAGCACTGGGGTGAGTAAATTTATTTTAAAGAGACAATGTGAATTCGTTGAGCTCAGATCTATAATACATATATGAGTTTATGTTTGTTGTGATGATAATATTGATAACAATGTCTGCTCTAGAGTTGAATAGAATAGCTTCACCCATGTGAAAGCTTTTGGAAGAAGGGCGGTGAAGAAGAGTTTTGTAAGGGATGAGGGTTGTAATGACAAAGTGCGTGATTATGAGTTTGTTTGGTTAATTGATGGTGCTCTCGTGTGCCGGTTGGCCTTCTACAATTCCACGACTATATTAATAATAATTTGTGGTAATTAGCATAGAACTAATAACACTTATTATTCTCATTTCTCCTTATTTAGTTTACACTTCTTGCTATTAGAGTTTAATTTCCATATCATTTTGAACTAATTCTCCTAATTTAAAATATTATGTTAAAGGCTTTTCATCCGTATAATTTAAGAAACGAATAATTTCATTTAGTGATTTTGAGTCGATTTTAAATGGTATCAAGTTTTTTTTAAAAAAAAACAAAACAAAACAACATATCAATAAAAAGAAACACAAAGTACTGTTTAGAAAATAGGTGAAGGGGTGTTTGTTGCGGCTGACTATCTGTCTTTGGTTTTGTTTTGTATGTGCTTGACCATAAAATAAATTTTGTGTCAATAATCAAAGTGGAAGTTTGTTAATGTTTTGGTTGGCTGTAGTATTGACAAATTTTGTTATACTTGTAATTTTGTTAAAATGCTGCTTTTATATACTAATATTTTGAATCTAATTATTATATTTGTAACTATTTCAATCTTCTAAATCACATGGTTTTGCTACCATCTTAAATCACCAATTATACAAATGCTTGCATTTTCTAATTATCAAAAGGAAAGGGTCAACATTATGTGTTGCCCTTGTGATAGTGGGAACATAAAAAATAGAACAGAGGACTAGAAGGACATGGATTAATCAATCTATAGTGGCCACGTACTTAAGATTTAATATCATAAGAATATAGATGTTGATATCCAAATTCCTTCCGATGACAGATGGGTTGTCCCAAATTAAAAAAATGATATTAAAGGCTCAATTTGTTGCAGGGTAACTTATATAAACATTATTGTACCAGTGACTTTTCTTTTATTAACTCATACTTTTTTTGTTTGTTAAGAATTCAAACGTTTATTTAAGAATCTAACATGTTTGTTTATGAAGGATAGAGGATCATTCTACATAAATAATGAACTACAATTACAATAGTAGTTTTAATTTTAACGTAGAAAAAACCTTCCCAAATCAATAATAAAAAACCACAGGACTAAATCAAAATCTTTCACAATCAACGTAATAATAAAAAAGAAGGTTATCCTTTGAGTTTAGTATATTTAGTAAAAAGTTATATTGGTACATAGATTATAATTTGGAGAAAGGCTCAAGAGAGATGTGATCAAGGTGGAATGACTGTGAAGGGACTATTTTAATACCATAAAACTTGGCTTTCATTAAAAAGAAATGTGATCTGTTTGGGATTTTATTATTATTAGAAAAGAAGTTTTGGTTTATCCACTCAAATAATTATTTTTTCAAAGGTAAATTGATTTTGAGTCAATTCATTCACATTTAAAAGTAGATGAGCTGAAAATCCGATCACAAATACCAATAATGGACAAAAAAAAAAGTAGTTTGAAAAAGAAAAAGATGAACTGCAAATTTCTCTTCTACAATAAAGTCAAAAAATCATTTTGAAACTTCAATTACTTAATAGAGACTAAATCTTACACAAAAGAGTAAAAATATTGTTTGAAATGTGAAGATCAATAAAATTTAAAACTCAAACTTAGAAGATTAAAGGAGAAAACATCCAAAAAAACCTCAGGGAAACATAAGGAGGACATGAAGTAAATCCAAATTTAGAATAGTTTTTTCTTTTTCTTTTTGTATGATATTGACCACACAAAGGCCTCATTTAAAGAATATAGTATCATTATCACCAGCCATTTTTTCTGACCCTCAACTCAATAATTGAGTTATTGAGGGTGACCTTTGAAAAAAGAAAACCAATTTTTTGTAGAAATTTTGAGGATCGAAAAGTGACTCAATAAGTGGACCTCGGATCACTTCTATTTGATTTGACATCCAAACCGAATCATAAAAACTATTGAAGAAAAATTAACAACCGGCTAACTTCAACGGCTAGACGTTATAACTGAAAGGAAAAAAAATAGACATTTTGAACCCATTAACCAACATGGTATCGATTCATTTAAGTGATTTTTTCCTTATACCTCTATCAATAATTGAGGGTTAAAAAGTCATGATTTAGTTTTAATTGATATATCCTTATTGAAGTTTTAGGATTATAAAAATTATGTTCCCCATTTCAATGCTTGGCCATATAAAGTTGATTCTAGGCTTTAGATTATATATATTACATCTATTCACTTTTCCATTACCACATTTATTCACTTTTCTATTACCATATTTTAATTTAAAAAGTTTTATATAAAAACTCATAAATTAAAAAGATACATTTTGGTCATTAAATTTCGTTCTTATAAACTTAAAAACTAAAAGGTGTTAAAGCAAACGTGGCAAAACTTTTTCAAATTGAGGAATAAAAACCATATGATCATAATAGAAAACTCCACTATCAATATTAATAGATAGTAAACTAAACATACTATCAATTGATAATTTATTACATTTAAAAAAAAACAATATAACTCGAAAGGAAATGAAAAAAGAAGAGTCCATTAAAAGATGGCGCCCACTTACTATCACCACACTCATTTTCTTTGCTTTGAGTTCCCTCCTCCACCTATGCCTCTGTTATGTAACAAATGAAATGACTTTCTCCTTCTTTATATAACACTGTAAGATTAAAAAAAACTGAACTCAATAATCCTTCAATTTCATTGTTAGAGATTTGACTTGAAGTTTAAAAGTAAACACCTAAGCCAAAATAATTGCATCCCAATTAAATTGGTAGGTTGTTAGTTTAAGGAAAAAAGATCCAGAGCAGAAGAAAGCAATTATTGTAACACCCTAAAATTTTTAAGATATTTTTGTTATCATTTTATTAATTTTGGGTGTTATTTTGTGAAATGGTTTTGATTTGTGGAGATTAAGTGTTTTGGAAAGATGTGGGGTTAATGGTTGAAAAAATTGGAAATTCTATTATTATTATTAGTATAATTATTAAGAGGTGAGATAAGGGTTATTAATGAAGAGAGAGGAAAATTAAATAGGAATAGGAAGAGATGAAGGAAAAGAGGAGTTATTTGGGGGGAAATTAAATAATAATAATGACATTATTGTTATTATTATTATTAGAATTTAATAGATTTAAATACCCACTCGGGATGTGTGCCAAATAACTATTCATCACCTTCTTCCTTCATCAAAGAACCCTAACCCTAGCCGCCGTGCCTCACCTCCGGCCGCCGCAAATCCCACGACCGAAGCAGCCGCTACACGACGACGATCGCAGGACGAAGCCTTCAGCCGCCGCCGTCAAAGCCGAACGCATTCCTTCTCCTTCGCGCTTCTCCTCATCGTCGAAGTCAGCAGTTCCGTGTAAGACGTACGCTAGCCACGCTCCAGCCGCACGGGTCCATGCCGTGTTACCTCTCCAGCCGCACGCGTCCAGCCGCTAGCATCCGCCTTCACCAAGCCGCCTGAGCTGCCGTTGAGGTCCGTCCGCGTTTTCCCTTCACCGAGCCACGTGAGCCGTGTTCGTTAGTCAGAGCCGTTCTTTGTTTTGGAGTCATTTTGGTGAGTTTTGGCTATTATTGATTGTGATGGTACTCCCATTAATTGCCTATTTTGTCCCAAATGAATAAAGTTATGGATTTAAGTGGATCTATGTTTTTCTTGAAGGAACGAATATAATTGGAGGAACTGAGACTGTGAATTGTTCCACTTAGGGTTGTGTTGGATTCAACCCTAATCTTGAGGTAAGCTCGGATAAGTTTGGTTGCGTAATTAAACAGTAGGGTGATGGTTGACAAGATTATTAATGTTAATTTTGTTTATGTTTAGGACTGAGTATTGTGAGGAATTGACTGCCAACCTGTGAATTTTTAGCAGATCTCCTGGTAAGAGATTTTTTCCCCTTTTGTTTGAGATGCAATACTATTGGTGCATGATGTGATTATATGTATTTCTGAGATTATGTGTGTTGAGCTGAGATGTTGATTTTATGATGAGCATGTATAGCCTATAGTGTTCTGTTGGTCTGCTGGTTAGAGTCGTACCACGAGGGTCCATCAAGGTCCTCCCCTATACATGTTTGAGTATTATTGAGACGTTATTCGACGGGATCACTTACAGCCCGACTCTCCTTTAGGGTGATTACTTCGGGTTCACCGAGAGCCCAGTTCAGTCCCGGTGGGACTACTGGATAGTGTGCGTTTGGGAGCACCATAGAGCGTGGTACTTTATTACAGGACTCTAACCAAGAGACTAACAACACATAGGGAGACTAAGTATGGGTCTCTTACTGAGTATAATTTTATACTCATTCTTTTAAATGTTTAATTTTCAGGTAAAGGTAAAGGCAAGGGCAAGCTGGCAAATGACAAGAAGTGATCGTGGTTCGCCATAGGGAATAGCTCAGCTTTAACGCATTTATGTTTCAGTAATTATATTTTTTTTTGGATTTCAGAACTTTGGTATATTTATTTTAATGTATTTCTTTAATTTTATGGGCCCAAATTAATATTTTATTTTACCACTTTAGTTACTTATTTATTTTCTTATTATTTAAATTTTTCTCAACTTATAAATTAATTTTCCTTTTAAAAAAAAAAAAACTATACTTATTTAAATAGTAACGACCTCAACCTTCTAGTAAAGTTAGGTCATTACAATTATATCATTGCCCATCATTTTATGATTGTCTGTTCTTGGGATTTGACTTCTGTTGATGAAATCATATTGAAATCAATACTGAATATTTCATGGTGAAAACAATTCTACAGAGTTGAAAACCATAACGCAAAGCTTTGCACTTTTTAAGTAACATATTGGTAAAAAGACGGTGTATACTAACTCAACTAACATCTATATGTACTAAGGACATGAGGTATGTGTAGTTTAAATCCCTCACTTTCAATTTATAAAAAAAAAAGAAAAGGAAAGGAAAGGAAAAGGAAGTACTTCGCTGCAAAATCACTTGAGATCAAAGTGCTTCCACACAGCCTTCTCTCTTCTTCTTTTCAATTATTATCTCCATAAAACCAAAATGTATATAAAGTCACTACGGACACTGTTTAAAAGTGCTTGTAATATTCCAACAATAGAAAAAATTGAAAATTATTGTAACTATTGAAAGTAGAGACAAAGAGCACACCGATTTACGTGAAACTTGAATACGGGAGAAAAACTACGATATTTTGTCATTATTTTCTAAATGAATTTACAATAGGTACAATGAAAGAGAATAAATAAAATATACAAGGGAATAATAAAATGAAAAGATTTAGGAATTAGGGAAAATATTCCCATAATCTTTCCATAAATACCCTAAGGGCTAAATCCACTAATTCTAACACTCCCCCTCAAGTTGGGACGTAAATATCAATGAGGTCCAACTTGCTAACACAAAATTTGAAGTTTGGTCTGAGAAGCCTCTTGGTAAGAACACATCAACAACCTGTTGACTCGAAGGGATGTACAGAATGCATATGCTCCCACTGTCAAGTCTTTCTTTGATGAAATGTCAATCAATTTCAACATGTTTAGTTCGGTCATGTTGAATAGGGTTGTTAACAATACCAATAGCAACTTTATTATCATAGAAAAGTTCAATGGTGTCTCACATTCCTGATGAAGATCAGACAAGACTTCCTTAAGCCAAATTTCCTCACATAGTCACAAACTCATGGCTCGGTATTCGACCTCAGCGCTGCTTCTAGCAACAACACTTTGCTTCTTACTCCTCCAAGTTACAAGATTGCCCCAATCAAAGGTAAAATAAACGAAGGTAGGCTTTCTGTCAACAACAGATCCTGCCCAGTCCAAGTCTGTGTATTCCTCAATGGTCTTTCTGATTATCTTTCTAAACATCAACCCCTTACCATGTGCTATTTTCAAGTATCTCAAAATTCTGTTGACAGCTTTCATGTGTTCCTCATAGGGAGCATGCATAAACTGGCTGAGAACACTCACAGCAAAGAAAATACAAGGATGAGTATGGATAAGTAAATTAATTACCTATAAGGTGTTGATGTTATTAATTTTTATCAACTGGAACTTGATCATCAAAATTTCCTGGTTTAAAGTTGAATTCAATAGGAGTGTTAGTAGAACGACATCCCAACATACCTGCTCGGTTAGTAAATCAAAGGGTGTATTTTCTTTGAGACACAGAGATACCTTCTTTAGTTCTAACCACCACCATTCCAAGGAAATATTTCATATTTTCCAAATCCTTGATTTCAAACTCAAACCCCATCTTCTTCTTTAGTTAAACGATCTCATTAGTATCATCCCTAGATAGCACAATGGCATCAACATAGACAATCAAACTGCAATTTTCCCTGCCTTGAAGACTTTGGTGACCAAGGTGTATCAGAGTGCCATTGATTGTACCCCTGAAACTTGATGAAAGTGGAAAATCTGTCAAACCACTCTCTTGGTGATTGTTTCAACCTATATAAGAATTTCTGAAACTTGCAAACCTGATTATTAAATTGAGCTTTAAATCCTAGAGGTGGACTCATATATACTACCTCTTTAAGATCCTTATTCAAGAATTCATTCTTAACATCAAGCTGATATAGGGGTCAATCTTTATTCACTGCAACAGACACAAAACTCTAATAGTGTTCAATTTTTCCACAAGAGAAAAAGTCTCAGAATAGTCAATCTCATAGGTCTGAGTGAACCCTTTTGCAACTAACTTGGCCTTATGTTTCTCAATTGTACCATATGCCTTGTATTTAAGAACGAGCACCCATTTTCATCACACAGTTTTATGTTCCTTAGGTAGGGCTCAGATCTCTCAAGTCTTGTTCTTCTCAAGGGCCCTCATCTCTTCCATGACAACATTCTTCCACTCAAAAAATCTAAAGCAATGTGGATATTTTTTTGGTATCATAGTAGAGTCAAGACTGGCCATGAAAGCTCTGAACTAAAGAGATAGGTTCTCATAAGAAACATAGCTAGAAATAGAGTGCTTATTACAGGATCTACTACCCTTCCTCAATGCAGTAAGCAGATTAAGAGAGGGATCAAACTTACTTATATTTTCTGAACAACCCTTCCTAATTTCATTTTTAGTAATTCTTGTACTGACCTCATTTTCATCATTACTATCCTTTCCATCCATGATGACCTTAGTATCAACATTTTCCTGTTCATCTATATTTTTAGGAATAGTTATCTCGAACCTGTCACTTTCCTCATTGTACTGTCAATGTGTGACTCAATAGAATCAACCATACCTTGATCTCGTAAAGGTTTAGAACCTTGGACTGGAGCTGGCTGATTAGCAAGAGACCCAACTTCCTTTCTAAGATTCCTCCTATAATAGGTTTTCCAAGGAACTTGGTTCGTAAGTAATACTCTATAGTGAGGATCTGGGCTTGGTATGGTAACGAGAGTAAGATTGGTAGAATTTAAAGATGTCACCCAGTTAGAGTTGGACTCTTCACTCTCACTCTCCCCTGAAGTTGGCTAATGAGATAGAAAGCATGATATTCGAGAAAGGTAGCATCCATGGAGACAAAGTACTTACGAGAAGATGGGTGAAAGCATTTATAGCCTCGTTGATGCATAGGATAAAAAACAAAAACATATACCTGAGTCCGAGGAGTAAACTTAGATGGGTTAGTGCCATGGTTATGAACATAAGTTATCCACCCGAATACTCGAAGAGGAAAAAACATCAGAGATGAGGCGGGTACAAGTATATGACTCTTTAAGACACTCTAAGGGGGTCTGAAGATGTAGGACTTAAGAAGGCATTCGGTTGATAAGATGGCTTGCAGTGAGAACAACATCGCCCTAGAGATAGAAAGGAAGGAAAGTAGATAACATAAGAGAACGAGTAACTTTCAAAAGGTGGTGGTTTTTGCACTCAGCTACTCTATTTGGTGGGGGGTGTAGGCGCAGGTGGACAATGCCTTTGGAAGACAAAAAATCATTGAGATGTGGTTTTAGAACTCTCGACCATTGTCACTCAACAAAATAGCAATCTTTGTATTGAAGTATGTTTCTACGATGTTATAGAAGTCCCGAAAGACAGAGGTGACCTTAGATTTTTTGGAGATAAGAAAAATCCAGGTAAGGTAGGTATGGTCATCAATAAAGGTTATGAACCATTGTTTTCCAAATGAGGTTGTTATCTTTGAATTGAAGTGCTTTTCTACAGTGTTATAGAAGTCCCAAAAGATTGAGGTGACCTCAGATTTGTCTGAGATAAGAAAAATCCAGGTAAGACAGGTATGGTCATCAATAAAGGTTATGAACCATTGTTTTCCAAATGAGGTTGTTATCTTGGATGGTCTATAAATATTAGTATGAACAAGAGTGAAAGGGTGGGTTGGTTTGTATGGTTGTGAAGGAAAAGAAACCTGATGTTGTTTGGCCTAAATACATACATCACAAGATAAGGTAGACAGATAAATTTTAGAGAAGAGGTGAGGAAATAAATGTTTTATATATTACAAATTAGGGTGGCCTACATGAAAATAACACAACATACAGTCTTGTCCAGAAGTAGTAAAATAGAAAGATAAAATACTAGTCCTAGAAATGCTACTAGAAAAGGTATCGTCATCAAGGAGGTAGAGTCCCCTACTATGTTGGGTAGTGCCAATCATCTTCCCTAAGCACAAGTTCTGAAAAGAGACAAAATCAGGTAAGAATGTTGCTTTGTCGTTTAACTCATGAAAGTGATCTTGCATATAGAAAGCAAATTATAATAAAGTATGGACACATGCAAAACATTATGTAATGAGAGCCCTGCATAGGGAGAAATCTTTCCTTTTCCAGCAATGGGGGCCAAGGAGTCATTTGCAATTCTAATTGTTTCATTGCCAGCACAAGGAATATAAGACACAAAATGTTCAAAGGGCCCAGTTAAATGATTTGTGGGGCAAGAATCCAGAATCCAGGGGTTCTTCCCATCAACATTAATAAGATCGAAGGACTGAGGTATACTTGTAACGCCTTAAAAAAAAAAAAAAAGGTAATAATAAAAATAATAAGATTTTATTATTTATTTATTAAATATTATTATTTTTATTATCATTATTATATTATTATTATTATTATTATTATTATTATAATTATTATTATTAAATAAAGCAAAAGAAAAGGGGGGAAATAAAAAAAATTTCCCCCCTTCTTCCTCACGTGCCCCCCCTCTCTCTTCCTCTTCTCCTTCGCTTGAAAACAGCCCCCCGCCTCAATTTTTTCTTTTCTTTTCTTCTTCTTCTTCTTCTTCCGTCCGCCCAGCCCTAGCCGCCGCAGCCCGCCTCAAGACCTGTCTCCGTCCCCGAAGCCAAGTCGTACGCTTCGCGCACAGCCCGTCGGCGTAGGTCATTCCGCACCATCTCCCCGCTCACGCAGTCGGCGTCGCGTGCGTCAGTCAACAGCAGACGAGCCGACCTTGTTCGCGAAGCCTCACCGCGCCGGTCACCACGTCAGCTCGCCGGCCGTTCGTGAGGCAGTCGCGCATCTCCCAGCCAGCCGCGACGCCTCGTCAGCCAGCCAAAATCGCCCCCCCTTCCTCAGATCCGTTCTTCTCGCACCGGGCCTTCCTCGGTTCCGACCGTCCGACGAACCCCGTCTGCGTCTCCCCATCTTCCAGCCGCGGATTGGAAGCCGACCACCGACCGACCCACACGTAAGGTTCCGCGAACTAACAGTCGTGAGCCGTGGAGTGTCGTTGCCTTTGTTTTACGGTAAATTGTCGATGTGGTTTTGTTGGTAACAAATTAAAGTTGTGAATTTTAGTTGTTTCAAAACGAATTCGAGTTATTGGTTGGATTAATTGCTGATCGTTGTTCGATCTTAGGTTGAAGGTAACGCCTAATTCCCTTGGGCTCACAACAATTATTGGATTTAATTGGAGCTTGGTTCGTGAACTTGGGTAAGTTGTGAAACATCACATTGGGTTGATTTTTAAATGAATTATGTGTTGGAAAGAGATATTGAGTGATTGTCTTAATGTTTAGGTTGTTGGCAAACGTGGGTTCAATCAAGGGGTTAGAGTAAAGTTACGGTAAGGGACTTTCTACTGGACTTAAAAAAAAAATATTTGGATGTATTGGCTGCATGGATCGTACTGTTCTATTGAGTAGGGATAACGACCATGATGTCTATGTTTGAATATAGACTTGTGGTTGAATGTATGTTATGACTGTCTGGTTATGTATATGCAAAATTGTAAAGATGTGGGAATGACTGAACCTTGTAGATGCGGCTCATATAAGGTGTGGCTTGAACTGGTAGATGATTGTGTAAACCGAATATACGATATACAACTATGGTAGTGTTATTGTGAATGGAAGAGACATCATGGTAGTGCCATTGTAGACTGAAATGAATGTTAGGATTATTTTAGTTGTTGACTGATGTGTCGATGTGTTTCTTGACTGACCTTAGGTTAAATTGGAATGAAATGGTTGTTTGAAGTTAAGTGGAAAGTTTACGTGATGAGGACGTTTGACTGGGTTGTATATTGACTGTTAAGATGTACAGAAGGGACTGAGGGGTAAATTATTAGTTTCCTAGTGGGTAGTTACCTTGCGGGTGCCCTACGGAATTATCACCCTTTGTGCATCCTTCGGAAGCACTAAACTGATACGTGCATCCTTCGGGAGCACTAGACTGATACGTGCATCCTTCGGGAGCACTAGACTGATACGTGCATCCTTCGGGAGCACTAGACTGATACGTGCATCCTTCAGGAGCACTAGACTGATACGTGCATCCTTCGGGAGCACTAGACTGATACGTGCATCCTTTGGGAGCACTAGACTGATATGTGCATCCTACGGGATCACGAGACTGTGATTGTGCAGGGTACCCCATAGGAAGCTATTAATTTATTTTCCCCTAACGGGACCAGTAGTGGGTCTCTTACTGAGTATATTAATACTCACCCTTTTTATGTTTAACTTTTCAGGCAAAGGTAACATGAGGGTCAGACCGACGAGGGACAAGAAGGACTCGTGAATTGCCATAGGGGACTGTCTTTAAACTGCTTCCGCTGACGGTTTGAAAATATTTTGATTTAACTAAGTCTACAAATAGTTAAATTTTTTGTAAACAGCATTTGAAATTTTGTATTTTTGAAATAGGGCCCGATTAAAATTTCCCTTCGTTTTCTTACGGTTTCAACTGAATCTTGTTATGTCTTTTGTCAACAAACGGTTTTGTGTTAAAGTAACAACTTAGATTAGATAAGAAAAGTCTTGGTCATCACAATACTTGATTGGACAATGGCACCTAAAGTAGCGGGACTAAGATCGGTCTAGTTCCCATGTGGATCAAGTGTTGAGAAGGTCCAACAAATTCACTCACATACGCACACCTTGTGTTTTATTTGTAGTTGGGAGGGCGTTTCTTACCTTCTAGGGGACGACCATGTAACTTTCAACATTGTTCTTTAGTATGCCATTGTTTTTTGCAATGCTTACTGACAGGAATTGGTTTTCCATTGTGCTTGTCCCTACCAATAGTAGAGGACCTCACACTAAAAGCAGCAGAGTCAATAGTAGGAGTTGCAAAAATACTCATAGCACTTGTGCAATCTTCCTCAAGGAAAATTTCAAAACAAACTTCCATTAGGGAGGAAATTGGTCTATGGCCTAGTATACGCCCTCGAACTACATCAAACTTAGGATTCAAATCAGCAAGAAATTCATAAATCCTATTAATCTCTTCAATTCTAGATTACTGTAAACCATCACTAGGACTACTCCAGACTAGTTCTCTGCATAGGTCCATTTCCTTCCAGATAAGAGAAAGCTTATTAAAAAAGGATGTGCCATCCATGGTTGCTTGCTTGCATTCATGAACCTGATTCCTTAGCGTGTATAGGCTAGAGGCATTCTGAAGTTTGGAGTAAATTGTATGGGTTGTGTCCTAAATATCTTTAGCCGTAACAATAAACAGTAACGACTTGTCAATCTGGGGTTCCATACTGTTGATCAATATGGATCAAAGAATAGAGTCTTCTACCTTCTAGTATCGTTTTTGTGGGTCACCCTGTGTAGGGCTAGATATTTCCCCTATCAGAAAGCCAAATTTATGTTGTCCTTCAAGGTCTATCTTCATTGACCAAGACCATGAGAAATAATTATTGCCGTTCAACTTTACCCCTAAAGGATGATGCGTCGTAGACTGAGCCACTGTAATAGACACATAAAGAGAGGAAAAAGTAGAGAACGAGGTTACCAAATTCTCATAATACATCGTTATAGGGGTATTGGATACCCTCTCTAAGGTAGCCTCAAGTGTTGCAATCTATAGTTAAAGCCCTTTTAGTTGTTGTTGAGCTATTCTCAAGGAAGCTTGCACCTTAGGGTTGGAAAGTGAGAAAGATTCACCAATCTTAAATGTTGAGTGAATTTGAGGATTCTTAACACCAAAATGATAACTTAGGTCAATGGGCTATAAGGCATACAGATTTAACGACAGAAGTAGTGGTGGCCAGCTAGAATTAGGTGGTAGTATAAAAATCGAGGCGTGGGGAGCAATATAGGCCACAGATGAAGCAATGTAGGTCGCAAGACATACAAATTTGACGGTAGAAGCAATGGTGGCCAACCAGAATTACATGGCTGTACATAAATTGGGGTGTGGGAAGCAATATAGGCCACAGATAATGAAAAGGGTTACATAAATGGGATGGTCGGTGTCGTTTGAAGAGAAAGGATCGACACATACAGCTCTAGCAACGGAGTGTGAAGGTTGGTGGCGACTTGTGGCGGCGCATGAGGAGTGTTTGGCAAAATGAACGATTGCAGAATTAATGGAAATGCATTTTTTGGTGTTTTCTGAAGGTGGCAGAACCATTCGTCATGGCAGACTGATCCGAGCATCGACTGCAGTGGCGACAACGACACAAAATCTGGTGGTTGTCTTCTCTGTTTAATTTTCATCATTGGTTGTGTCCTCTAGGACTTCTAGGGTGTGTTCAATGTCCCGCTCTGATACCATATTGAAAGTAGAGATAAAGAGAACACATCGATTTACGTGAAAATCCGAGTATTAGAAGAAAACCACGATATTTTGTTCTTACTATTTTCTAAATGAATTTATAATAGGTACAATGAGGGAGAATAAATAGAATACACAAGGAAATAATAAAAGGAAAAGATTTAGGAATTAGGAAAAATATTTCCATACCCTTTCCATAAATACCCTAAGGGCTAAGCTCACTAATTCTAACAGTAACGTTGTGTGAGTTGGAAGAGAACACAAAGAGGTATATGTGTGCATACCTTTTATTCCTTGTAGTTAAGGTAATATGAAGTTAGGCTTTTTGCAGCTTTTAAAACCAATAACGTAATTTGTGGTTGTAATGTCATCTATAATTAAGAGAAAGAATTGAGAATTTTAAAATCCCAACTTCTATGTATAATTCACACATCATAGAAATGATTCTTTTAATAAAGAAATAGAAATTTTCCTATGTAGAAAAAATGTCAAACTATTTACAAAAATAGCAAAAAAAAATACCAATAGATACTGATAGACTTTAATCAATCTCCATTAATGAGATAAAATCAATGATAGACTTCCATCAGTTTCAATTACTAATAAACAGTGATAAACTTCTATCAAATACTGATAGACTATCATTAAAGTCTATCTAGGTTGTAATGAATTTAGAAAATTTTACTACAACTTGTAAATAGTGACAGGGAAATGAATGTGCATTACTTACATCCCGTCAATACATGGGTGAATTTAGTCCAATCCTCCTCGTCTTCTTTTTCTTCTTCCTTTTGTTTCTTGTCTTGAATCCGCAATTTGGGATAGTTTAAAATTCTCAAGAACCGTCCTTCTGTTAAGGAACTGTGGTTGTTGGAGAAATTCTTGGGGAAAGGACACTAAATTGGGACAATCTTCAAGACACAAACTTTAGAGTGAAGTGAGGTGAGTGATTCCTTCTGACAAGGAAGTTAATTTGGGACAATCCCAAATAAGCAAGTGTGATAGGGAAATGAGATCACCTACATCTTCCAACCATAAAGTTAAGTTAGGACATCTATCAATTTTCAAACGTGATAGTGAAGTGAGTTCACCAATCCCTTAAATACTCACTAAATTTTCACGGTTTGATAGCTTCAAAGTTTCAAGACTATAAATCAAACTCTTGGGCAAATACTCCAATTTGGGAATATCCTCAAGCCGAAGTGTCCGGAGATTACTAAGTTTTTTTCATCCTACATCATCGTTATCCTCATCAACAAGATGGGGAGAAGACATTTGAAAATTTTTGCAGCGTTCTATGATAAGAGACTCAAGATGTATCATATTGCAGAATAACTCCTCTGGCAAGAACTCAAGATCAATAGTTCCAATCTAAAGGAAAAATAATTTAGACAATGTTGAACAAGAAGAAGAAGAATGTTCAGAAAGGTTTGTTGCCATTTGTAATACCATTTCAAAAAGTTGTACACTAACACCGTATATTCTCAATGATTCCAAGGATGGATGTTGTAGAATAGAAGCGAACATAAGACAATAAAAAGACATAACTTTGAGAGTTAATGTAATATTATTGTTGGAAATGAAATTTCCCCCTTCCACCAACCTTTCAACTAGGGCATGCTCTCAAAATCCTTAGTTTCTCAAGGGATAGAAAAAATGTTGTTAATGAAGAAACAAAATTGTTGCTATATCAATGTGTTCAATATTAGGTAAGTATCCAAGAAGAAGGTGCTTGAGATATAGAAATTGATCAAACTATAAGAGATGCTCCAATTTTTCACAATGTGAAAGCTCAATGCTAACCAAACCACCCAGGAAATTTAAAGAAAACCAATCACATAACTTCATTCTTCTATATCCTATTATAATCAATTTGTGAACATTTGAATGTGGTTTTAAACACTCCAAAACTCCCTCATCATCTTCATCACTATCATTTAAGGCATCTTCATGATCCATTTTTATGTCCGCGTGTAATTCCAACTTTGGAATTCCATACACATCTTTTATGTATTGTTCTATCTTACTTCACCATGCAGACCTTTTCTTCATGGCTGCCTTTACTCTTTATGTGCACATAACAGTTAGCTCAATAACAAGTTCAAGACTAAAGTTTGAACACAATTTCATATTCATTTGAAATATATAGACTTTACTTGAATTCAAACATATGTTTTCATTCAAAATAATCATTTACAAAGCATTTTGAAATTTAAAGAAAGCTTTTAAATATACAAATACTTTTGAGATTCATTCACGAAAACTTGGTTTCCTTTGACCGGTCTCTAACTTCTCCTCTCTCCTAATGGCTCTTCTTCTCAGAAGAGTAACACTTCAGTTTTCTTCACAGATTCTCAGAGCAACTTCTTAGCATTCTGTTGTCTTCCTCTATTTACGCTTCCATCAAAACAAATTAGTCATCTCTAATCTTCTAATAGCTTGCCAGCTCCTTCTACAAGTGGTACACACGTGTAAGCTCAATTTTTCTTATGAACATATGCTTAAACTTAAACTTGCCATGTAACCCACTAATTAATTACTAATAGGAAATTTCTAAGAAAATTCCTATCTTTCATTGTATAATTTCAGTCCGCGATGAGTTTCAAATCCCCTAGGCTATCTTACTTGCACCACTCTTCTCCCCGCAAAGAACTTTAAAACGCCTATTATTATCACCTAGCTTCAGAAAAAAAATTCTTCATCAAAACACTTAGCCTATCTGATTAAACAAAATACTTATTTTTCAAAATTTGATACTATCAACCTCGGGTCTCACATAATCCTTTTGGTATGCGAGTCAAACTGCAACAATCATAAATATCAAGATGCCTAAGATTGATCAAATTGTTAATATCTTTTAGTAATTTTCTTAGCCAAATGCAGTAGCGAAGGATAAAGTGTTTCCAAATTATACAATCTGGTAATAGAATTGGGAAGGAAACTTACATTCAAACCATAAAGATTAAGATATCTCAAATGTTTTAACTTATTAATAAACTTAGAAGGATGACAACAACATCTATCCAAATTCAATGTTCGTAATTGAAAAAGGTTTATGTGATAAGTTTGTTTTAAAGAACGAAAAGAAGCATGACTACCAATATCCAATGTTCTCAAACTCATTACCTAAGTGAATGATTTTGATACAACTTCCCTTGTTGGCCTCTTGCTTAAGAGAAATGAGGCATGTCTGAGTCCTTTTGTCAATGGACAACATCATCACTTACAGCCACACGTTCATTTTCTCTTATCCAACATGCAAAATCATGCAACAAGTCATGCATCTTAAAGTACTTGAAGTCTCCCCATTTATTTTTTCTTATGTCTTAAAAGAATGACCTCCTCACTAACTCTTTAAAATAATTGTCACTCACATCTTCAATTACCTTTTTTATTAAATGAAACCTCGTGTCATCCATTGTTTTACCAATCCATCCTTTTTAAACTCATAATCTTTGGGCAACAAAGTACAGTTCGTAAAACATTGCTTTAAATTAGGTGAAAGGTAGTTAAAACTTATCTTCGATATTTGTTGAATTTGATTTTCTTGTTGCAAAACTAAGTCAAGTTTGTTGTCGACAACCAATCCATTTATGTGTTTTTGAAATATAAGAAACCCCTAACTACTCTTATTGCAAGGGGATAACCTTTCAACCTTACTACAATCTCTTTACCGATTCTAACCAAATTTGAATTCTCAAGCTCTTCTTCTTTGTTTAAGAATGTAATTTTCCTAAACAATGCCCAAGAGTTTTCCTTGTCAACTTCTTTTAAGCGATGAAACCAAATCGTGTCAGAAGCTTGTGCAACTTGTAGATTACAAGTTGTCACTAAAATCTTACTTCCTTTGGCATCACCCATTAGAAATCTTTTCAAATGAATC
The DNA here is from genome assembly GCA_025688845.1 of Cucumis hystrix. Lineage (NCBI taxonomy): Eukaryota > Viridiplantae > Streptophyta > Magnoliopsida > Cucurbitales > Cucurbitaceae > Cucumis > Cucumis hystrix. The sequence continues at coordinate 1,951,280 of JACWES010000014.1, forward strand.
CATTTCTCATGGTCTCCATTCTACACATCATCCATGATCAACAAGTATTTTTTTCCATCAATTTTCTCTTGAAGCATACTTTGTAGTATATCCAACTAAAGGGACTCGTGTTTTGTTTTCGTAATAGACTCCAAAATCTTTTCAACAATTACTTTGATATCAAATTCTTTATAAATACACACCCATAATTTCAACTTAAAACAATCGTTTATTTTTTCATCATTATAGACAGCTTAAGCAAGTGTTGTCATTCCTAATCCTCCCATTCCAACAATGGAAACAACTTCAACATTATCCTTTATGATGTTGTTGGTAATCAATAGAAAATCCATAATAGATTTCCTATCATCATCCCTACCAATAATTGTCTCCTCAAGTATGAAAGAGGAAGTTTCTTGTACCTTTCTTGGCTCACTATCTCGTACCTCCCTCACATGCACTGAAAGGTGAAGTCAAGCTTTATTAGCTGCAATACCATCTAGCTTCTCCCTAACTTTTTTAACTGTTCAACCCATTTTGAAACCAAAAGCAATCTGATTATATTTGGTGAAGAAGATACTTATTTGTTTGGTGATTGTTCTATCTTTGATAAGAACTTGTCTTCTCACGATTTCATAAGAGAACTCATCAATCAAGTCATCAATGTCATAGAAAACATCTCCAAGCTTTAAAATTCAATCCTAGACTTTATGACTCTTGAATTTTTGCTCGTCTACATTGAGAAGCACGACTTTAATGGCCGAAAGAGTGTTTTGGAATTTGTCGAGCTGATGTTGACTCCCCAAAAAGACCCAATCTCTCAGAGTTTGAAAGAGACCAATTTAGTTATAACACCTGCAGCAACATTGAACGTAACTAAATGCACCATTGATGAAAATGAAAAAATGATTGATGGAATTTTGAAGGAAGGCTAAGATCGAGAGGTTATATGCAATGGGAATTAGGCCTCTAGGCTGCGTAGCTGCATATATTTGTGATAGAAATTAGACATGCACGTCAGAAACTGGATCAAAATTCTACCCTAATTGAACTTAATGAACAAGTAAACCCTTAACGTGAAAAAATGAAATTAGGATTTTGAGAATACTTACATTCGAAGATCCAATTTTTTTCGAACAACCAATATAGTTGACCTACTATCCTCCGAACTCATAACTGGGTTGTGGGACCCGTTATAAGAAAGAACTGGGAGAGAGAGAGATGGAAATGGAGGAAAATTTGGGCTTTCTAATTTTTCTTAAATAAGTGAAGATAAAAGGGAAATTAAAATTCTTGAGAGAGCCCAAGTAGTCCAACCATCAAAGGAGTTGAAAGGGCCTATATATAAGAAAAATCCATGCAAAATTGCATGTCCATGCAACACTAAAGCCCAACAACTCAAAGTCCACTTTCTCTAATATCACTAGAGTTAGTGGGATTATCCGACAAAATGTTTGATTTTCCTACTAACTTTAGTTAAAGGGTAAAATGGTCATTTGGTCAAAAGTCAAAGTTTCACTTTTCAAACCAAATGTCAACATTTTGACTTTTTACCATTTTGTTTGTCTGGACTAATTTTGACCTTTCGAGCATGAATCTGCATTCAATTTTTGAAATTCAAATCATATTTGAATATATTGTTGGTCAAAGTTTAACTTTTCATAGTCAAAAGTCAACATTTTGACTCTTTACAACTTTGACTATTTCCATTATCTTTGAGCTTCCGAGTATGAATCTGTATTCATATCTTTAGTATGTAAATCCTATTTAAATATAAAGCTCTATATCTAATCTAATAACTGACGACTACATCACATAAACTTGTTGGTTTCTCTTTCCTCACCTAAATCGAACAATTTGACTCATTCTATCATACTGTTCTAAGCTTATTCCATATGATAGAATGGACCTATAGATCATGGGCCCAATGATCCGAGATTAACTAGCTAAACTCTTTTAGACCAAGCTAATCAACAGTCGTTAACTAACGGGTCATTCCACTAAAGTTCCATAGTTCACTCCCTTCACTATAGATATATTTGTGTCCACTTGATATGACCATGATCAATAGGTTAATCCTTCACAGGTTGTTCGTAACCTCGACTGGGTCAAATTATCGTTTTACTCCCGAGACTACATCTTGCTCTTTAAGTCCTATTGCTCCACTATTGAACAATTGGTTTAAGGTCCAACCTATAAACTAAATCCCTCTCGAGCCAATGAGAGGGTGGGGCCTCTTGTTCAAGACCTGGATACAGTGCATAAGGGAACAACCTATCTACTGACTCTAATGAGGTCATGAGTGAATTCGATCTTGTACCCTATGTCCCCAGCTATCCACCCAGTTTTACCCTTGAAATGGGAGGTTTATTGGGCCAACGCTGATGAGCTGCCCTCACCTATGCAGATCTAAGGATAATCTCATATGAACAGAAGTTCATAGTTGGCTTGGGATTAAGATTAAATTACCTAGGTCATCAATAATTGAGATAGTTAGTTTTAAACAGTAAACAATGTTATAACGTAAAAGTGATTATTTCATGGTTCAATCTCATTTAAATACTTTACATAGGATGCCCCAACTTTCATGTCTCTACATGAACAATTCAGGATCACCTCGTTTGTACTAACTACAAAGCGGGCGGAATCCATAGTTTCTCTGAATAGAGCCCAACTTTTATTCATATACTATAGACTATTTAGGCTATATACTTGAACTTGATCCACGTTTATGTCTCTACATAAAGGTCAAGTTTACTCAAAAATAGTCTCGGAACTTAGTTTATTGGATTTAAGATTATAGTATTTAATTTCTAAATAACGACTTTTATTGAATAGAAAATGATTACAAACTACGAGTTTTAGGACATAAATTCCAACAATTTGTAATGTGCAATCTTTGTTTCAAAAGGATAATAAAACAAAAAACTCAAATATATTTAATTATTATTTTTCCATTTGGTAATAATAATGTTTTCTACCAAAGTCGAAAAGAATGGATTATGTTACGTTTTTTTACAATTATTCATTCAGTTTCTTTTTATTTTTTTAAAAAAAGAACAAATATCTTCTTAAAGTTTACAGATATTATTAATTCTTTAGTTGATATTGCTTTCTCTTATTAAAGGATATTTTAAGAAGATTCTTTACATCATGGAGAAGGTTTTCATCAACCAGTGAAAAGCTTGAATTGAATTATCTTTAAAAGATATGTTCCTTGTTCGTTTCGAAGTTCTTTCTTATTATAAGAAGGAAAGGTCACTCCAAAAAAAATGGTCTACGACGACAGTTATTTTCTGTTGCGAGTAAAATCTGTGACAGTTATTTACAATCATAGAAGCGGGAGTCATGGAAAGTCCTTCCATGACAGTTATCAAAAACTGTCGCAATAAGTTTTTTCATGACAGAAAATAAATGTCATTAATTACTATTTTATGACAACAAATAACTGTCATATTTTATATTATGACAACAAATAACTGTCATTATTTGCGATTAACGACCGTTTAAAAATGTTGTAAATTCGTTTATTATGACATTTTTTAAATGTCAAGGATATGTCAATCGTGACAGTTTTTTAAGAAAATTTAATGTCATTGTTTTGCTATTTACGACATTTTTTTTCTGTCAAATATAGGGCAATCGTGACAGTTTTTTTACAACAAGAATGTCATTGTTTTAATATTGACAACAATTATATAGTGTAAAGAATTCATATATTATGACATTTAATTCTTGTTGCAAATTCTTCAATTACTACTGTTTTCCCTATTCTCCTTGTCGCTCCGCCATTACACGAACCATTTAAATGACAATAATGTTATAATACATAACACCCATATAGAAACAAATGGTCGACACTTTAATATATATACACTATAATACACTTTGTAATATTCGTACATTTCCAATCAAGTTTGAACAGTTTACAAGTATGAAATTCCAACCCTTAATCAAAACCAGTGTAAATATCATCAGAATACATATAATATAATTTTCCGCACAAGCATAAACAACCAACTGGTAAGCCTTCATCTCTAAAAATATTCTTTGTTGTTTGAACCATGCTAGCCAGTGTATTTTGATGGTCCAGATTAGCTTCTTTGAAGGAAAACTCATGAAGTTGTTGGCTCCAGTTGAACCTACAAAGACAACATGATTATAAGCATACATCACAGGACAAGAGAGTACAACATGAATATATAGCAAACAGTCAGAGAAAATTTTACTTTGTAGCAAGCACAGAAGAATGAAAAACAATAAACTCAAAGCATTGTTTCAAAACCCTAGAAGTATTATTGATGGTAAGGCATTTCAATCTAACGACAATTGTAGAAACCAAATGCACTCAAATTCTTATTTCATTTACTGTCTAATTTATTCAATTTTCATCGGCTTCTAAACTTTTACATCTATGCCTCACATTTTGCAACATGCCAGCTTGCAACTGTACATCTAATCTAGTGCAAACATGAAAAGATGCAAAGCACAAAAGTAATGCAATGTTTGTACTAAGGTTTAGAAGGACAATTAGTTTAGGCCACAACAAAATAACCCTCAAACTTAATTCTTTGTACTTCTTACTATCATTATATTATATTACATTATGAAGAAGTGTTGGGTTTTACTTTTGTTCTTTCTGTTTGTTAACCTCACTTTTAATAATGGTTTCCCTACGCCTCTTCTTCACAACAACAACAAACTTCAACCTCCTTTTGTTGTTGGTACTGTCTTATGTGATACTTGCTTCCAACAACAGTTTCCAATTCTCACCATTTCATCTCAGGTTCTTTTTCTTCACATTTCAACTACTTTTCATCCATTTTACATTTCTACAAAAATTCATTTTCTTCTATCATACAATATTGAATTAATGGATGGTTCAAAATGTTATCAAGATAAGAATCCTAAACCTCAGCACAAAAACTTAACATATTAACATTATCATTGTGATAGACTTTGGCATCTTCAAATTTATCAATATAAAATATGCTTAAAGAAAACGTACCTTGAAGTCCTTCCAACCCTATCAAAAAAACATATAATGCTAATTGATCACAACAAAATAAGATTGAACATAAATACTCATAAGTAATACCTTTTCAATGTTGCATTTTCATAAAAATTCAACAAGCATTGCCACTATCTCGAGGATTCTTCAAGACCTAAGTATGAAAAAATGTTCAATGATTAAATCGTACTCCACTTACATGAAAATTTAACAAAGCTGAGTTGATAACTCTCATAAAGCCCTTAATCCCCCCCCCCCTAACTTTCAACACTATTGTTGGAAAGGAACAACAAGATCTTTCAGAGTAAGGAAAGAACTACTATGGAGATTTTGGATGATATTAATTCAAGCAAACATTGATATACTACTAATATATCATACTAATTAGATTAAAACACTTTCAACGAGACTAGAATTATAAAAAATATACTTTAAACCACAATAGTTGAATATGTATTTTGGTAGGGAGGTAGAAACTACTTACTTGAACAAATAACGACAACGTCCTTGAAGTAAGAGAACTTTAAGCTAATCCTCAATTCAATCAATTATTCAAAATGCCACAAGGTTGTCATAGGAAGAAAATATAGTTTCATACAGTTAAAGGACTAATTTTTCAACAACAACCATACTTCTTAATTGATAATTATTGAAATAAGCTCAACTAGCTAATCACAAAATAGAAATGAGAATCGTTTTATATATATTCAAGACATCAAATTTTGGTCTCCACAGTAAAACTATAATAAGCAACTAAAAGAGATCACCAAAACAATCTAGATAATGCTTTCCTATGGAGTTTAATTTCCACAAAAACTGTTGGAAATATTCATGTGACTTTCTCTCTTTTTCTTTCATTCCTAGCTTCCCCTCTCTCTCTCCTTTGACAATTGTCTCTCTCTCACCTTAATTGATTTAGTACCTCACCTCAATGCTACAAAAACTTCCTCTAATTAGCCATAAATTATTTGAACACATTATATACTACTATAGGTAACACAAGCTTAGACTTATTTGAACTTTACTTTAGGTACTGTGTGTGTGTGTCAATATGTTATGTAATGTGACGTCAGAAAAAGAATGAAAATGATATCTAAAAAAACATGCATGTATGAGTTCAAAGTTCAATTTCTAGGATTTTGCTTCTATCTCTGTAAGAGTAAATTATTTAAGAATTATAGCACATATAATAATGACAGTTTCAAAAACATTAATTTGGCCTAATTTTAAAAACATTGATAAAAAGTAGAGGTAAAAAAAAGTGTACAGGCTTAAGTTTCAAAAACTTAAAGCCAAAAACTAAATAGATAACAAACACCTAATTAATTCAAAACTCCTCCCAGATTTAACTTGAATACACACAAGCACTAAACACTGATACAAATGGAAAAGATAAATAATAAATCAAACATTGCAAAAAGAATTTCTTCTCCACTGCCATTGAATCACAAAGGTGAAAAAGAGGATTAAAAAACAGAAAAAAGGTAAAGACACGGAACTGAAACTGCAGTTATAAGCAAGTACATAAACACCTCTCCCTGTCTTGCAAGTTTAAAGTAACTTCAAATGGGAGATACCCAAAAACGAGTTTACCATTGAATATATCTTTTTTTTGTCTCCAAGAAAAGATTCACTTCCACTTCCTAATAAATCCAAAAAAATTCATAAACAAAATTTCATTACAGAGGACTAACATCCCTTTTCAATGTGTATAACATACACCGCGGTTTATGTTTCAAGCAGTGGTGTATTTCGAAATTTTCAAATTTACTCCTCTTGAAAAGATCTAGCATGGTAAGTGGCAAATAAAATTCTACCACACAAAATAAATCTTAATTCACCACCATTTTTTTTGTCTTTCCTTTCAATATAGAAGAACATGTAGTAATTTTTGTTGCTACTATCCTTATTGTAAGAAAGGGAGAGAGAACATACCTATAATTATCAATAATCACTTCCCTCTATCCTTCAATCAAAGCAAAACATAATTTCAATCCAAATAAAATAAAAGAATTTTATGTTACAAAAGAAACCGTAATGCTTCCAAAATTCCAAGATCATAATATAGACAAAAAGAAAAAGAGAGTGAAGGTTAGGCTTCTTTTTCAAGGATAATAACAATGAAAAATTGAATTCAATGATACATTTAGGTTTAATAGCAAATGTATTACCTCACAAATATCATACTTCTCTCTGTCTAAGAGGAGTAGGACCATTATTGCATACTGACTTCCAACACCAACAAAAAGAAATAAAATTCACAACTATAACAAGGCCAAAACAATTGCTTAAATTGATGGTTTATCAGAGATTCCTATAAATCAAGATAAGTTCATTAGCAGCATAAAGAGTTTATTTCTTCCTCATAGTGAAAACGTTCATAACTTTTTTTAATCTTCAATCATTAGTAAATCAAGAGTAACCAAATTACAACAATTTAGTAATGAGTTAGATAACAAGTACTTGTGTTCAAGTTTATATATATAGTTTGTTTATGCTATAACTATCATGCAATTACGATACAACTCAATAGCAACCATAAACAAAAGATCAATAGAAAAATCAAAAGTACTCAAATTCACTTGGGAAATGCATAGACAAACAAAAAGACCCTACACACCATCAAAGTTTAAAATCTCACATTTCATTTTTCTTTCTCTTTTTCTCAAAGCTTCAGCCCATAGCCATGAAATCTCCCTTGGCCTTGATTTCCTAATTCGAACGAACAAAAATCAATTAAAAATCAACCAAATGCTTCATTGAGGCATTTCATCAAACACATTGTAAGCTACCAAAATGCTTCATCACATAGCCAACCATAAAGAAAAAATGTAGATTCAAATTAAAAAAATTATCGTAAACAACAATATTAAATAGGATGGTAGACAAAAACAAACACATATCTCCTATAAAAGCAAAACTATGAGGGATGTTTTCATAAAAAGAACAATCAATATATCACATTGTGGGTAAAATGAAAGCATTTGAAGTTAATATACTGTATAAATACAAACAATAGAAATAATGGCTGATATTCACCAGTGAGTTCAGCGGTGCAAGGGGTGTTGGGTGGTGGCGTCGGCTGAAGGAGAGAAAGAGGGGGGTTTCGGGCGTGTCGTTGACGAAAAGTCTCGTCGTTCCCGACGTGCGTGAGAGAGGGAGAGAGATGGTTAGCGGAAGGGAGGAAAAATCGAGAAGGAGGGGCGACGCGTGGATCTTCCACAAAGAAGAAAAAAAGAAGAAGAAGAAGAGAAGAAGAAGAAGAAGAGAAGAAGAAGAAGAGAAGAAGAAGAAGAGGAGGAGGAGGAGGTAGAGAAAGGGTTTTGGAGATGTTTTATTTTAATAAATAAATTATTTAATGTTTTTAGAATTAGGAAAAAATATGATTTTAATAAACTTTTGATTTAAAATAAATTTTATTTTAATAAATTAAATAAATTGTTTTTTGTATCTTTTATGACACCAAATAACTGTCGTGGAAAGTGAAATCCAAAAAATTCCGTCTTTTCCTGCCAAAAACGCGATTTTTTAGCTTTTGTGACAGTTTTTTCTTTCCTCCTTTCAATTTGGGATGTATACAACTGTCATAGTAGGTAGTTTTTTTTGTAGTGGGTCATTGTTCTTTAAGGTATTCTTTGAAGACGTATTCCCAAGCTACTATTTCATGAAGAATCTTTGCAAAGGTAAGTTATTACCTTTTTAGATACTATATGAAGATTGTTTGATATCTTCGTAGACAACTCAAGGTGTATCTGTGATAAGAGATTTAAAGAAGACTTACTAAATTGATATAGGTTCAGGGGGAGTCTGACCATCCTTATTAGATTCAATTCACAATTCAAGGGAGTGCGTGTCTTCTAGATTGTTACAGTGTTATACTCATTTAAATCTTAATAAAATCTATTTATCTAAGCTATATAAAACTCTCCAGAAGTAGGTGTGTTTTCACCAAACTAGGTTATCAAAGTTACTGTGTTATTTATCATTTTATTCCCTTAGTTATTTCGCTAGTTGTTAACTAAAGTAACAGTGAAAGGAAAATTATATTATTTTACTCTTTGCATTGGTATTAGAGCAGGTTTTGTGCAGATGGATATAATTAAAGAAGGACCTACTACTTGACCTTCAGTTCTTAATGACATAAATTATGCATATTGGAAGGCTCGTATGACAGCCTTTCTCAAATCAATAGGCAATAAAACTTGGAAAGCTATCATCATTAGATGGGAACCACCTATTATTACTGCTAATGAAAAAACTACAACTAAACTAGAGTTAGAATGGACTGATGTTGAAGATCAAGCTTCTTTTCAAAACTCTCGTGCTCTTAATGCTATATATAATGGAGTTGATCAAAATGTGTTTAAATTAATAAACACATGTACGTCTGCAAAAGAAGTGTGAAAAATCCTTGAAGTTGCTTATAAAGGAACTTCAAAAGTAAAGACATCGCTACAACAATTATTGAGCTCAAAATTTGAATATCTAAGAATGATAGAGATGAATTGATTGGAGAATTTAATGTTAGAGTCTTAGATATTGCTAATGAATCCTTTGCCCTAGGAAAAAGGATCTCTGAATCCAAACTTGTGGGAAAAGTTCTAAGATCTCTACCTAGAAGATTTCATATGAAAGCAATTGCAATTAAAGAGGCCCATGATATTGAGTCATTGGAATTAGATTAATAATTTGTTCGCTACATACCTTCAAAATATCTATCTTAGACAGAGAAGATAAGAAAGAAAAAGGAGTTGAATTGCAATCCATTAATGATAAAGATTCTCTTATGAATGATAAACCTTCTGGTAATAATATAAATTATTCCATAGCTATGCTTACAAAAAAAAAAAATTCAAAAGTTGTTAAAAAAATTTTAAAAAATCAAACAACTATGGAAGTAACAACAGAGATCAAAATAACTTTTTCAACTGAAGAAGGGATAATGATAAAACTACCATTAAAATATGTGAGGCCCAAAGCTGAGAAAGGGAGTCCTGTTGAAGAAGACAGACGTTGAGGAGTGTGATGATTCTTCTAAAATGAAAAGATTAATCGCTCTAAAGATAAAATTTGAAGGAAATGAAGTCATGTTGAGAGAAGGCAAGAGAGACAAGTTGGCGCAGCGAAGAAGTCCTATTGCAAAAAGAGTAAGGCGATTAGGACAAAGTAACTCGAGGAGAAGTTGGAAAAGAGGTGAGTGGTTGTAGCCTGTCACAAGGAAGAAAAGGTGGGAAAAAGGAGTTTAGCTTCCTGAGAAGATAAAGCAGAGAAGAGTTTGGCTTCTCGAGATGATAAGGTTTACATCTCGAGAAAATGTCAAATAAGAAATTAAGCGTTGACTTACGTGTCGGGTTTTGTTTGGCTGCATAGTGCCTTAAAATGATAGAACGACACGTGTAAAGTATAATTTTGAGTTGGTGGGTAAAGAAAGTAACTGGTCCAAAGGATTAGTATAATTATGGGTAGAAGCCTTAAGGAAATTGCTATCAATTTGGAAGCTTTGTCAAAAGAATGCAAAGAATAGAGTTGTTGCCGAAAGAACTCTAGGCGAGAAGAAGCATTCAAGGGAGAAAGGATCAAAAGCTTGCGTGAGGGATTTTCTTAACTCTACACTCTTGCATGAGTGATTTTCTTAAACTATACACAACAGCATGAGTGGCTTTCTTGAATACACTCCTACGAGGGTAATTTGTGAACTAATATTTTATAAATATTTTCTTAAATTGATCCCTTCTGAGTTATGCATAACTCGCCTAGTATCTCTATTGTTATTTTTATGTTATTGTTGATGTTCTTTGGAAAGAGAAAATGCCTGTTTTCTATGTGTTGATTGTGATGAATGTGTGCAAACCATTAGCCTTATTCTTATTAAGTAAGCAATGGTTATGCGATGTGTGAATAATGTGAATGTCAACTGTCGATGCAACAAGAAAATGAATGAATTAGGAAACTTCCCAAATGTTATGGATTGAGTGAACTTCACAGTAGCTCAATCGCAAGATACTGGCAAGACTGAATAGCAATAGGCTTAGCAAAAGGAAGGATTCATATTCTTGGTGGAAAGGAATAAAAGGAGCTAATCTGAGATTTCGGTGATTTGTGAAATAAGGCATTGGTAGACGCGTTTGAGAAATGAAAATATTTTGTGTTTGGCTTGTATTCCCAAAAAGGTTTTCCAAAACTCTTACTCACTCATTATTTGACTTATGTGTTTAAGTTTCCCTCCCTCTGGTAATCAGAAGTTGAGGCCAATTAAAAATAGCTAAGATGGGTTATGACGCGAGAAAGTTGATCAAGTTATCCGAGGTCTGATGTTTCAAGTTATTACGTCCAAGAACATCAGCATCCCAGTTTTGTGTGTGGGATGAATTTTGTCTTGGAGATGGGTTGCTGTGCAGTCAAGGAGAAGGATAAGAAAGAGGTTCTTATACTCCTAAATACCTTGACGCGAGGAGTGGCATCCCAATGGAGGAAGACAAGCCTAGAGCTTAGAACCTAGGTTTTCAGTAAGTGACTTGCGAGAAAGAAAAAGAAAATGTTAAAGAGTTTAACCAAGTAATAAAAACAGAGTTGCGTTTCATTATCTTTTCATTGTGTTACTTTTGTATATCATTAATGATTATCACTTAGTAGTTTTGGTCTAAGTGTTGAAAACTAGGCGATAAGTTAAGATTAGTTAATTTAGTGTTTCACTGCTATAGTTGAAAGGGTCCTTCGAGTTCAAGTTGGGACTCTGCGATGAAGATTGGTTTAGAAGTTTTGCTTTCTATGTGTTTCAGTGCGTTGTTCAAGGAGAACTCGCATGGAATGTCTAGACGGCAAACCTTCTTCTGGCCGCATGAAACAGCAGAGGGGCGGGGCGTGACAAATGGTATCAAAGCATAAGTTTCTTAAGAGAAGAGGAGTGAGTCTAAGTCAAGGTTGAGTAGTCTGATGCCAGGCAGTATCGATGATGGATTTCTTAGGAAAAAGAGGTAGAAGTTCAAATTGAGCTCGAGTATAGGTCTAAGTTGAGTAAGATCAAGTTGGTGTCTCGACTGGAGTAAGTGTAAGTTGTTGAGGGAAAAGTTGGACTATCTTATGAGCTTTTTCTACTAAAACTTGACTGGAGAAAGGTTGCCATTGATATAGCTGCTAAATATGCGTGAGCTGAGTCTTGCCGAGTGACTCCTCAAACATGTGAAAGCTGATCTTAGTCACTTGACAATGGGAGAGCTAACCTCGACCGCATGATTTCTTGAACATGTGAGAGCTGTTCTTGGCTCCTCCATTTGTGAGCCAACCTTGGCCGCATGATTTTTAGATCGTGTGTGAGCAATTCTTGACTGTATGTTTGGATGCTTTCGATGGTAAACCTTATACGGTACAAGTTTGACCTTTCAAGAGGAAATTTCCTTATGGTTAATATCTGTTTGGCATAAGTGTAGACTTGTAACTGTTAGTGGGAAAAGTTTAATTAAATTCTAAAGTTGTCTTGTAAGAAGTAGTGTATCAAGTATGGCGAAGCTGACCACCTTGAACCGGAGTCGACCGCGAGCAAATGGAAGCCATCAACCACACCTCTCCAAGCCGTCAGTTGCACCTCCTCTATGCTGCTAACATCACAATGATGCCATCATGATGTCAATCCTTCTTCAACTTTCAGACGCTACACGAAGGGTTTTTTTCTGCCTCAATTTATGTGCAGTGCCAAAAAATCACCAATTAGAGGCCCTCTGGTGGTTCATTTTAAGCGAAATTGATACCGTTTTTCATATAAAAACATTTCAAATCCAATTTTGGACTCTAAATTACAAGATTTACAAACTAAAATGCCCAAAAACGAAGAGGCCTTTACATTTTGATCCTATCAAAACATTAAATCTATGGCCAAAATTTATAGAAACATTCAATTGCAAAATTTACTTTCATAATGCAAGATGTCACCAAATCAATGCAAATTTTTAAAATTCTCAACTAAAAATTAAGATGGCTCTGATACAAATTGAAGGGATGAGAGTCCTATGCAATAGAAGATTAATAGAGACCATAACTCAATTTAATTGAGATTTAAAAATACGAGTGCATTGGCAAAATAAAATATAAACAAATTTCTAAATTACTATGGCTAAGCATGTTTCTTAAAAAAAAAAATACAGAGAAGAGAAAGAACACTTACATTCGTTGACAACCTTGTATCTACCAATCACCAATTTTGGGCACCACCACTTGGAGACCTCTCTATTCTCTAAGTTGAGATTGCAGAGAGCGCAAAGTCACATAACTCTTCCCTATTTTTGTCGTACCCATATCTCCCTCTTCTTCAGGAAGTTGAGAGAATATGAAAATGTGGAAAAATCACTCATGTTCCCTATTTTTAATAAATTAATATTAATCTAATAGTAATATTAAAATAAATAAATAAATAAGTTAATAACTAATTAAATTATACTTAATTAATACTTCATTTAACTCATATTTAAATGAATATCTTGTAAAAAAATATAACAAAGCGGCAAAATATTTACACCCTATAGAACAATTTTGAAAACGAAAAAAGCCCACAGGCTCACAATGGGAAATACCAAAAATGCCCCTTGATTAATGAGCAGCTAGAGGGCGTAATATATTTGGGAAACAATAGTTTAGATTTGGCTATTCTTTCCTAAATGATCATTTAGATTTGGCTACCCAAATTTAAACGATTTTTTTTGCTACACGATCGTTTAAATTTAGGTAGCCAAATTTAAACAATTTTTTTCAAGATTTTTTTATACACGATCGTTTAGATTTGACACAATTTGATCGTTTAAATTTGGATTGCCAAATCTAAATGATTTTTTCAAGATTTTTTGGTACACGATCATTTGGATTTAGCACACGATCGTTTAGATTTGAAACACGATCTTTTAGATTTAGCTATATTTTTGGTACACGGTCGTTAGATTTGACAATCTGATATCTCAACAATTTTTTTCACGATCTTTTATATTTGGGATGTTAAACAACCAAATAACAATTTGGAAAAAAAATAGATTTTTTATATTTGGTATACGATTTTATATTATAAAATTTAATTAAAATATAAATTCTATATTATAATGTATCACTACACATTATATTAATTCTCAAAGTAAATTTGAACATTTCAAATTACAACCAATACAAATAAATTTCATTACCTTTTATGAGTTAGGAAGGGGACCTTATGGACTTATAGATCAGAAGCTACAACGATATGAGATTAATTGGCTAAACTCATTAACCACATTAATCAATATTCGTTAACTGTGTGTACACTCCACTAAAGACTCGCAGTTGAACTCATCTCACTATAGATATATTTCTATGTCCACGGATATAAACCAATAACAGTAAGTTAGTCCCTCACAAGTGTTTGTAACAATAGTTGGGTCAAATTACTGTTTTATCCCTAGGTTACTTCTAGTCTTTAAATATCAGTGCTCCTCTAATGAACAACCTATTTATGGTCCAACCAATAAACAAAAGTCCTCTCATGTCATAGAAAGGGTACAACCCTTTGTTCAAAGCCCGGAGACACCATTTAAGAGAACAGTCATCTACTTACCCTAAAATCGGGAAGGAGTGAATTCCATTTTGTGTGATTATGTTTTCAGCTTTCTACTCGGTCTTGTCCCTAAAATGATAAGCATATTGAGTCGACAATCTGGTCACTCTCACCCATACAAATAAATGGACAATCCCTTGCAAGTAGGAATTCATTATACACTCAGGATTAAAACTAAGTTACCTAGGTCATCCTAATGAAATAGAAACCTGAATAGTTAACGAAGTTACATTTAGTGGTTACTATTTCGTGGTCCGGTCTTATACAAACTCATTGCATAGGATATTCTCACTAGCATGTCACTTATATGAACGCGTTGAAAAATTGCATTTGTATCAAATACAAAGTGAGTCGTATCCATAGTGTTACTAAGATAAGGTACCCAATCCTATCCCTATACTATAGACTCTTTAAGCTATATCTCGAACATTGATCCTTGTATGTCTCTACATACTATTCAAGACTCATCTAACAACTTAGGATGTTAGTTTATTTGATTTAGGTTATTGAGACAAAACTAATAATATAACCAATAACACTTATTGAAGTTATAATAATAACACTTTATTAATAACGGTCAATGAATTATATGTACTATCTACCAGTTTTAGGACATAAAACCCAACACGTCGAGCCTTATTCAAATTTGATGATATTTAACTCTTCAAGTCAACCTTTGAAAAAATCAATGCTCCACTAAGTTCTTGGTCAAGTAAATCGTCAATTCTTGGGATAAGGAAACAATATTTCCTCGTAATGTGGTTGATGGCTCTACTATCTACACACATTCTCCAACTACCATCTTTCTTTGGAGTGAAGAGGGTTGGCATTGCACAAGGACTCAAGTTTGGTTGAATACGCCCTTTTTTTAGAAGTTCCTCGATGTGTTGGTGTAGAATCACATACTCTTTATGGCTCATTCAGTAATGAGATAGATTAAGAAGTGAAGCCCTCATAATTAAGTCGATGTGATGTTGAATATCTCTCAAAGGTGGCAATTCATCTTTCTTGCTTAATTTGCGAAAATTCATCAAGCAATTATTGAACTTCTTTAGGAACTTCAAAATTTTCATCTTCAATGGACTTTTCAGCAATAACAAATCCTAATACGTCTTATTCTCTCTTCTTTAACAAATTCTTTCCACTGATTGTAGTAAATAAATGATTGTTCGCCTTCTTTGTTGAACTAACACCTTTATCATCCTTCTTGGTCAAAGGTAACAAAGCAATCTTTTTGTCCATCCATTGAAATTCATAAGTATTCTCTCTCTCTTTATGCAAGGCTCGATTGCCATATTGCCATTGTAGTAAATAGATGAGGCTTAATTTTCAAATTCAAGGTTGCTATCGACTTCTTGGCAATGGAGTTCTCACTACTTCCACTATCTATGATGGCATTGCAAACTTTGTTGTTGATTGTGCATCTTGTCTTGAAAAGACAATGCGATTGAGAATAAAAGAGAATGTCCCTGAAGGTGTGATCAAGAGTCTTTGAAAAACACAATAAACTCAATCTCCATCATCTAATTCAATTATCTTCACATCTTCTTCACTTTCATCGATATTCTCAAATGAGTCTTCATCTTCTTTGTAAATAAATGCCACCATTTTGCATTGAGAACAAGCATTGAAAGGGTGCCCAATTTGGCCACACCTATAACAAACACCTTTGAAGGATCAAACATAAGGATTTTGGTTTTTCTTCTTTCCATTTGCTTTTGTTTTCTTCTCTACTACAGCTTCTTGATTGTATTTCTCTACTTCTTTGCCTTTATTCGTGGTTGTTTGATGGACAATCTCCTTGTTCTTGCTACTAAAGTTAGTTCTTCTACTTTTGGATGCTTCTCATGTTGCTTTTCTTGAAGCATTCTTGGAACGAATCTTATTCAACTCCTCCACTGTCTCAACAAAAGCAATAGAGTCAGCCAAAAGATAAAAAGCTTGGAATTTTACCTTCTTTAATGTCCATTTGAAGCCTGCTGGTGAATCAAGCAATTAGATGATGCTCATTTTTTGCCAAGTTGGTTCTTGCTCCTAATCGGTGAAATTCTTCAACATATAAGCTATCTTTCTTGTTCCTTGTCGACAATTTTGATATTGGTTGTACAAGGTTTATTTATAATTGGGACGAAGAAATCAGAAATCTTTTCTTTATCAATTTCTTCATCTTTTCTCAAGAACGAATCAATTTTCTTCTTTGTCTTTCACGGTTTACTTATAATTGATCTCACCATGCCAAGACTCCTCCTTCCAACTTGAGAGCTACCAACTTCACCTTCTTGTGATCCATAGTGTTCATATAATCGAAGAAACTCTCCATGTTCTTAATCCAACCAAGAAATACTTCAATATATCTCTTTTCCCTAAAAACTAACAAATCAATCTTCATTGTGTAATCGTGAGCTTTAAATCTTTCTCTTCTTATTTTTCGTGCGTAAAATTCTTCTTCATGATCATCATTGCTTGAGAATCTAAGCCTTGAGATTCTTGGAGCATTTATTGAATATTTGGTTGCCTTCTTGAATTTTCTTGAACTTGTCTTTGAATTCTTGGAATCCTTTCTTGAAATACTTCTGGCCAATTCTTCCATTTCTCATTCCACTACCGCCTTTCCTTCCTCTTCTAGCCCATTCTTAATCGTATGATCGACCATTCTCCTGGTTTTGAAAAGCTATCACCACCACTTCCATCCTTCTTGTGAGCGCATCAATACTTTCTTGAATTCTAGTACGTATCTGATAACTTGTAGAAACACAAGTTATTACCCTTTTGAGTAAAATAATGATGTCTTATTGCATAAGAACAGAAGAAAAAGAAAAGAAAAAAGTATATAATTTAATTAACTTGTATAGCGCGTTTTGCAAAAGAACTTCATCCTTTTTTTATTGCGCTTTTAATGATTTTATCGTAGGATATAAGCAAAAATTAGAGCTCGGCGATAAAATGGAATGCGAGGAAATGCGTCCAACCAACGCAGCGATAAGCAACTAAGCTAGGTGAACTAGTGCATAGTAGACGAATTGGGTTGGCGTGTATGATCGAAAAAAAGACGAAAGGACGTTTTTGTAGCCCTGATACATCCTAAGAGGCATTAGTGAAGAATGGGTTGTCTTGTCACATCAGTCCTGCATATAAATAGAGGCCTCTACTTCAGAAAAAGTGTGCAATTTTGGTTGGAGAGCAAGTTCATATTGTCCATTCTTTCTTCTCCTTTGAGTTTTAGGTGAGAGCTTAGAACAAAAAGAGAGAGAGAGTTCTTCATCCTTCATTTCCCTCTCAAGAACAGACAAAAATCAGAGCCAAGGAGTATGAGAAATCATACTCTGAGGCTTGATGCATTTCTCTATATTCCATTTTCAGTTTATATTGTAACGCTGTATATAATGTACTCTATGGCCGAAGGTCCTAAAATTTTATTTACAATTGTAGTGCATTTCTTCTTTCATTCTCTCATTTCTCTTCTATTATTCATGTTCAATCTGCTTAGTTAGTTTATGAGCAATGAAATGTGTTTTTGATGTAAGAGAATCAGAGTGTATGCTTTGTAAGTTATGTTTAGTTACATGCGAATGTTAAAACATTATGTATTCGAAAGAAAGACAATGACGTGATTGCAATCACATGACAAGTGAGAATACGCAGTTAACTAAGTAAGCGACGAGTAGATTGTATCAATACAATCTCATCGCCAAATTCATCCTTTGCATAAGTTACAGAGATTTTAACTTATGTGGTGAAAGCACCGAAAGGTTTCTCATCTTAATTAGGGATAAATTAGTCCTAATGTATACAAGTTGATTAGATACAAATTATAGCTTAACTTAAGTATTTGAATCCTGAAAGATTATCAAGTATGGCGAAGGCACCGAAAGGTCCTTGCCTTAATTCTAAAGTAATATGCTTTGTATCGTCTTGAACTATTGAAGCATAATCTATTGGGATTAGTTAATTAAGCTTTCTTTCCTTCCATGCTTATAACTGAGTTCATTTTCCATCTCATCTCATCACCATGCTCACCTTGCACCGCCAAAAACACCTTAGTGTCGGTAATTAGGATACAGTAAACTATACATACTTTCATACTGTATATAGTATACCGCATGAGTTTAGAGGTGCGATAAGTTCATTAGGAACCTTAATTTCTTCTGTTCAACCCTGAAGTTGCCAGAAACCTCTTTTCGCTTGCACTTGGGCGGTAGAGAGAACAACTTGCACTACACGTATATCATTAGAAGTTTTGCAACGCATAAATAAGATTGCACCTTTTATAGCATAAACCTATTTAGTCGCCTAATAGTTGCTCAATTAGAGCCCTAATATGACATATCTACGAGCTAAATATGTACACAATTATGAATAAACAGACAAGCAATGTCACGTAAATTTCTTCGAATGAAGATTTAACATACATCAAGCGTTAGGTTTATGTTCTTGGAAAGAGGATGAGGTTTCATTCCACTTCTTGTTCTTCCACTCAGTTGTCCTGCACAATCGGTTGGTTAACTTCTTTTTCAACCATCGGTCCCGAATCTTAGAGTTGCTTTGGTACCAAATTTGGTGTAAACAAAAAGTCTAATTTTTCATAAAAATATTATTCTCCCAAATGAGAAGATAAATGTTCAATTTATAGAGAAATATGAGTACAAGGTCCAAACTACCCTTCTAACTTCCCTCTTTTTAAAACATGTAATACAAATAACTCTCTTTCTATTATAATTAATACTCTTTCTTACTCTTGGGTACACCAACACCTCTACTCGTATGTTTCTACATGAACAATTTTGAATCAAATCATTTGCAACATTTACAAAGTAGGTTCGTATTTGTAGTGTTACTAGTACACAACCTTATCCATATTGTATAGATTTTTTGAGGTTTTTACTTAAATTCAATCCACATGTATGTCAACCACAAACTGCTCAAGTTACATTTAAATAACATTGAATTTTAGTTTATTGGGGTGTGTTATACATATCTAAGTTTAAAATAAATAACTATTTATTTATGTCAGTAAATGCTTTGTTTACAAAATATAAACCACGAGTTTAGGGTATAGGCTCCAATATGTCTCTTATACAAGTTTATGAAAAAACTTTTTTTTTTATGATTGAAATCTATCCATGATAGTTAATGATAGATAAGTATAATTTACTTATACAAGTATTATTAATAGATAAGGGTAACGATTTGTCACTAATATATTTTAGTGAAAAAAATGGACTATAAAAGATTTGATGGTACAATATTGGACTATATATTTTAGATTTTTTAGTGTTACATTATATTTGGAAAATGTTAGATAATATTGGTATTAATTTAATTTTGGAGAAAGTCGTGATTTATGGAACCGTCCATATTAATAATATTTGTTTCATATTAATGTTAATAAAAGGAAATGTGAAAATGGGCGGGCTCTAGAATGACCGTTACCTTCTAGACTTCACAAGGTGTTCCGTTGACAGACGCAAAGTTCCTTCAAATCCCTCCGCCACACAACACATCATCTTTCACTCTCTCTTCTACCTCCTACCATGGCTTCTTGTCTTCAAAATCACCTCAATTCTTCTCTCTCCACCTCCACTCCCAACCTCCATTGGACCCCAAACCTCCACCCTTCCCGTCGAAGACCTCACTTTTCTGCCAAACCTAGGGTTTTAACTTTCCGGGTAAGTTACAAGTGTCGCCTCGGCGTATCCTCTTTTCATTGCTTCTGCAGCTCAGGGACCGAACTTCAAAATGCATCGCTCCAACAACAAACTGAACGAAGGCCCTTCGATATCAATCTCGCTGTTATTCTCGCCGGTTTCGCTTTCGAAGCATACACTAGCCCTCCTGTAATATGATTACTGCTTGCTTCAATTTTTTTTTTGTTCTTGATGGTGGTATCATTTTTTGCTTATTAGGAGAGGGTTATGAAGATGGATTTTAGAATGTAAGTTGGGTGAAGGGTATTGCTTGAAAATTCTTGTGATCTTTTATTTATCTATTTTCCCTTTTTTGGTACAGGAAAATTTTGGTAAGCGTGAAGTTGATGCTGCTGGTTGTACGACTGTATATCTTTCAGAGTATGTAATTGCTATGATGAACTTTAACTGACGATAACTGTTGTGCAGAAGGAAGTCTTGGAATTTTTAGTTGCATATTTGTCATACTGCAATCATAAGTTCCTTTGACTTCACCATTGGACGTGCCAAATTTTTATTTATGAATCCAAATGCAGGTCATTTGTTCGAGAGATATATGATGGTCAACTGTTCATCAAATTGAAGAAGGGCATTGATTTACCTGCAATGGATCCATGGGTAACTTCTTTCCCCTTACTATGATCATTTTAATGTTCTTAACTCTATAAAATCACCACTTTTTGTTTATCTTATATTATTTTTTATTGATAAACATATTTTTTCATTGATGAAATGGAAAATTACACATACACAAACACACAAAAACCTTCAATTCAATTGCACCACTTTAAAGCCGACCTTAAAACTAAAGAGAATGGTCTTAACTCTTAAGGGTAACTCAAGACATCTATCCCTACTAATCAAAAGGCACAGTAAGTGACAACTGCTATATCTTGACCAATTACTACATTGGTCTTCTTTATTGACTTCTATTGCTATACAGTCTTTGCATGTCTTATTTGATTGTATTCGTTCCTCATTTTGACATGCTTTTAGGGAACAAGCGATCCATATGTGGTGTTTCAACTGGATGGTCAGATTGCTAAAAGCAAGACGAAATGGGGGTGAGCAATGTATTCATACTAAAATCCTTCATCGTGTTAAGTGGTATTACACGTAACGATTAGTTAACAAAACTATATTTCCTTAATAAACAAATAACAATGAATAAATATCAGTCGGGGACTCGGTCTTCAAGTCTTCAAAAATTGGGTTTTGGAAGAGCTTTAGTGAGGGTTTTTATGGTATGAAGCTATGTAGGTGCTCAAATGAGAGGTCAAACTTTTTCCTCTTCAACGAAATGTAAATCTTTGTAATATATTTCATATAATCACGAAGAGATAGATTTTTGGTGATATAGATAGCAACACAATTATCACCTTTGAACTAGAAATAGAGCTTTCCATTGGAGAAATGGATAGAGACTATGCTTATGTAACGTCCCAAGTTTAGAAGGGGACATGAATAATTGAGATCACATTCGAAAGAGAGAGTTTATAAGGATATAAAAGTATGGTTAAGAAAGACTTAGAAAAATTGAAAGTTACTACCTATACCAACAAGGTAAATCTTCATTTTCGGTGACTTAGTCATAAGAATTCCAAAGGTAAGCATGCTCAACTTGGAGCACACTTATGCTGGGTGACTTATGAGAATTTTTCTTAGGAAGCATGCGAATGAGGTTAAAAATGTTGAATGGACCCGTGTTGGGTTACGAGGATATTCTTCACTTTTAGAAGCAACTTAAGACAAGTAAAGATGATATAGCTAGGTTGCAGGGGAATGTCGGGGCAATTAGGTGCCAAATTTGAACTCCAATGGTTTGGGGCGTTAGTTCAATGACAAAATATAAAAGCTTCACAATTCAAACATCTGACTTGCAAATGAAAGCCTAACAAAAAAAATTAGAAATGAAACACCATAATGAGGTCTTCAGCCTAGCTGGTTCAATTTGATCTATTTGAGACTTTTTTATGTGTTCCAACGAGATTTATGAAATTAAAGCTTTGATTACGTTAATCCACAGAAGGTGTGATCTTGGAGGCACGGAAATCCTAGTGAGAAGATGATATGCGTTGCTTTTGGTGTTAGTTGGAAATGCCTACTTCAAACTGAAGATGCCCAGTTATTGTGTTAAAAATTTTACTTAAGAATAATTCAAAGGGTTCCAAAGCCAGCTCTTTAGTTCATCGTGATTATTTAACTTGGCAACTTCCAGATCTGCAACTGGGGAACTCAAATAATTTATTCCTTCTCCCTTTATGATCAGTTGGCAAGAAATATTCCAAGAAAGGAATGAAGAATCTCATTTTTTTACAAAATACCACATTTTTCATTAAGATAACGAAAAGAAACAATTGCTTAAAGATACAAACTCCAAAAAGAGCCAAAGAAAACAAAGTAGGAAATACAACAAAGCATCAAGAAAGTAAACATAAGGAAACATAAAGTGAAAACTAAAAAGGATCATTGAAAACAACCCAGTTGCGTTACATATCCTGAATAGAAAGCCCTGCAAACTGCTTGCCAACAAAATCTGGAATTGAACCATTTGGTAATGAAGCTACATTGAAGGGATGCGGATAACAAGATTTCCTAACCATTTTCCAAAAGATTTCTCTTCCCATTTGCAATTTTGCAAGGATCAAAGCTTTTCTCAGGTGGTGATCCACAGGCTTCTTTCTCTGTAGCGGTATGCCAATCAAAGCGATTAAAAGATTCATAACCATGTATATTGTACACTAGCGCCAACACCTTTCTCAGAAGATAATTAGGTTCATTTTCTTGTCTACTTGTGGTGATACTCAAATTCACCACTCAAATTAGTCTCTTGAATCCTTAGTCCTTTCCCGGTAAAATCTTTATCAAGTTATTTGGTTACTCCATCTTTTATTGATAGAACTTATTTACAACTGCGTAGAAGAAAAAAGTGGAGGAAATCTCTCAACCACACAATATCTTTGAAAGTTTATACTTGCAGAAATGTTGGTTTTTATTTTTTGATCTCTTTTACCTCAATTCTTAGAGTCTTTGAGGAAATGCATTCCAGCTAATTTGGGTGAATGCTGTCGAGTAATTCTTTTTGAGCTTTGGTTGGAAAGAAATCAATGCATCTTCTAGAACTCTTCTCAAACTTCTTGTGTTTGATTCAATCTGGCTCGATTAAAGTGTTCTTCATGGTGTTATCTTTCTAAGAAGTTTGAAAGGTTTCAATTCCAAGATAGATTTCATGGCTGGAATGCTTTTATTGTGCCTTCTAATTTTGTAGTTTTAAATTTCCCCGTTTTCTCTCTCATTTTGTGGAGATCTTTGTTATTTGATGTTTGGTTTTAACTTTTGTACCTCCAGGATTAGTCTTTTTTCATTCTTTTTATGAACAGTTTTGAAAGAAAAAAAATCTAATTTCTGTAACTGCTCTTTGAATGAACTTTTTTAAATTGGCAGTGTTTTTTTTTTTTTTTTTTTTGCTATGGGGGGATTTCAATAGTCCGAAATGAAGTTGGTGGCTTTTAAATGTATTCTATACACACACACACACACTACTCATTTTACATTTTAGTGTTCTCACCACAGCTTAGACTTATAACTTCCCTCTCATTACCATGCTAACATGACATGACAGGACAAAGCAGCCGACATGGAATGAGGACTTCACTCTTAACATCAAGGAGCCTTCAACTAAATATGTTCAGGTAACACTAACTTGTGTCAGGCTTCATGGCAACAAATTTTTGCTTCACCATTCCATTTTTAGAAAGTATATCGTTCTGTATTCAATAATAATGATGTTTTATGTTTGGTATTGAGGGGTAAAGTCTTGAACATCAACTATTCCACTGCTATGAGTTAATGAGTTGCCTACTTTATAGTATTAGATTGTCGTCCAAAATGCTAGGTCTTGCAGTTAAAACTAGTAATTGTACTTTGTCTGTTTTTCTGGAAACATAGAAAGAGATAAACAGAAGGAATTTTTTGTTGTTTTCTGGTTTCAGTTTATCTAGATTATTGAAGGCAATATCTTTATTACATCTGCAATGAGCAAACATTTAAATATTGATTCAGATGAGAGTTGTGTAGAAAATCAAGCTTAATTATCTCAGCTGTAAATTGGGAATTACTAAGATTGTTTTCTTGTATCTTCTATTTCCATATACATTTAGATTGATTGCTTAATTCTAGGTATTTGATTATGAAATCAAATCGTTCTTTTATGCATAGTTTCAGGTTGTCAGCATTAGTAGCAAAGAATGAGAGTCAAGTTCTCCAGAAGAGAGATTCTAGAGCTCATTTCAAAATATTTATATGGGGAGGATTTTGAAAATGTATATGGAGATGAAGTTGCAAATCATATCTTGCTTGATAGAATCAAGGGTGGAGCTATCCTTCTATCTTCAAGTTCCACCCTATTTTTCTTCTTTGGTTGACATTTGTGGACTCCAGTTTTTAAGGGTATCATCCAAATTTCCATCAATATCAACTTGAAAGTGCAAACCTCTCCTATTTTGACTTGAAATAACTTCTTGAATCTCTCGTGGTCACGGGTTCAATTCTATTCTTGTAGCTTTAAATAAATTCCAAGGCTGGAAGCTAATTTTTAAAATGCTGAAAAGCTTCAAGTCAAAGAATGACTATGCGATTTGGTTTCCAGATCAGAATAAGGTGGAAAAGAATCTGTCAGGAGGTCCTGTACGATCTCAAGAAGAGGAGTCAGTTACCTATGCTGAAAAGGTTAAGGCATTAAGAAATATCCCTGTTTCAGGCCTGAAAAATCAAAGCACACAACAAAAGTTGATTATTAAGAATCCAAGAGCCTTTTGAGCAGACTTCCACAAATTATGGGTGGTCACACGTCTTTTTGAGTTCAATGGTTGGGATTTAAAGATATGCTACAATCGTACTTTCAATCAGAGGTATTCATCAATCCATTATTTGCAGAGAATGCTTTGATTGATTTTGATCAAGGTACATTTGATCTTATAGAGCAACCTGGGAAATGGCAAGAGTTTGGCGATTTTCACTTAAAGTTTATGAATTGGGATAAGTTAGTTCATTGTAGACCTTTGTATGCAAAAGGTTATGGTGGTTGGCTCTCGATCAAGAATCTACCCCTAGATTACTGGAATAATCAAACTTTTGAGGTCATCGGGACTTACTTTGGGGGCTTAGTAGACATTTCCAGGGAAACATTGAATTTTTTAAATGTTTCTGAAGCCAAAATACAAGTTAAAGAGAATCTATGTGGTTCCATTGATATTTCTTCTCTGGATCCTCCTAGCATAGTCATAGGGGAGCTACTTTTGTGATTTTTCAAACCCAGTTGATGTTAAATTAAATCAAGTTACGAAGGATGAAGAGGTTGAACTTGCCAAAAAAGTTGCGGCCCCAATTTGCCAAAAGGCTATGTCAAATCAGAAATTTTGAACAATTCAAAGTCTCAGAAACTATCGGAAAATATTCAGAAGTTGTCGGCCAGCTCTTCCATTGTCTCATTCCATCAATCTTTGGTCCCTTTGAATCAGAAAGTTATCTCCAAGATCGAAGAGAAGCCAGAAGGCCAGACCCTTTTGTTACCTGTTCAAACATCCAAGAGTTGCTTGGTTTTTCTGCTTTCATTTAAGTTCTGCCGCAATAAATTAAATCCCAAAGCAGCGCAAAGGTCTTCCCCAATCTCTGAGGCTTCAGATTCCCATGTTTGCATTATTTCACCAGGCTGTACCAAAGCAGCGCAAAGGTCTTCCTCAACTTCTACTAAAGCTTCCAATTCAGGCATTAATGATAAAGGCATTTCATTGAATGGTGATGGTCCCACTTTTGGAAATTCATCGGACAAAGCTGAAGAGTCTGTTTTAAAGAAGAAAGAGAAAGAATTTCAGTCTTAAGTTTAGCAAAGCCGACAATGGAGAAGAGGAAGCTTTTCAGGAGGAAAGAGAAGATTCCAACCAAGACTACCTCATTGCTCTTTGAAGCTTCTGCCGTTCCAGTGACCTCAAATTTCCCCCCCAAAAACCCCATCAATTTTGGTTTCCTCCTCCCCATCTCTTTCTTCCTCGGCAAGATTTGGATCAAGATCAAGGCCCAAAAGACTTGTAAGAGCTCGAGTTTACCCTCACCTCTTCAAACCATTTCCTAATAATTTTGTAAGAAGTACTAGAGCAAAGGACTTCCCAAAAAAGAATGTTTCCAAAGCCATATTGATTTCTGATTTGAACTCTGACTTATTGGAAGTCAGTGGCACCCACGCACTTGTTCCAACTCCTTCTACTGGGTCTGCTTCACAATCTCTCCTTCCTCCACAATTTAAGCATTCTGTTTTTTCTTTGCCAACTCTAAGGTGAAATTTCTGAGGGGGCGTTTAGAGTGCAGAGTTGTTTATTATAGTTTGTGGGTTATAATAATCTGAGCAGAGTTGTTTATTATAGTTTGTGGGTTATAATAATCTGTGTACTGTTAGTCTGGTTTATAATGGTCTGTATTTGAGGTGCTGATTACTTTAGTCTGTGTATTGAATGCATGTTACTGTAGTCTGAATTATAACAATATGTAAATTAAATGTTGGTTATTTTAGATTGTGTATAATTTTTTGTACTATTATTCTTTATTATACAAATAATTACGTACATGAAATATTATATTTTGGAAATATAATTAAAACTATATGTTCTGCCAATTTATATAGAATTAACTGGATTTTAATTTATGTTAAAAAACTATTTATTCTTTTTGCCATTCTCGGAGATGCCTTAGTTAACATGAAATTGTTAAAAATGTAGTGTACGGATGCAATTCATGTCTTTCATTCATAAAGCTCCCTTTTTTGAAGGTACAAAATTGGTTCTAAAATAAATCATATAACTCATAATTTTCTACACTTCTGTAGCTAATTTGTTTAGCATTTTGATATTTTGATTTTTACTAGGTTTTGAAATAAAATTCCAGACTTTTTTTCACTTTTTCTAATTGAAAAAAGATCATAGTTTTCTTTTTTAATCATAATATGCTAACTTCAAAATTAGAATTTTAATCTTAAGTTCAATTATTGGAAAATTATAATTTTTTTATCAAAATATATTTGAGGAATAAAAAATTAGAAATTTTGAAATTTAATTTTTATTTCCCCTCTAAGTTTTGTTCAACATTGTAATCTGTAAGTTTAAAAGACAACTTTAAGTTTTCAAGCTAGTTAAATTGACCAACGAAAAAAGTTGAAAATTTTATTAAATTAAATTAGGGATTTCTACGCATATAGCCTAAATAAGTTAATTACACAATTGCAGTCTAATGAGCTATTATTTTACACAAAAATGTGGCCTAATTTACTTTTTCAGCTCTCTTTATATATACACACACATTAGCACTGGAGGTTGATTGGTAACAATAGTCGTCGGAGTTGGTTGCCAGAAGTATGTCGGTGGAGTCATCGGAAGTGGTGGTTGGAGTTTGACCGATGATGGATCCCAGAAGTGGTGTAAGTAAGTTGACTGACGAACTAAACAACCCTTGAAACAAACACCCACATAGAATTGAAGAATATTAATGAGGGTTATTTGAAATCCTAATCCTAATTCCCAAATAAAATTAAACCTTACCCCAAACAAGGAGTTGGATGTCATAGCCTACTCCACCCCACTCCACTTCATGTGCTGAGAGGTTCACCGTGCAGTACACCAAGCGTTCCCTCGAAAAAGAAGGGTGAGTCTTCTATCAACTTGTTAGATACCTAGATTAGTATACATGTGTTTATCTTGTATAAGGGCAATTAGATTAGTATAGGGTTAGGGGTATAAGGGTAATTAGATACTTAGGAAGGTACTAGTAGTTATTATGTAAATATGGTTATTAGGGTGGTTACATCTTATAAATGGAGGGAGGGTAAGTGAGAGGGAGGATATTTTGTGTAGTGATTTAGGGCTTTGATGATATTCTAGTATATAGCAGAGGGATAGAAGAGCATGTGCAACATTTGGAAGTAATATTTGAGATCCTAAGGGAGAATGAACTCTATGCTAATCTTGGGCAAGTGTAGTTTTGCTAAGGCTCGCATAGGCTATGTGGGGCACTTCATTTTGGAACAAGGCATCGAAGTTGATCCTGAAAAGATTCGAGCCATCAAGGAATGGCCCATCCCTACTAATGTCTGCGAAATTCAAGGATTTTTGGGGCTAACAGGATATTATAGGAGGTTTGTTCACAACAATGGCAGTGTGGCTGGCCGGTTAACACAATTATTGAAGACAGGAGCTTAGAAAAGGACTGGCGAAGCTAATGTTGCCTTTGAGAAACTAAAGATGGCTATGATGACATTTCTGGTTTTAGCTATGCCAGATTTCAATTTACCATTTGAAATAGAGACTGATGCTTTCGGTTATGGAGTGGGGGCTATCTTAATTCAGGCAAAAAGACCCATAGCTTACTTCAGTAGAACTCTATGTGCTAGAGATCGAGCAAGACCTGTGTATGAGAGAGAACTAATTGCTGTGGTTTCTGCAGTGCACTGTTGGAGACCTATTTATTAGGGAGGAAATTCACAGTGAAGACAGACCAACGATCGTTAAAATTTCTCATTGAGCAAAGAGTAATTCAGCCCCAATATCAGAAGTGGATCGCTAAATTGTTGGGGTACTTGTTTGAAGTAGTTTACAAGCCGAGATTGGAGAATAAGGCAGCTGTTGTCTAGAGTTCCTCCAACAGTGCACCTAAACCACCTGTCGGCTCTCGCTTTGCTTGACTTGGCCACAATTCAAGAGGAGGTAGAAAAGGATCCAGCTTTGTGGGAAATCAGAAGAAGGATAGAAGAACAGCAAGAGGAAATTCCTAATTTTTCATTACAGCAAGGAGCATTGAAGTTCAAAGGGAGGGTGGCTCTTTCAAAGGCTCCCTTCCTTAATACCTACAATCATGCATACATATCATGATTCGGTATTTGGAGGGCACTCAGGTTTCCTACGAACTTACAAGAGAATAACAGGGGAACTGTATTGGGAAGGTATGAAGAAGGATATCAAGAAATACTGTGATGAATGTTTAATCTGCCAGCGGAACAAGTCTTTGGCTCTATCTCCAGCCGGTTTGCTTATGCCTCTTGAGATTCCAAATGCGATCTGGTCAGATATCTCAATGGATTTCATAGAAGACTTACCAAAATCTACAGGATGGAAAGTAATTTTTGTTGTTGTGGATCGATTGATCAAATATGCACATTTCTTAGCACTGAAGCATCCTTATATCGCACGGTCAGTAGCTGAAGTATTTGTTAAAGAGGTAGTTTGACTCCACGGATATCCTAGATCAATCGTTTCTGATTGGGATCCTTAGTCATTTCTGGACAGAGATGTTTAAACTCGCTCGTACTAAGTTACACAAGAGTTCGACTTATCATCCACAATCTGATGGGCGCGGAGGTAGTGAATAAAAGTGTAGAAGCCTACTTGAGATGTTTCTGTGGGGAGAAGCCAAAGGAATGGAGTAATTGGTTGCACTGGGCAGAGTATTGGTACAACACCACATACCATAGCTCGATTGAAATTACACCATTTCAAGCCGTGTATGGCAGACTGCCTCTCCCATTGATTCAATATGGAGATATGGACACCCCCAACTCCACACTTGATCAATAGCTGAAGGAGAGGGATGTTGCCTTGGGAGCTTTGAAAGAGCACTTACGGGTAGCTCAGGAGAGGATGAAAAAATATGCGGATTTGAAACGAAGAGATGTTGAGTTGGTATTCCTCAAAATCAGGCCGTATAGGCAAATGTCCTTGAGGAGGAAGAGGAATGAGAAGCTTTCACCTAAGTATTTTGGTCCGTACAAAATACTAAAGAAGATTGGGGCCGTGGCATATAATTTAGAGCTTTCGAGTTCGGCAATGATACATCCTGTACTCCATGTGTCTCAGTTAAAAAGGGCACTTGGGAATCATCAACAAGTACACCAGTTGGTTCCTTTTATAAATGAAAAGCATGAATGGCCGACTCTGCCGGAAGAGATCTATGGGTACAAAAAGAATCCAGCCATGAAAGACGGAGGTACTTATTAGTTGGAAGGGATTACCTCCATATGAAGCCACTTGGGAAGACTGCAATGATTTCAGACAGCAGTTCCCTGATTTCCACCTTGAGGACAAGGTGGATTTGGAGGAGGAGAGTGATGCTAGGCCACCGATATTATTTAAATATAGCAGGAAAAATAATAATAACAAAAATATCAACCCACGCAAGAATATAGGAGAGATTATAAGGAGAGAGAATATCGGGGAAGATCTTTCACAATCGTCAGTGAGTAAAACAAATTAAAAGGGAGAAAAGAGGAGGAAAGAGGGGAGAAGAAAAATATTCCAGATTAGGAGAGGCTGCCTTCTTTCAGTTCGAGAGAAGCAAACAATCGAAGTCAAGTTTATTTAATAGTTGTTTGGTCGTTTTCATTGTTAGGATTTATCCATATTTTGTTTGCTTGTTCTGATATGTTCTGATTAGATTGAGGCTTAGGAGATAGGAGTGTGTGAATTTTCCTTTGATTATTTGATACTGTAATTCGTAAATTCAAGTCAATAAAATAAGATACTATCAGTATCTTTACACAATGCTGCAAAATATAAGGGTGCAGGAAAAATTATTGAATCACAGTTTCCCGACATAGTTTGGACACCATGTGTAGTTTATACCCTTGATCTTGCTTTGAAGAATATATGTGCTGCAAGAAACATTGATATTAATCAACCTGTATTTGCTTAGTGTAGCTGAATTTTTTATATTTCTATAATGTTATGTTTGTCAAACACTTTATGAACCAGTCTATGAGACTAGCTATGTTCAATGAGTTTGTCTTTGAAGTTACTTGTAGTAGCAACATGATTCACATCTACCATCATTATGCTTAGAAGATTTAAACTCATTAAGGGTGGTTTGCAAACAATGGTTATCAGTGATAAGTGGGGATGCTACAGAGAAGATATGGTGAAAGCAAGACGTGTAAAGGAGTTGGTGCTTGATGATGCTTGGTGGGATAAGATTGATTATATTATTTCTTTTACTGCTTTATCATAGATTGTGATACGGACAAACCTTGCCTTCATTTGGTATATGATATGTGGGACACCATGATAGAACAAGTGAAATTGTCAATCTATAAGCATGAAGGAAAGGGCATCGAAGAATTTTTATTCTTTTATGACGTGGTGCACTAAATTTTGATTGATCGATGGAATAAAAATAACACCCCTCTCCATTGTTTGGCACATTCTCTAAATCCAAAGTAAGTCATCTTAGATCTTTATTTTAGTTTATCAATTCCTAAACACACCCTAAAGTTTGGTCTATTTTAAAATTTTATTTAGGTATTATGGTGCACAATGGCTTGAAGAAGACAAGTCTCAATTCCTACCACATGAAGACTTAGAAGTATCAAGAGAGAGGATGAAGTGTATTAAGAAATATTTCAGTTTAGAGGATGAGAGTGCCCAAAAGTGAACATTGAACTTGTCAATTTCTCTACAATGTCTTAACAGTTAGCTGAGCATGATTCCTTACTTAGTAGATATGATATGCCTCCGCATAGTTGGTGGGCCATCCATGGTGCCTTTACTCCAACTTTACAATCACTGGCTATGAAGTTACTTGTTTAGCCTTCATCCTCCTCGTGTTGTGAGAAAAATTGGAGTACATATTCATTTGTGCACCCCATGAGAAAAACAAGATGACACCACAACGTGCAAAATACTTGGTGTACATCCATAGCAATCTATATCTTTTATCAAGAATAACTCCTGAATATCTCAAAGGAGAGTAAAAAATGTGGGACATTGTTGGGGATTCATTTGAAGATGCAGGAATGCTTGAGGTGACTATTTTATCTTTGGACGAACCATAATTAGAAGCTATAGTTTTTACCGATGCTGGTGGTGAGGCTCAAGTTTAAGATTGTCAAGAGGACATTAGAGAAGAATGAAGACATGTTCTTTGATTTTATTTTGTAGTTTTGTAGTTTTGTACCTTTTGTTGTGTTTGAATAAACTACTAAAACTTGTTATGTCTTGTGGCTCCAAACTTGGCTTTTTGATGTTTTTAATTGGAATATATGCATGACATATATTTAACTTTTTTACTAAAAAAATTGACGTGTCCTCGACGTGTCGTGTCCTACTTTTTTGGAAAATAGCATGTCGCGTGTTGGTATCTGTGCTTCTTAGGCTTTATCTTCGTTTTCATGATTTTTCATGGAGGGTAAAGAACTCTGGGCAAATAATTTATTTGGGTTGGATAGTTTTAAAGTAGCCGACTGCCTCTTCTTGGTGCCCTCTTCTCCTTTCAAATCAGCATGTGGAAAAATTTCAGTCTAAAGTGGGCGCTTTTTGACCGTGTTTAACTTTTCTTTGTATAAAGAGTATTAAGCTCTTTACGAATGTTTCAATTCTTTGTTGCTTTGGTCCTTTCATTTCTCCTTTGTGATCATTTGTAGTTCATTTTTGTTTTGCTCGAGTTCATTTTTGTTTAGTATGTTGGGATGATAGTCTTTTTCTTATTTTACTCTTAGTATAATAATACTCTTGTACTTTGAACATTGGTCTCTTTTATTGTTAATAAAGAGGCTTGTCTTTGTTTCAAAAAAATAAATGTTGCAAAATTGCTGGAAGATTACTGTTCTTTTGGATCTATGCCTTGGCCTTTTTCCCGGTAATTTGGTTTGATATTTATGAACAAGCTTTTCAAGTTTAACTCCTCAGGAGTTGGCCCATCTCAAATCTATTCCATTATTTTACTGACTCCTTTATTCACGCTTTGTGTATTATTTGGGATGTCGGTCTGGAATTGGAGTATCCCCGTCTCGATCGCTACTAATTGGATATGGTACTAGGTGAAATATGTCTCTATCAATGTTGTAATTCTTTATCATTATAGATGTCTATCTAGGTATATCATGGTCTATCACTAATAGAAACTAAAATTTTGCTATATTTGTAAATAAGTTAGTTCATTTTCTGTATTTGAAAACGTCCCTAATAATAATAGTAAGCTTAGTATCCAGAAAACCACTTATGTATCTCTATGCATGTATGTAAGCCCATTTTACTATATAAAAATAGTTCAAATTACAAATTTTGATTATTCATATATGAAGCAAATCTTAGGTTGCTGCATGGGATGCAAACTTAGTGACTCCACATAAACGAATGGGTAATGCAGGCATCAATCTGGAGTCCCTTTGTGATGGTGAGGACTGATTTAAATTTCTTACTTTCCACATTTTGGAATTGAAGTATTAATATATTCTACGACTATTTTTGGAAGATCATTGGGTAGGGGAGAGGGCTCTCTGTGGGTTGTTTCCTTGGTTGTATCATTTGTCTTCTCTTGTAAGTCATTTTGTTGCTAACTTTTAGTGTGGTTTGGGGGTTCTTGTTTCTTTCCTTCGGGTTCTATCGAGCTCTTTTTGATAGGTAAATGATGGATGTAGCTGCTCTTCTTCTTTTACTTGAGAGTCACCTCTTCAGAATTGAGGGAAGGGATGTCAGAGTTTGGAGCTCCAATCCTTTGGAAGGGTGCTCGTGCAAGTCTTTCTTTCAATCCCTGGTTGATCTTTCTCCCTTAGCTGTGTCAGTTGCTTCAGTCGCTTCAGTGCTTTGGAGGATTAAGGTTCTTAGAAATGTTAGATTCTTGACTTGGCAGGTTCTTAACGACCGTATTAGTCTGTTGGATATGCTTATTTGGAAGTTGCCGTTGTTGGTTTGGCCTTGTTGTATTTCTTGTTGGAAGGTGGAGGAAGACTTGGTTCATATTCTCTAACGTTGTGGGTTTGTGAGCATTGTGTGGGATTCTTTTTTCCAGATTTGGTTTTATGTGTTTGTCATAGAGATGCTAAGGTAACGATCGAGGAGTTACTCCTAAATCCACCGTTTGGAGAGAGGTCGTTTTCCTTGGCTTGCTAGTGTGTGTGCGGTTTTATGGGTTTTGTGGGATGAACAAAATTGTAGGGTATTTAAGGGTGTTGAGAGAGATCCTAGAGAGTTACAGTTTTTTGTTTGCTTTCATGTTTCCTATAGGGTATTTAGGGGTGTTGAGTTACAGTCTCTTGTCTGCTTTCATGTTTCCTATTGGATGATTTTGTATAACTGGAGTACCTTCGTGTCAAGGGATCCTCTTTCTTTTTGCAGGCAGATTTTCTCTCAACCATGTATTCTTTCATTTTGTTTCTTCACTTTGAACCATACTAGCACTTGGTGAAATGTCAAATACCCAAGTTAAATTAAACAAGGAGAAAATCCTTACCCAGCAGAAGGAGGAGACAAGACAGTTCAAGAAAATATGAGAAAGATTCTCGCTAGCCTTCAAACATAGAGGACAGATCGAGGGGGAGAGGCTTTTATTGGGAGCTTTTTTTTTTGCAAGATTTCAGAGCTATTGAGGGACCCAAAGACCATAATCCAAATCAAAATATTGATTTTCCGTGGGCTGCCTGTTTTCCAAATTGCTGAAAAAAGACGTTTATCCATTGGAGAGGAAGATTTTAAGTGAGCCGAAAGAGACTTAACGGAAAACCAGCCTTTAGGATCAATGGACCATGATCTATAATCGTTGGAGTTAACCACTTTTTCAGAAGAGAGAAGGGAAAGCAGTGATTGAAAATCTACAATTTCATCATCCTTCAGACTTCTTCTAAAGGCCAATGACCAAGAGTCCTCATGGTCCCAATGTGCTGCAACTGAAATTCTATGACTAACATCATACTTAAGATATTTAGATATCAAAACTGGTATTCTAGGGTGCTCCTCTTGATCCCCCTTCCCTCCCTTATTAGGCTTCTCTATTATGCTTATTGTATAATTCTCGTGTCCTTTGAGTTTTCTTTATTAATAAAGAAGCTTGTCTCCGATTAAAAAAAACGATATGAAAATTGGTACTCTATAATGAGTTTGGGAATTTCTGTAAGCCTTTTACTAAGCTACTCGAGTTCTTTTGTTATCCAGTCATTAGAATCATGGATTTAAGTAGATTTTTTATTGTTCTTATTTTTCTTTTAAACGGAGACAAAACTTCTTTATTAGTAAGAACTCGGAATACAAGAGAGTTATACAATGAGAGCTATACAATGAGAGCAATAAAGAAGTCTAAAAGAGGGAACTTTGGGGATCAGGAGGCGCACTCCAGACATCTTAACTAGGTTGACAACCCCTTAGCCCCAATCATCATATCCCAAGCATACAAAACCAAAACTGCAAAAGTTAATTAATGTTTAGCTTAATACAAAGGGCCAGAAGACAACAAAGAACCAGAAGAAAATCTAACACCTGGGAAGGCCAAAAAACATAAAACACAATTTCTAAGGCTAAAAAAGGAGCAATCCACCAAGACTTCAGAACACAGAAAGAGGCTTGCTGTGAGAAACATTCAGACTGGATAATCTGCAAACTGAATCAACAACTAAAGTGCTGGTTGAGAGAGAAAAGCAGTCCAGTTGAGGCAAATGTTTTGAATGGAATAATTTTGAAACTCCTTATTTAAGGAGCACCAAGCTGCTGCCTGAACAAATGATTTCTACCCTTGGTCTTTTTTTATCATGGGAAATTTATTGATTACACTCAGAACCATAATTCTGCGAGGAGAGCTTTTGACAAGTTTTCCCATATTAAACTTGATTTCTTAGGTAGAGACGGGCCTGCCGGAATCTGAAACACATTTGCGCTTAGGGATCGATCAATAACCCAATCAAAGTTGAACAAAGAGAAAATCCTACCCCAGCAGAAGGATGAAAAGGGGCAGGTCATAAAGAGATGAAGAATTTCCTCATTAGCCTTCATACATAAAGGACAAGTCGGAGGAAGGAGGCATTTATTAGGGGATTTCTTTTGCAAGATTTCTGAGCTGTTGAAGGACTTGAACACCATAATCCAAATCAGAATATTAATTCTCTGTGGGCTGCTTGATTTCCATAAAGCTGTTAATAAACATTTGTTCATTGGGGAGGCAGTTTTTAGGTGAGCCGAAAGCGACTTAATAGTGAATCAGCTATGGTGATCAATGGACCAAAATCTGTGATCATCAGAACTATTCACTTTTTCAGACAAGAGGAGGGATGATAAAATTGAAATTCTGCAATTTCATCATCTTTCAAACATCTTCTAAAGGACTTCAAACATCTTCTAAAGGACAAGGGCCAAGATAAAGTTTCAAAGTCCCAATGCAACTGAGCTGTTGGCCAAAAGAGCAATTCTAAAAAGCTTGGAAAACTGCTCCTTAAGAGGGGTGACACCAACCCAAAGATGTGTCCAAAATCTGATTCTACGACCGTAGCCAAGTTTAAATAAAGCTAGTGAGTCCACCGACGTCCACACTCTAGTAATGCTTACCCAAGGACTCCTTAGACTGTTACCGGACTTTCCTTTTGTAAACCAGTCAAAAGCCTCTTTACCATGGATGCTGCTAATTATTTGCCTCCAAAGAGCTGACTATTCCTTTGAGAATCTCCACCACTCAGCAAGCAAAGCAGTGTTATGAATCTTAATGCCACCTAAGCCGAGATCCCCATCTTTTAATGGTGATGAGACCTTGCTCCAATTCACAAGGTCGTTAATTTTGCCACCAGCATAACCTTCTCAAAAGAAATTCCTCATAATTTTCTACAAAGAGGCAGCCACATTTTCGAGGATTGAAAACAAAGATAGATAGTAGGTGGGAAGACTAGCCTGAACTGGATTGTACAAGGCATGTCTGCCTCCTCTAGAGATATTGAATCTTTTCCATCTATCTAATTTCTTGTGGATTTGATCAATAACTAGTTGCCAAAACTCCTTTTGCCGTGGATAGCCTCCCAAGGGGAGACCTAAATATAAAAAATGTAGCTTTTCTGCCATGCAACCTAAACGATTCGCTGTTTGGACCAAGTCATCCTCAACCACATTAACACTGCTAAGAGCTGATTTCTCCCAATTTACTTTCAGTCCCGAACACCATTCGAAAAGCGTAATGGCATCCTTAAGCTTAAGAAGCATCTTCTCATCATATTTACAGAAAAGGAGTGTGTCATCGCAAATTGCAGCAATGGGAGATGGATCGTATCCTTGCCAACAAGAAAACCTTCGAACTGCCCATTGATGTGAAGTTTGTTTATGATTGCTCCTAGAACCTCGCTTACTAGGAGAAATAAAAAAGGTGAAAGGAGGTCCCCCTGACGAATGCCTTGAAAGGCTGTTATTTGACCTCTTGGCTTACCATTAATGAAAATGGAGAATTTTGGGCTTTTTAAGCAACCTAGCATCCATGCTGTCTATCTAGGACTGAACTTTTTATAAAATAAAACCTTCCTAAAAAGTTCCAATCCACTTTGTCAAAAGCTTTTTCAAGATCAAGTTTCAAAATCCAGCCCTTTTCTGTTTAGCCCTGTAATCTTCCACGACCTCATTTGCAATCAAAACTGGGTCAAGAATCTGCCTTCTTTCAATAAAAGCATTTTGGAAAGGACTTATAATTGCATTCATGACTTGCTTTAAGCGTTTTGCTAGAACCTTTGCAACTACCTTATACGTTAAAATAGTAAGACTAACTGGGTGGAAATCCTTAACAAGAATCACGTTTTCTTTTTTTTGCACTAAATAAGTAAAGTTTTCTTGGATGCAAGCGTTTAACCTTCCATTTTTGTGGAAGTCCTCCATTAAAGATTTGAAGATGTCCTTGAAACTAGACTAGTGTTTAATTAGGAATTCCACTGTGAAACCATCCAGGTCTGGAGCTTTGTTACTGCCAAGTGCCTATAATGCTTTAAAATTTTCTTCCACGGAAAACTGAGAAACAAGAGCCGCATTCTGAATAGGGGTAACACAAGGCCAATCATTGATAATAGGAATGAATCTGTCCCCCAGGATTCTTTTGTAGGGGGTCTCAAAAAAATCCAGCACAAGCTTTTCTATGTCTCGAAACGAATTTGACACAGACCCATTTTCATCTTTCAATTTTGTTATGAGATTCTTTTCTTTGCATTTAAAAAGCGATGAAAAAATTTTGTTCTCATCTCCCATTGACAACCATTTAAGTGGGCTTTTTTGGATAAAATTATGCTGTTATTCTGCTTGTAAGGTTGATCTAAAGACCAATTCCTCCTCATTTAAGCCAATCAACTCTGCCATAAAATCACAGATTTCTAATTTGGACAGCAAGCTTTTTTCTCTCTTTTAGCTTGGCTTGCATTGAAGTGTGCCAAGCTTTAACTGTCATCTTTACCAATCTCTGCTATTCGTGTAAAATAAAGCCAGCCCATCCATGAAAGTTTGAACTATGAACTGTGTCAGCAATGACCTGGTTGCATTCACTGGACAGCAACCAGCTGTTATAGAACCGAAAGGGAGAGGGACCCCCATACAATTGCACCAGCCTCCAATATTAAAGGAAAATGATCCGAGAAAATGCGTGCTTTGCAGGAAACACGAGAATTTTCCAGGAGATCATCCCAATCTTTGTTGATGAAGAATCTGTCTAGTAAAGATCTGGGTGGAGAACCACCTTCTCTAGACCAAGTGCAGCTCCCGTTTTTCAGTGTAATTTCCATGAGATTAACCAATTTAATAAACTTGTTAAACAGTAACATTCCTCTAGTACTTCTGCCAAGTGGATATCTTTCATGTGCCCATCTAGTGATATTAAAATCTCCACCTACACACACCAAGCCTCAGCTGAGCATACTAACAAGGAAGACAATTCAGGCCAAACCAATTTTCTTTCTCTGTACCCTCAAGGACCATAAACATTTGTAATCCAACAACTCTTCTTGAACAGAGTGAGGCATTTAAGAGACAAAGAAAAGCGCCCTTTGATAACCTCAATTACCGAAATCATGCTGCTGTCCCACTTAGTAAGAATTCACCAAAAGACTTGACAGATTCCACAAATTCTCAGCCAATATCCTTGGAGCTCCACAGTGAATTTATAAAAACAGCATTGAAGTTTTTCTTTTTAGATTCTTGAATCATGAGTACATAAGGGTTGCAATTTTTATGAACTTCTTGGGGGCTGCACATTTGGAGGAATCATTTAAACCCCTTGTGTTCCAAGAGACTATCTTCATGAAAGCTGGGAAAAAGAAGAGGAAGGCTGGGCTGCTATCTTAGGCCAAAATAATTCCACAATCATTGACTATTGACATCAAATCCTTTGGCAGCTCCAAGGGAACTTTACTTAAAGGGAAGCCATCATCATTAAACAAAGCATTAAGATCCACCCCTCCAATTTCTGAGTCTAATTTGAGGTCGGACGCGGTGAAAACACCCATTGATTCTTCACTATTAACACTGATAGGTGAGGTTAAATCAAGCTGCTTCTTGAAATAATTATCGACTTTGCAGGGGGAGCCTCGCAGTAGAGTAACCTTTGTGTTAGAGTTGGTGAATTTAGAAAAATTGAAAAGCTTAGATGGAGAGTTTGCAGTTACTGACCTAATGAATCATTCAGGGAACTGAGCTTTAGTGCTGTACACCTCCAACAAATTCGGGTTTTCATCAGAAATGGAGGGCTTGAGTGGGTAATTCCGAAAAGAAGCCGAAGAAATGGCTTTAAGGGCGCAAACCCCATTTAGTTCCGATTTCAGTAGGGCAGTCCAAACATTATTGAAGGAGGTTTGCTTCCGGATGTAATGTTTGAGTTTTTGGAGCATGAGTGAGTTTTCCTTTGGCAAACTTGAAATGTTTGAAAATTCTAGAATCTGGAGAAAGCTGGGCCCTAAACTAACAGAATGTGAGTTTTGCAGAAGAATTCTGTAACGTTTGCTTTAAATGTGCTGAGTTGTCGTCAGTAATTTTGGTGCAAATTTCGTAATTACTCATAATAGTAATTAAGTGGGCCTTTTTTTCTTTATCCCTCTCACTTGATGGCTCTTCATCTACCAAAGTTTTAAAAACAGAATCAATAGATGTGGGCCCCGCTGCCATTGTGCAACAGCTGTTTATCTTGGGTTCAGCAATCTCCAAAGAGGAGGGCTGTTCAGATGCCCGTGCAATTAATTCATTATCAACTTGATTGTTGCCTCTACTTCTTCTCCGACGGCGGTAGGATGGCTGGAAAAAGCTTCAGAATTTCAACAGGATTTCTACTTCTGGGGAGAGCTGCAAAAATTGATTTCGGAACATTCGATACTTATGGAAAGGAGGAAAGATCAAAGTCTTCATCTAGCAAGACATCTCTAATTCTCAAATAATCAATAGAATTTTTAAAATCATCCAGAAAAATAGGAACTTTGGAAGGTCTAGAAGGATTTAGAAATTCAAAGTCACCAAAATGTAGATAAATATTTCCTCTTTAGATCTGTAATTTCAATCGTTGACAGCACAAAACCACATAAGTTCTTTACCTGAATCTGAGCTTCACTACAATCTGTTAAATTCAGAGTTTCAGTGGCTATGTTAGTAAGACCTCCAAAGTGATGTCCAATAACCTCAAAGGTACTTCTACACCAATAATCCAAAGGAATGTTTTTTATTTTGAGCCAACACCGTAGCCTTTTAAAACAAGTGGCCAACTGTGTTTGATGTTATCCCATCTTTGGAATTTGAGGTGGAAATTCCCCCAAACCTGCCATTTTTCTTCCACACGGATAAAGTCTATGATCGATCCTTGATCAATACAAATGAGGGTGTTCTCATCAAATAAAGAATTTATTACAATTTTTGTTTGGAAAAATTCTTCCAGCCTTTTACATATCAATCTCCAGTCATTTGAAGCAAATAATTTTGATATAATCCAAAGGTTTTCAAAGTTAACCTTAGCAACTTCATGGTTCTTGATCAACCACTGCTTCTGTTTTGGAGGGGAAGGATGAGTGCTCTGTTTTTATAAATAGCATACCACGTGGTAGAATAACGGCATCGAGAGGTCAGACAAGGGGACCCCTTGTCTCCCTTTCTGTTGCTGTTTGTTGGAGAGGTGATGGGAGCTTTAGCTTTGAAGCTCTATGAAAATGGGTTGTATGAAGGTTTCGTGGTGGGAAAAGAGAAGATCCACGTCCCTCTCCTCCAATAGGCTAATGACACTCCTTTTTTGCAAACATGATGAAGGTATGTTGCTCAAGTTAAAGAACACATTAGAGTTTTTTTTTTTTTTTTGAAACGGAGACAAGCCACTTTATTAATAAATAATAAATGAGACGAATGCTCAAAGTACAAGAGAATTATACTAAGAGCAAAAAAAGAGAAGGACAAATCATCCAAACAAACTAAGACAAAGATGAGCTTGGGCAATACTAAAGGGAATAACGACAAAAAAAAAAAACAATCACAAAGAACAAGCTAAAAAGCGAAATCCAAACAGAAAAATTTAAGCTAAATAGAACCAAAACGAAGAGATCTGAATACAAAGCATAACGAAATATCTCTCATAAGGAAAACATTCGAATCTAGAGACTAGCAAGAAGGTGCAACCGGCAGCCTCGAAGCTATCATGCCAAAGTAGACCAAAAACTAGAAGAGGCTCGAAAAAGTTTTTCAAATTATTAGCATCAGCAAAGTGGCTTTGCTTGCCCCCCACATGAAGAGAAAACCCGGAGAGACTAAAGATGGACCAAAATCTCGAAGAAAACATTTAACGGCTAAGACGAGTTTGGCTTCTACTACCCAAACAGTGGAACTACGTGCCATTCATTTGACTGACACATGACTTTTAGGCCATACCAGATCTCCAAAAGTTGTAACCCCTGGCTTTTGGGATGCAAATAGGGCAGAAGAAGACTCAGACGTTACAGTACCAGCCACAATCTAGCCCAGATTTTCTCATAGTCCACCTTCTTCCTCTTCCCCAGACTCTAATATTCCACAAGGTATTTCAGAAAGCAACATAAAAAAAGAAAGAAGCACCCCAGTCAACAAGTTGCTCTCCCCACCTATCAAAAGGAACCCCAAGAGTTTTACGAAAATTTACAGAAAAGGTTGTACTTCCTTTTGCAAAACATCAACACCCAATGGTGATTCTTCAAAGACAAAGTTTGATATTCCAGTTGAAAACACATCACCCAGGTGCGTAGAAGCATTGAAAAATATACACCAAAATGTTTCTCCCGTAAGCCACTCAAATAGATCCCAGCACCTCTTTCGACCATAACACGTTTCATGATGAACAAGCTAATCTCCACAGAATAGGCTTGAGAATTAATTGAAGAGCAGCCAAAGTTTCTGGCATTGATGTCTTCAAAAGATTAATTCAGCCAAAGTTTTTAGAGTTGTTTGAATGGTGCTCGGGGCAGAAAATCAATTGGGAGAAATCAGCTCTTAGTGGTGCCAATGTGAGTGAAGAGAAGCTAAACTACACGGCCAAAAATCTAGGATTTGACACCGAGAAACTTCCTTTTATGTACCTTGGTTTGCCTTTGGGTGGATATCCCAAGAAGGAAATCTTCTGGCAATCGATGATTGATTTCGTTCACAAAAAATTGGATAGATGGAAGAGATTCAACCTTTCAAGAGGGGGAAGGCAAACGCCATGCAAATCAGTCTTGGCAAACCTCCAAACTTACTACATCTCTTTTTGTAATGTTGAGTAAGGTAGTATCCTCCGCGGAAAGACTTTTGAGGAATTTTTTTGGGAAGGTCACTCGGGCAGCTGAATTAACCATTTGGTTCAATGGGGAAGAGTTTCCCGCTCCCAACTAGATGGTAGTCTCGAACCGAGAGGGCTAAGTAACAAAAAAATGGCCCTGTTAGTTAAGTGGGGTTGGAGATTTATGGAGGAGGAAGAGTCTCTTTGGTGCCAAGTAGTCAGAAGCATTCATGGAAAAAAACCCTACAATTGGCATGCCGTTGGAAAATCCGGAATAGCTTAAAAGGTCCTTGGATAGGCATCTCCAGAGTATGGAGAAAGGTGGAAGCATTGACCTCTTTCAAGCTTGGAAATGGAAATCGAACTGCCTTCTGGTCTGACGTGTGAGTCGAAGAAACCACTTTTAGAACCCGCTTTCCAAAGCTGTTTAGAGTCCCCTTGATGCCTAATGGATCAGTAGCTGCATAGGGATAAATCTACCTTCTCTTGGTCCATAATATTTAAAAGACTCCTTAAAGAAGAGGAGATTTCGGAATTCCAGCAATTGCTTCACCTCCTTTCAAATAGGCAAGTGGAAGATTCAATGGACAGAAGGATTTGGTCGTTGGATCCATTGGGTAAGTTTTCAGTGAAATCTCTTGTCAACCACACTATTTGAATCTTCTCCGCTGAATAGAAAGGCATATAAAGCATTGTGGAAGTCCAATAGTCCTAGACGAATCAGCATCTTAGCCTGGATTATGCTTTTTGGGGTTCTAAACTGCTCTCTGATCATGCAAGGGAAGCTCCCATATAGCGGTCTTCTACTCTCTGTTTGCCCTCTCTGCCTCCAAGAAGAAAATCTGTTGCATCTATTCTTCTACTGCCCATATACAACCAAATGGTGGGGTAGTTTCCTCTCTTTTCGCAGCAAGCTGGGTTTTTTATGAATCTTTCAATTCCAATGTAAGGCAGATTATTTTGGGACCACTCTTGAAAAAGGGGCCTCGGCTACTTTGGACTAATCTGTCCAAATCTTTGCTTGCAGAAATTTGATTCGGACGGAATCAGAGTGTTTTTCATTATAAGTTCATGGGCTGGTCAGATCGAATGGATATTGCATAAAGAAATGCAGCAGCCTGGTGTTCTTTGACAAAGGAGTTTTGGCCTTTTGTTTTTCTATTTATAGTTTTGTTTTTTTTCCTAATGTAGTTTTCTGTTTTTTCACTTATGGATGTATTTATTTATTTATGAATCTTTTGGATACTAGTTTCTTGATTGGAAATGATGAGGACGCTAAGGGGGTGTCAACCTAATTGAGGTGTCCCGGTGCGTCCCCTAATCCCTAGGCCTCTATTTTTGTACTCTTAGTATATATCTCTTGTACCTTGAGTTTCTGAATATCAATAAAGAGGATTTCTCCTTTCAAAAAAAGAAAAAAATATAGGCAGAGGGGATGGAGAAGATAAGCAATATTTGGTATATGAACTAAGGCTTGAGAGTGATCTCAAGATAGGCTTGAGTGTGATCTCAAGAAGTGAAGGTCCAAATCCTTCAAATCACTTGGTTTATTGTGTATTTATGTTATCTTTTATATTCTATATATTCAGGTTCTATCAATTTCTGTTTTGAAACAGAAACAATCCTCCTTATTAATGATAATAAGTGAGACTTGAGCTCAAAGTACTTTTAATAAGTGAGACTTG
The DNA here is from genome assembly GCA_025688845.1 of Cucumis hystrix. Classification (NCBI taxonomy): domain Eukaryota; kingdom Viridiplantae; phylum Streptophyta; class Magnoliopsida; order Cucurbitales; family Cucurbitaceae; genus Cucumis; species Cucumis hystrix. The sequence goes on from JACWES010000014.1 coordinate 1,995,707, forward strand.
AGCTCAAAGTATAAAAGTATTATACTAAGAGCAAACGAACTAGGGGAGAATACAATTTAAGATGAAAACTGGCAACAAAAAAAGATGGAAACCTAAAAAACGAATTCAAATAGAAAAGTAAAACGAATTCAAATAGAAAAGTAACGAGCAAAACAAAGCCTTTCCAAGATGAAACACTTGTAGAAAGCTAAATACAAAGAAAAAAAATATCAAGAGGAGCCCATTAGAATATAAAACTTGCATGTCCAAAGCTTCAAGATGAGAGGAGAAAGAGAAGCGCCAAGTAGAAGCAACCGGCTGCCACAAAACTGTCTTGTCAATGCCATCCAAAACGGGTTCTATCAATTTGGTATGAAAACTGTTCAATTCTGGCCATTGAGGTAGATGAGGATACGTGTGTGTATTTCATGAAGTTTGTGTGTGAGAGGTTGGAACATATGATAGCTATCATAGACAACAGAAATGTTCCATTAGCAAAAGGTGCTGGTCGTTCTAGTAGCAGAGTTGGTGGTCCAGCAAGAAATGGCGACGAAAAACCTAGAAGCATTGAAGTCAAATTCTGATTTCAAAAGAAGCGGATCTAAATCAAGGGAAAGAGCGAGATCGATCAATTGGAAACAACTCGAGGAGCCATAGTGCTATAGAAACTCGAAGAAGAGAGACTATCAAATGTGGACCGTGTCCAACGAAGTCGCAAAACTCCAAATACAATCAGAATGGACGAAGGCATAGGGATCAGACATGAATCATGGACGAAGAGTTGACGTAGTCTATCATCAACAATGTTCGCAAAGACAAAATGAGAAACATATTTTGGTAAGGTTCTGTAAGTTTCATAAAAAAGCGTGAGACATGACTATCGGAGATTATCGCCGCAAAGGATGCATTAATAGATGGAGTCGAAAACTGGATGCATTGTCGTTGACCCAAGTGCCATGAGAAGGTGACAGGGATGGATGGTTCACACGAAAATAAAAAATAAAGAAAAATGTCGAGCATAGATAGTCGATAGTGCCCGGGGGAGGATGAAGACCTGAGGGAAGTGTAAGCTACGTGAAGAGGGGTGGAGAAGAAGAGAAGCAGAAGGAGGAGAAGAAGAAGAAAGAGAAAAAGGAGGAGGAGAGCTAACCCTAATCACGTGGTTGGCTTATGGGCTGCCTTTAAGGTGTCAATGGAAGCCCATTTGTTCACAAAAGAAGAAAAGAAGTGGTCCTGATATTAACATTAGTTTTGAGCTATTTTTTTCATGTGATTCGTAAACAAAATGTATGTTTTTGGTTTCTACCCACGCCTTGAGGACAAGGTGTGTTTTAGGGGTGGTTAATGATAGAATTGGTATTAGGGGTTATTAGGATATTAAGGGCATAATAATAATTAGTTAGGGAGTTATTTATTTTTGTTGGCTATAAATAGAGGGAGAGAGGAATGGAGAAGATAAAAAATATTTGATGTATGAACTAGGGTTGAGAGTGTTCTCAATATAGGCTTGAGTGTGATCTCAGGAATGGAGGGTCCAAGTACCTCGAATCACTTGGTTTATTGTGTAGTCTGTTATCTTTTATATTCAATATATCCGAGTTCTATCATTATACTTCGTTGTTGTAGTGACATGAGCGAGCGATAGAGAGAAAGCTAGAAAAGAGAATTGTCTGCATAGTGTTGTTTTTGGTTCAAGGAAAGAAACCTGTTAAACTGATGACAAATTTGTGTCTTGCAAGGAAATTCGCATGAAGTAACAGTGGAGTTAGACGGGATGGGTGGAGGTGGAAAGTTGCTACTGGAGGTAAGCTACCCTAGGATTTTACAGCAACTAAATATGGCATGCTTGTCATGTTTTCTTAATGAACTGCTAGTTTGTAATAACTGCTGTCTTTAGGAGCTGTTGTATATTTGTATTTATTTTCTACGTTTAAAACTCAAAAGGTAAAGTTTCTTTTCTTTCTATCTTTTAACCTTTTAGATTGGGGTGAGATAACAAACTTTTAAAGGTTATTAGTTTTTGTTGTAGCTGTTCTATATTTGTGTTTGATTGATATTTGTTTTTCAATGGTGTCTCTCAGGTCAAGTATAGGACTTTTGATGAAATTGAAGATGACAAACGATGGTGGAGAGTCCCTTTCATTTCTGAATTTCTTCGCAGTAGTGGTTTTGTTTCTGCTTTAAACAAGGTTGTTGGATCGGACACCGTGCCCGTGCGTCAGTTTGTAGAATATGCTTTTGGAAAGTTAAAGTCATTCAATGATGAGTACCAATCAAATCATCTTTTATTAAGGAAGAAAAACGATGAAGAGGACATATCATCAAATATGCAGACAAATACCGAAGTCTCTATAACTGATACAAACTATCCCATAGAAGGAAAATCTGATGAAGTTGAAATAAGCGATAATACTGTTGAAAGTGGACAGTCGCTGAAAGAAGTGACACAAGGTTTCTTAGCAATGCAATTCGATAAACAATTTTGGACAAACTTGGCTGATGTAACAAACCAAAATATTGTCAAGAAGCTAGGTCTTCCTGCCCCTGAGAAATTAAAGTGGGATGGATTTGAGTTACTAAATAAAATTGGTCTGGAGGCGCGAAAGAGTGCTGAAGCAGGTTATATCGAATCGGGCCTTGCAACACCCAAAAGTCTGGATGTTGATCATGAACAGAAGAACATTAGAATAGTGGACTCAACACTAACTGATGTGAAGAAAGTAACAAGAGATCTATTAAGTCAAACCGAGTCTGTTTTAGGGGGATTGATGGTTCTGACAGCAACAATTTCTCAATTGAACAAGGAAGCACAGCTCATAGGAAAGAAAGATACTAAAGATGAGGGCTCAAAAAAAGTCGGAGAAAAGGTTGGTGGTTCAGGGGATGGATCATTGTTGGATAATAGGAATTCTGAGGAAATGAAAGCACTATTTGCAACTGCAGAAAGCGCCATGGAAGCTTGGGCAATGCTTGCGATGTCACTTGGCCATCCTAGTTTCATAAAGTCAGAATTTGAAAAGTTATGTTTCTTAGATAACGAGTCTACAGACACGCAGGTAAACTATTTGGTTTTTGAATGGCTCTAATATTTGTAAAGTTGTCTCTAATTTTTGTGATTCAATGGCATAGCATTAGCAAATTGTCCCAATGTTATTTGCATTCCTAACTGTAGGAGTCTACAGGTTGCAATTTGGCGTGATTTTATGCGGAGGAAACTTGTTGTTGCCTTCAGGGGCACAGAACAAGTAGGTTATTATATTATGTTGATTTTCTGTTCTCTGGTGTTCAACTTTCCGTGTAATAAGTTCTATTTTGACTTCTCCAGTCAAGATGGAAGGACTTGAGAACAGACCTGATGCTAGTCCCTGCAGGGTACTTATTTTTCTTTCCCTGAAGGATAATCCTTTGTCTGTTACTTTGCATATTTATCATTCTCCTTGTTTCTTATGGAATGACGGATAATAATAAAGAACATTGTGCATGGGATAAACCTCTAGAATAAAAGGCCATATAATTTGAAAACTGTGGTAGTGCAGTTTATTCTGGTTAACTAATTTAATTCAAGGGAAAAAGAACTATTGAGTTGAGATGTCTGAGTGCACTTGCTGATCCTAAGGGCTTAGGCCTAATCTCTTTATTGTACCTTATCTCTATGTATTGTTATTCATTTTCTTAATGATGAGAAGGCTTGTTTCCTTTTTCTTTGTAAGGGAAAAAAAAAAAGAATTTCCCATTTCTTTGCACTACATCAAGTTGTATATTATTTGACTATTGGATCTCAGGAGGGGCTATTCTACTCTTCATCCTTTGGATTTAAGATAGAAAGACCCTCTCTTGCTTTTGAAGTTTAGGTAGAAAGAAGCTAATTAGGAGAGTACTTTTTCCATTCCATAGTTGGTATAGTTATAACACAACTTGGCTATAATATTTCAGCAAGCAAGGACCAAAAAACGTTAAATGATTGAGCATATGGATCTCTGAAGGCTTCAAAACTTATGTCAACAAAATGACGTTAGTTATGTTTTCATATCAGCTTCAATTTCACAAACTTCTAATATGTCATCTATTTTCTTTTGACTTAGGTTAAATCCTGAAAGGATTAGTGGAGATTTCAACGAGGAAGTTCAAGTAAGAAATATTTTTATTATATTACAGCATATGTATTGTTCTGAACTCAATGCACTGCAGTCTTCCTGTAATGTTTAACGATGAAGATCTGATTATTCCAGGTTCACAGTGGTTTCTTAAGTGCGTATGATTCAGTACGAATGAGAATTATTTCCCTCATTAAAAAGGCCATTTATTATAAGTGAGTCTGCTGCATTTTTATTTCCCTCATTAAAAAGGCCATTTATTATAAGTGAGTCTGCTGCATTTTTTTTTTCTTTTTATCAGAAGCAAAACATTCGACGAAAGAAATGAAAAGAAGAGACTGATGCTTTAGAGGATATAAACTCTGATTATGAGTAAAAAGTAAAAATTTAAACAGAATTACAAAAGACTAATAAAAGCATTCAAGTCTAAATGAATATCTTACAAAGAGAAATCATTGAAGGTGTTGGAAAGAGGTTAATCCTGTGGAGGCAGTAATATGAACCGACTCAAAACTATCCATCCAAGAATTACATGGGTCGTAAAAAACTCTGATTTCTCTCTAACCACAGTTCTTAAAGCTAAGTGTTTGACTTCATTGACACACGATAATTGAGATCTCAAAGGTATTGGTTCTCCCTTACAAGCTGAAGAAAATTGTGTTTGGTTGACGTTGCAAACTATAACCATCATAGGTTGGTCTACGGGTAAAAGAAGAGGCAGTCTCAATAAATGACTAAGAGTCAATGGATTCAATTCATGGTGGTCAACTACTTAGGAATTACTTTTCTACGAGTTCTTTGACACCCAAATGTTACAAGGTCAGATGGATTGTCCCGTGAGATTAGTTGAAGTATACGTAAGCTGGTGTGAAGTTAGGACGCTCATGGATATCAAAGAAGAAAAAAAGAACTTCTGTCGCAAATTGTAGATTCTGAATATCTTATACTAAGAAGCACGAAAACTTTAGTTTGGCTAGCATGTCCATGTCCGACACTTACATCCTCCGACACGTGGTGGACACCTATTAGACAATTGTTAGTGTAGCAAATGCATTAGGCATGCATAGAACAACCTTAAAAAGACACATATATGACAATAATAATAACTTTTGAGTGGGGAATTCATCAAGCTAAGTCTTTTAAGTATATAGATGCATCAATTCATTTACTATGAGTTTTCTTTTACTACAAAAATGATATATATTTTTTAAAAATGAATATTTTAATAAGCGTGTCCTTATACTTTTAGAATATGGTGTAACGACCACCCAACTTTTCAACTTAAGGTGAGGTCATTACTTAAATAAAAATAACATTTTAAAACCCAAAACTATACAAAGTTTAATTCATTTTATTAATTAAATAAATAAATATAAAAATAATCTATGTAGGAAATCAAATGTTTAGCAAAATAAATTAAAAATCATTAAAGGAATAATTTATTAGGGCCCTAAGTAAAACATAAAAGAAATCATGAGTCCCAATGGCATGGTCATGGGTCCTTGTCATTCGTCAACTTTACTTTACCTTTGAAAAATTAATGGTAAGGGTGAGTATAGAAAATACCCGGTAAGGGATTCACTACTGGACCCACTAGGTGAACTGTTAACTTCCTATTAAGAATACACCCTATGCCATATAGCTCTAGTGATCTCGTAGGAGCACACATTAGCCATAAAAGCGAACCTAGAGGTACACTTATTAGTCAATACAGTCTGGAAGTGGTGATCCCATAAGACACCATATATACAAGATATATTAGCCTAATAGCCAAAGTTAACATTTACCATTAGTCATCAATCTCAATCCAATTGTCATAAACATAACATGTAAAATTAAATTAACATTTTCATTCATAACCATCATGCTGCGTGAATTTACATAATAATTCACAATTTAAGTTGATCATATTGTCAATGCATATCAAACCAACATACGTAATCAATCTTTATCTTACTCATGTCGAAGATTCAGTAACAAACCCCTTATCTCAAGATTAAAATCAAATCATTGGCTTCAAATCAACACTAAGCATACCACATTTAATTAATAATTTTATCCATCAAGATCATCAATTAAAATTCAATCATGTAAGACCCGTGTGTGAATAGAAGGGCCAATTTTGGATAATAAGTATTTTAGTATGGACTTTGTTGAATCACGTAAAGTTAGACACTACGAAGAAGGAAGATATGTTTTGAATGCTTGGCTTTGAGATTAGGCGACGCGAGGAAAGGAGGTGGCATTTTGGTACAATGCAAGAAGAAATTAGGCGTTGATAATTAGAAATTTTTCTGGAAAATTTACTATTTATACTTAATGGACCACATGTAAGAGCTTGAGCTAAACATGGTCATGAGAAATATTAATATTGAAAGTAGAGACAAAGATCACACAAATTTACGTGAAAACCTGAGTACTGGGAGAAAAACCACGATATTTTTCTTATTATTTTGTGATAAATATTACTATAGGTACAATGAGGAGAATAAATAGAATACACATGGGATTAAAAAAAAGGAAAAGATTTATGAATTAGGTTAAATATTTTCATAATCTTTCCATAACTACACTAAGGGCTAAGCCCACTAATTCCAACACTCTCCCTCAAGTTGGGACGTAAATATCAATGAGGCCCAACTTGCCAACACAAAAGTCGGAGTTTGGTCTGAAAAGCTCCTTGGTGAGAACTTCAGCAACTTGTTGGCTCGAAGGGATGTACGGAATGCATATGCTCCCACTATCAAGTCTTTCTTTGATGAAATGACGATCAATTTGAACATGTTTAGTTCTATCATGTTGAACGGGGTTGTTAGCAATACTAGTAGCGGCTTTATTATCATATAAAAGCTTCAATGGTGTCTCACATTCCTGATGAAGATTAGACAAGACTTTCTGGAGCCAAATTTCCTCACATATTCCCAAACTCATGGCTCAGTATTCGGCCTCAGCGCTGCTTTTGGAGCCATCAACAATTCTTATCTTCTCATTCCCAGCACGCGAAATGTAGGACACAAAGTGTTTAGAGGAACTGGTTAAATGATCTGTGGCACCAGAGTCTAGGATCTAAGTATTCTTACTATCAATACTAATGTGACTAAAGGACTGAGGTATACTTGACTAGACAATAGCTCCAAGTGTGATTGGACTAGCATTCTCACTCACATAGGAAGAGGATAAAGTAGGGTTACCGAATTCTCAGAATACATCTGTATAGGAGTGTTGGATGTTATCCCTTGGGTAGCATCAGTTACTGCAATCTGTTGTTAAAGCCCTTCCAGTTGTTGCTGAGTTATTCCCGAAGAGGAAGCTTACACATTAGGGTTGGAATGTGCCAAAAATTCACCAACCTCAAATGTTGAGTGAATTTGACGATTCTTTAACACCGGGATAATAACTAAGGTCAGGGGGTGGCAGGGCATACAGATTTACTGCAGAAGCGGCAGTGCCCGGCCTGAATTAGGTGGCAAAGCACGAATCGGCACGTGGGGGAACACTGTAGGCCACAGATGAAGACGAGGGTGGCACAATTAGGTTTGTCGACGGTGTCTGAACAAGATGGGCTGGTGCGTGGACTAATGGCAGCAGCGCGTGGGTGGTTTCTGGCGGTGCGAATAACGAGAAAATTTGTTGAATTATGTTTTCCAGCGTTTTCTGAAGGCGATGGAGCCATTTGTCCATTACAGCGTTGATCCGAGCATCGACAGCTGTCTCTTCTGTTTGATTTTCATCACTAGTTGTGTTGTTTAGGGTTTGTTCAATGTCCCTCTCTGATACTATATTGAAAGTAGAGACAAAGAACACACAAATTGACGTGGAAACCCGAGTAGTAGGAGAAAAACCACGATATTTTTCTTCTTATTATTTTCTGATAAATTTTACAATAGGTACAATGAGGAGAGTAAATAGAATACACAAGGGATTAAAAAAAGGAAAAGATTTAGGAATTAGAGTAAATCTTTCCATAAATATCCCAAGGACCAAGCCCACTAATTCCAACAATTAAGCATACGCGTTTAAAGTTCCAAGTCCGAGCTGGTAAGTTATAAGGACTTAAGGATAACTAATCTGTTTTGAAGATTAGTATAAATGGAGGAGAAGGGACAGTAAAAGGATTGTTATGCAAAAATCATTCATATTACTCTTCAATTCTGTCTTGGATACTTGTTCTCAACTCAACTCAATAACAAAGGAAGAAAGAAAGAATGGAGAGAACTCTTCAATGTTGGAATAGATGCTACAAACGAAGAAACAAGTTGCTATTTATAGGCTAGCAACTTAGTAACTCCAAAATATAAAATCAATTCAAATCAAATAAATACAAAAGTTAAAACATTTGTCAAAATCAACTCAATTTAGTTGTTATTTGACTAAAATGAAACACAACTCATTCAAATTGAAGAAACAACAAATTTAACTTTCATACCTATGGAATTTGTACATTAAACATCTTAATTTAATGGTTTCAATCCAATTTGAAATTTCTAACAAATGAATTTAATTTACAATATTAAATCCAATCTTTTTTTAATGTTTCAAAATGCACCAAAGTTTCACTTTGTTTCACTATTAACATCCAACAAAAAAAAAAATTGGTCGTAGGATCCTACGGGCAAATTTTCAGTAAATTCGTTATGAGGCTCATCTCTCTTCTTCCTCACCAATAAGAGGCTGTTTTTTTAAGCGCTATGGAAGACTAACAGCCCAAGGAGGTTAACCATTCTATGCTGGATTATGATTATTGGGGCTTTAAATTGTTCCCTCTCTAATGCAGAGGAACTTTTGACCAGCTGCATTTCTTCATATGTCTACTATGCAAAAGTGCAGTGGAGAAGTTACAACGTCTATTTTTTGACTGCACGTATTCTGCAAACTGTTGGAGGAATTTTTTCTCAGTTTTGAAACTGTTTAGGTGTTTTAAAGTAATTTAGCCATAACGCGCAACAGTTTTTATCGGGGCATTCTCTGGAAAAGAAACAATCTCTGTTATGGGAAAATATAGTAAAAAAACTGCTTGCAGATTTGTGGTTTGAGAGGAATCAAAGGACATTTCATGATAAGGAAATGAGGTGGATAAATCATTTTGAGTCGGCAGCCTGTATCGCTTGAGCTTGGTGTTCCCTAAATAAAGACTGTCAAGCTTATAGCATTCAGGAGATAAGCTTAAATTGGGGTTTTTTTTTCCCAGATTGTTAGACTTGCTGTCTTGATTGTAATCCGCTAGCTACTTATATTTACTTACTTTCATCTGTAGTTTTGTTATATCTCTGCTCCCCTAGGTTTAGGGACAGGGATGGAGTTGGACTCTTTTGCTATTTGATTTGTTGACGCCAGTAAATTTTTTATGGATATGACAAGGACACTAGGGGGTGTCAACCTAGTTGAGATGTCCGAGTGCGCCTACTAATCCTTAGTCTCTGATTTGAGTGCTCTTTGTATAACTCTCATGTACTTTGAGCATTAGTCTCGTTTTATTAATAAAATTTGAGACTCGTCTCCTTTTAGAAAAAATAGATAAAGACCGGACACCTTTCGTTACATTTGATGTATTGTACGAGCCACTATTTCATAGAATCAGAAGACTTGCCATCGCACCATGGGCATCCAATGCTACCTAATTAATACCTCTGGAACTCTAAATAGTCTCGACGAGTTGTTGGTCAATACTTGGAACTCTAGTTTTCTTAACAGATTACAATGGCAACAAATTTTCACGAAGATAAAATCTTCCGTGGGTCTTGGGATATCTGCACTCACAAGCATTATAGCTTTTCAAAACTAGAAGGGAAGCATCAAACTCAGTTCAAACTTCAACATGAAAATTCAGAAGTGAATGCAATTCAGAAGAATTCTTTATAAAATATTACCAAGTCATGCAAGAGCTTAAGGATGACATCAAATAAATTTTTAATTGCAGATGGGATAACTTTCGCTACCAAGATTGAGAAGTAATACGAGTTTTTAATATTTTGATTGAAATATCATATAAATATATATAGAACATGTTCATTTGAGTGGGGCACGTTCCCCTCACCCCCAACATGGGTAACCTTATTGTGAGAGAGTAAAAAAAAAACAATAAAGGACAACAAGATCTTACAATAATATAACAATATAACCGTACAAATATAAACACTGTAACAAAAACAAACAGTCTAACAAACTCATAAAAACCCAATAGACACACCAAAAAGCTATATCAGTTGCTCACTTCTATCGTTGGATTCTCTTTGAGGTTCATGTGGAAAAACACAATTTTTCTATACAGTATTCACAAATCAAGATGGGTTATTCATTCAAAACTCTTTTTGTGCACTCTGTTTATCCCTCTCTTGCAGTGATGATCGTGCTGAACCACCAGTCAAATGGCATGTTTATGTTACAGGTCACAGTTTGGGTGGTGCATTAGCGACACTTCTTGCTCTTGAACTTTCCTCAAGCCAACTTGCAAGGTGAGTGTTTATTTTTTACATGAATAAGTGGTGCTGAAACGAAAATAGGTCATGGCAGGAAAAGGATTATGGTTAAGTAAGTACCAACCTATTGAGATGAGATATTGATGAATTAATTTCTTTTACCACTTTCTCTACCCTAATTAAAGAATTCTTAATTAATTCATTTCAAGATTACTCTTAGGGACTGTTGGGGATGTTGGAATCTAATTAGGATTATTGCGATCTAAGGGGCGTTGGAATGAGTGAGTAATCAAGGGTGGAGCGGAAATGGGATAATATAATTTGAAATGCACAAGGGATTGATTTGTATGCAATCAAATTGGGCATTGAATCTACCCCAATCATCACTTAGCAACATGAATCAAATTCAACACATGTGCTACCCTCTTTGAGATACCTTTAGTAATCTAAGCAATTAAACGCAAATATATATGACTAATTTTGAACTTAGATAAAATGAGCATGCAGGTTTAAAGATACTGTAGGTTTTGCCCTATGCTTAGGGTAAACTATGGTATCCTATGTGTTGAATTTCCTTCTCTCTTGTATTATTATTTTTTATTCATGTCTATAATTTTTCCTTATTTGTTGTTGGTCTTTCTCTATATAAGAAGACCTTGTATTTGGTTCAACAATGTAGAATAATATTACATTATTTTTACTTCACATTTTAAAGTTTGTAACAGACCAGAAATAACATTTTTTTGAAAAGGAAACGAGTCTCACTATTATTAATGTTGAAAAATAGAGACAAAACCCCAAAGTATAAGAGGGTTATACAATGAGCAATGGGTGGGGGGTGGGGGGGGGGGGGGGGGGGGGGGGGGGGGGGGAGAGAGATCATCAGCAAGCACCCGAGTATCTCAACTAGGTTGACACCCCATTAACGGCCTCATCATATCTATAATGCGAAAAGAAATAAATAATCCTTACTCTAGGCTCATATTAGCCAATACAGAGCCAAAATAATTTAATCTACCCATACAAAACACAACAAAAATGACAGCAGAAAAACAACTAAAATTCAGTCCTCGTTTATGGAAAAATCCGGTTGAAACAAAGGGCTATTCCAAAACTCATGCAGTCTGGCTATAAAGGCAGGCCAATTTAGCAAAATTTCCTGCAGAGAGTACTCCTGAAAAACTTTGCATAAGGAGCACCACGATGTTGCATTCAGATGAGCAGATTCCAATCGGGTTACCTTTGTACAAACTTTCTTTGCAGCATAAGAAAAATTGACTGATACAATTTCTTTGCAATCAGTTCTCCATGTTCCTAAACTAGCATGTAACCTTCTATATGTTAGTAAGCTTTGTCGAGATTCTAATTGTCATGTTATCTTTTTTTATTCTCATTGTATTTTTCAGCATCAGGATTTAGGACATCAAATTAGGCGTGTTAGGATACTTGATGGTCTCTACTACTTTGATCAAGGTTTTTTTAGTAATAAATTAACTCGGGGTTTCATTAGTTCTCCTTCTGGTCATGAACAAATAATGCTTTGGCATCGTAGATTAGGACATCCCAACTTTCATTATCTTATGTCTGTCAAGGATACCATCTGCTCTGTACTTGTGTGTAAACATCCATTTGCATCTGACAGTATTGTGTTCCTTAGGGAGTGTGCAGAGATCCCAAGTCTTGTTCTTTTTCAGGACTCTCATTTTTTCCATGACAGCAGCTTTCTACTTCACACTCCAAGGCAAGGTGGACACTTTTGGGTATTGTGGTAGAGTCAAGACTAGCAGTAAAAGCTCTGAGCTTTGACGAGAGATTCTCATATGACACATAGTTAGAGATAAAGTGCTTTGTACAGGACCTAGTACCTTTCCTCAATGCAATAGGAAGATCAAGAGTTGGATCATACTTATTGGTATTTCTTGATGGTCTGACTTAATTTTAGTTTCAGTATGTTCAGCAACAACCTCATTCTCATCAATCTTGTCCTCTCTGTCTATAATGACCCCATCAATACTGCCCTGCTATCTTCAGGAATAGTTGTCTCAAAGTCGTCATTCTCACCTCCTTTACTGTCGATATGTGAGTCAGTTGAATTTGTTTTAGACCTGTCGTTCTCACTCATTCTATTGTTATTATGTGAGTTAATGGAATCAGTCATACCTTGATCTTTTATTGGTTCAAAATCCTAGACTGGAGCCGTCTGAGCAGCAGGAGACTCAACTTCCTTTCTGAAATTCCTCCTGTAGTAAGTTTTCCAGGGAACTTGATTTGTGGGCAGGACTGTACTATGAGGCCTAGGGTCAGGTAAGGTAAGCACAGTAGGATAGGTAGACTATAAGGGAAGCATATAGTTAGATTCTTCACTCACACTCTCCCTCTGAAGTAGGCTAACGGGAAAGAAAGGATGATCTGTCAAGCTCCCAACCCCAAATATCAAATAAAACACACAAAAATGGCAAACAAAGACGGTATGTAAGGACCCTAGATAGAAAAATAGTGGATTACTAATAGAAAATGAAGAGGGTTGTGAGTGGGGGCATATTAGTAAATAGCTAGTAAGTGGGGTAGGTCTTTTTTGTTATAAATAGTAGGAGGACTTGTTCCACACATGTATCTTTGGAGCCTTTATTTATATATAAATGCCAAAAGGTTCACAAGTGCGATAGCAAGTAACAAAAAACATAAATAAACATACCAGTCCCCTCTTTACACCAATGGAGACCCCCATCGGCTACAGTAGCCTACTCCCATAAAGATGATAAAAGAAAACCTAGCTATTCTCTCCCTATCACTCACACTATTTAAAGCCTTTCCTAAAATTCCTTCCCGTGGGTCCTACTCTGTACGACTTTTATCCCAATCATCCCTCCTCATTAATAATAGGTGTGTTTCCCTTTCTATCCTTTCTCACGTAATTGTGGATAATTGGTGGCCTTACAATACCCCTCGGTTCTAGATTCACCTTGTACTCAAGGTGAAAGGTGGGTTCATCTGGTAAACGGCTTCCCATGTCGCTTCAGTCTCCGGAAGATCTTTCCACTTTACCAACCATTCGTTGCCTCCCAAGTCCTTGTTCCATCGAACGCCTAGCTCTGTTTTTTGCCATAGTTGCAGTTCAAAGTCTTCAGTTAGTATGGCTTGTTGGTGCTGAACCACATCCTGATTTCCTAACTTGAGTTTCTGTTGAGAGATGTGAAAGATATTGTGTATCACTGCTTCGGGGGGAAGTTGAAGTCTATAGGCTACTTCACCTATTTCCTCAATTATCTTGTAGAGACCATAGAACTTAGGGGCCAGTTTCTCACACCTCTTGCGTGCTAAGGTACGTTGCCAGTAGGGTCTAAGTTTTAGATACACCTCAGCTCCCACCTTGAATTAAGTTCACTTCTCTTCGTGTCAGCCATTTTTTTCATCCTATTTTGGGCTATACACAAGTTCTCTTTCAAAGTATTCAGTGTTAAGTCCCTTTCCTTCAACATAGATTCCACCTCATCGTTCGGCGTCTTTTTACTTCCATAGGATAACAATGGAGGGGGCTGCCTTCCACACACTATCTGGAATGGAGTGCTTCTCGTAGAAGCATGGAAGGTGGTCTTATACCACAACTCAGCCCAAGGAATGAACTTATCCCACTTATGGGGTTGTTCATTGCAAAAACATCTCAAATATGTTTCCAAATACTGATTCACTCTTCGGTCTGTCCATTGGTTTGGGGATGAAATGCCATACTTCTCTTCAAGATAGTACCCATAGTAGCGAATAATTCCTTCCAAAAGTTGCTGATGAAGATCTTATCTCTGTCTGAGATGATTGATTTTGGTATGCCATGTTTGCTGATTATTCTGTCAATGAAGACTTCCACTGCTCTTTTGACTGTGAATGGATGTTTAAGGGTGATGAAATACGAATACTTGCTTTGGGCAACCCTTCAATGAAATCCATGGACCATTCTTCAAACATTTTCTTTGGTTTTGGAATTGGTTGTAAGACCCCTGTTGGTTTGGTTGCTTCAAACTTATTCCGCTGGCAAATCTCACATTGCTCCACATAATTTTTGACGTTGGTTTTCATCCCTTTCCAATGTAGTTCTCCACTCATCCTCTTATATGTCCTTAGAAATTCGGAGTGGCCTCCTAGAACTGAGTGATGAAATGTATGCAGCAGGTTTGGTATCAATGATGAGTGTTTCGACAATTCTATTCTGTTTTTATACCATAATCTCCCATTCTCCCAACGATATTTGCTTGTCTCATCAGTGTTCTGTTTCCTCTCCTCTATGATCTTCTTAAGGTCTTCATCTTGTTGTACCTCTTCTTCAACTAACTCCATGTTTACAATTCCAGTGGTAGTCATGGTACTAAGTTCTATGGGTTGCTCTATCCGAGACAGGGCACCAGCAGCCTTGTTCTGTAGTCCCGGTTGATACAAAATCTCGAAATCATATCCTAGGAGTTTGGTTAGCCACTTTTGGAACTGAGGTTGAACCTTTCTCTGCTCTAGAAGGAATTTCAGCGCTTTCTGATCGGATAGGATTGTGAATTTCTTCCCTAAGAGGTAATGTCTCCATTTCTACACCGAGAGCACCACAGCCATAAGTTCCCTCTCATATACTGATTGGTTTGTGCTCTAGGGGATAGTTTTTTACTAAAAAAGGCAATGGGGTGACCGTTCTAAGATAACACAGCCCCTAATCTATTCCAGATGTGTCTGTTTCTACTATAAAAGGTAAGTTCCAGTCAGGCAATGCTAACACTAGTATAGTTGTTATGACTATCTTCAATCTATTGAAGGAAATTGTGGCCTCTTCATTCCATAAGAAGGAGTTCTTTTGCAACAGTTTAGTGAGAGGAGCTGCTATTTCCCCGTACCCTTTCACTAACTTTCAGTAGTATCCTGTTAAACCCAAGAATCCCCTCAAGCTGGTGACATCCTTTGGTAGTGGCCAGTTCACCATATCTTGGATTTTCTCTTCGTCAGCTTCTTCACCCTTGCTGGAAATCAAGTGGCCTAAGTACTGGATTTGGGAATGAGCTATCACGCATTTTTTTCTGTTGGCAAAAAGCTGATGATCTCGTAATACCGCGAATACCATTCCTAGGTGCTTCTCATGTTCAGTGATATCCGAGCTATACACAAGTATATCGTCAAAAAAAACCAATACACAGCGCCTCAAGAAAGGTTTAAATACCTGGTTCATTAATAATTGGAAGGTGGCAGGCGCGTTTGTGAGGCCGAAGGGCATAACTACGGATTTATAATGGCCTTCGTGAGTTTTGAAAGTTGTCTTCTCAATATCTTCCTCCTTCATCCTTATTTGGTGATAACCTGACTTCAAGTCCAGCTTTGAGAATATTGTGGCTTCGTGCAACTCATCTAATAGTTCTTCTATCGCTGGTATAGGGAATTTGTCATAGTCATCTGGTTTAGCTTTCGGTAATCAACCCAAGATCTCCACCATTCATCCTTTTTCTTCACTAATAAGACTGGGCTGGAAAAAGGGCTATGGTTGGGTCTTATCACTTCTGCTTGGAGCATCTCCACCACTAATTTCTCAATTTCTTCCATTTGAATGTGTCCATACTTGTAAGGTCTCACGTTAATCGGTTTCTGTTCTGGCATCACCATGATTCGGTGATCTACTTCTCTTCTAGGAGGCAACCCTTTTAGGTTTTCGAAAATGTCATAGTATTGCTGTAGCAAGAACCTTATCATAGGTGTATCCTCGTTGTCCCCCTTAATTTCTTGTTCTTCTTCTAGATCTTCATTTATTTCTATGTCATAGTTTTGTGATTCCAAGAGGAAACCTTGGTCTTCCTTGTCCCATGTTTTCTTAATGGTTCTTAGAGAACATTTTGACCTAACAAAAGATGGGTCCCCTTTCAGGCTGATTTGTTTTGTCCCTATACAAAACATCATAGTTAGGGAAGGCCAATGGACCTTCATGGTTCCAGTGGTACCAAGCCACTGCATTCCCAAAATTACATCCACATTTCCCAGTTCAATAGCTAAGAAATCAGCCACAATGGTGAGTCCTTTCAGTTCCAGCGATAATCTCCTGCACACCCCTCTTCCTCTGCACCTTATTCCATTCCCAATAGTTACTCCAAATTGAGTTCCCGCCTCCAGAGGTATTTTTTCCTCCTCTACTGTCTTGAGGTGTATAAAATTGTGGGTTGCTTTACTGTCGATTAGTACAACCACCTCCTTCCCCTTTATCTCTCCTTTAAGTTTCATTGTTCCCTTGTTTGTCAATCCACTAATTGTCCTCAACTCTACTTCCATTCCATCTGCGAGGTTCAGTTGTTTCAACTCCACCACCATTCCAAAGCCTTTCCTAAAAATTCCCTTTCGTGGGCCTTACTCTGTACGACTTTTATCCCTCCTCATTAATAATAGGTGTATTTTCCTTTCTACCCTTTCTCATGTAAGTATGGATAATTGGTGGCCTTACACGATCTTCAATAAAGATAACATCCATGGTATGTGGAAGCATTTATAGCCTCGTTGGTGCAAAGGGTACCCAACAAACATGCAAGCCTGAGCTTGAATGAATTTAGTTTGGTTAGGGCCATGGCTATGAACATAGGTTGTGCATCTGAACACTTGAAGGGGAACATCAGGGATGAAACGGGTGGAGGGAAACGATTCTTTGAGACAATCTAACAGTGTCTGGAGGTGAAGAACACAAGAAGGCATGCGGTTGATGAAATGAGTTGCAGTGAGAACGACATCACCCTAGAGATAGGAAGGAAGAGATGTGGACAACATCAGGGAACGTACAACTTTCAAAAGGTGGTTCTTTCGCTCGGCAACCCCATTTTGTTCGGTGTGTAAGCACAAGAATTTTGGTGAACAATTCCTGAGAGGATAAGAACTCGTTAAGAGAGTGGTTTTGAAACTCACTACCATTATCACTTCGCAGGATTGCAATCTTTGTACTGAATTGTGTTTCTATGGTGTGATAGAATTCCCAAAATGTGGAGCTGACTTCAGATTTGTCGAAGATCAAGACAATCAAAGTAAGACGAGTATGGTCATCAATAAAGGTCACAAACCATCGTTTCTCAGAGGAGGTAATGACCTTGGATGGTTCCCAAAACATCATTATGGACAAGAGTAAAAGGTTGGGTTGGCTTATAAGATTGCAAGGGAAAAGAGATTTTGGTGTTGTTTAGCCCTTATTATGCACACATCAGAAGATAAAAGAAGAAACATTCACCTTAGAAAGAAAAAAAAGGTGAGGAAATAAGTATTTCATATATTTAAAGTTGAGGTGGCCTAAACGGAAATGCCACAACATATAGTCTTTTTCAAAACTAGTAAAGTAGGAAGATGAAAGACTAGACTAATCTTAGAAATGCTACTAGAGGAGGCATCATTATCAAGCAAGTAAAGTCTCCTACTGTGTCGAGCTATGTCAATCATCCTCCTTGAGCTAAAGTCCTAAAAAGAAGCAAAATCAGGTAAGAATGTTGCTTTGCAGTTTAATTCACGAGTAATCTTGCTTATTAACAGAAGATTATATGAAATTTATGGCACATGCAATATATTGTGTAATGATAACTCGTCAAAAGGAGAAATTTGCCCTTTCCCGGCAATGAAAGCCAAGGAGCCATAAGCAATTCTTATCTTCTCATTTCCAATACACAGAATGTAGGACACAGAGTTCAGAGGAACCGGTTAAATGATTTGCGGCACTAGAGTCCAGGATCTAGGGATTCTTACCATCAATACTAATGAGACTAAAGGACTGAGATATACCTGATTGGACAATAGCTCCAAGTGTGGTCAGACTAGCAGTCTCAGTCACATAGGCTTGTCCTATGTTTTGTTTGTCGGTGGAAGATCGTCTCTTACCTCCCGAGGGTAATCATGTAATTTTCAGCATTGCTCCTCAGTTTGCCTTTTTTTCTTGCACAGTCCACAAACAAGGATCGGTTTTCCACAATTCTTCACTATCATGAACAGGGGTCTTTACATTTGGCAATAGAATCAATACCGAGCGTTGGCAGAATACTCATGGCACTTGTACGATCCTCCTCAAGACGAACTTTAGAACAAACTTCCATCAAAGAGGGAATAGGTCTTTGGCCCAGTATACGCCCTCGTACAACATCAAACTTAGAGTGGAGACCAGTAAGAAAGTCATAGATCCTGTCAATTTCCTCAATCCTCAAGTGATGTATACCATCACTAGGACAATTCTAGACAATTTCCCTACGCAGATCCATTTCCTGCCAGATAAAAGAGAGTTTGTTAAAAATAAGACGTTACATCCATCGTCTCCTGTTTGTATTCATGGACCTGTTTCTGCAGAGTATAAAACCGAGAGGCATTTTGACGCTTGGAGTACAGTGTCTAGGCCATGTCCCAAATATTTTTTGCGGTTGCAGCATACAGCAATGACTTGCCAATCTAGGGCTCCATACTGTTGATCAAGGAGGACCGAATAAGAGAGTCCTCTCATTTTCAGTATCGTTCTTGTGGGTTTCTTAGCGAGGAAAGAGGTATCTCTCTTGTCATAAATCCAAACTTGTGGCACCATTCACGAATCATTCTAATAGATTTTGACCATTTAGTTTCTCCCCTGAAAAATACCTTGGAGACTGTGCCACTGTGTTAGACACATAAGAAGAGGAAAAACAAGGAACGAGGTTATCAGATTCTCATAATACATTGGTGGTCGGTGGGGTCAAGTGGGTGGTGGAAGGGGCCCCTAGTGTAGCTTCAAGTGCTGCAATTTGTTGTCGAAGCATGTCCAATTGATGCAGAGGAACATGGAGAGACGAACCTTGTACATGTGGTTGTGACTGTGCGGAGGATAGACATTGAGATTTGCAGCTAAACCAGAAGTTGGTGGCTGGACAGAACCTGACAGCTGCACGTTTGGTAGTGTGTGGACTGATTGAGCAATACCAGAAGCAGGTCCGCATAAAGAGGGTACCTGTACAGACGGCACTATGTGAGGGTTGGGTTGGACCGAAGCTAACGGCACGTTTGATGGAGGAATCAGAGCTGGCGGCACGTGCAGGCCTTGTGCGACTCATGGAATGGAATTGCTGAAGGAGTACGGCTGAGTAAGGCTGGCCAGTGAGTTTCATAGCCGTCAGAACCATTCGTCCATGGCAACGCTAATTCAGGCTTCAATGGTGGCAGCAGCGACAGTGGCACTAAGTTGTTGGCTGTCTCTTCTACTTGGGTTCCACCATGTGTAAGATCTTCTAGGATTTCTTCAATATCGTGCTCTGATACCATATTGAAAGTAGAGACGAAGAACGAACATAATTTTATCTGGAAACCCTAGTACAGTGAGAAAAACCATGGTGTCGATAATTTTATTGTTTTCTAATACTCATAAAGACACAACGGAAAAGTATTTATAGGCAACGCGAGCCTAATTAACAGAATAAAAAAGTGCAAAGTAAATTACTTAACTACCCTTATGCTTTCAACATAATCTAAGCCCATTATTTATTACAAAAAGTCTTGCTTATCCTTTTTCCTTTCTTCTTCTTTTTCTTTCCTTCTCTAAAATAGGCACGAGGCAATAACTGTGACCATGTATAATTTTGGATCTCCTAGAGTTGGCAACCGGCAATTTGCAGAAATTTACAACAAGGTGTGAAATTCTCTTGTTTCATTTGCAAAACAGAACATTCTTTTCGTCGTAATTTGTTCAACATTTTTGCAAATGGCAAGTATTTAAAACCTTCTGTTTCATCTGGAAAACATTCCTGATCTTAATTCAATCTTATTTACATTTGCAAGTTTGCAACTTCATCAATCAACGCTAAATATTGCAGAAAGTAAAAGACAGCTGGAGAGTTGTAAACCACAGAGACATTATACCAACAGTTCCTCGTTTGATGGGTTATTGTCACGTGGCTCAGCCTGTGTATCTTGCGGCAGGAGATCTGAAAGATGCATTAGTGAGTACTATTTTTTTTTAATTTTCTCTTGTGAATTTAACCTTGAGCTAATAAGGAATGCATGTGCTAAAATTTTCAATCTGACATTTGTTCAGTTAAAGAAGGAAAAAAAAAAAAAAAAAAAGAGGAAAAATTGATGGTGGTAAAAAATTCACCTTAAAAATTAAACCCTGAATCTTTTTAAAAGTGTATGAGCGAAACCTTCAAAGTCCTGCGCCTTGAGCTCTTTCCATCATTTTTAGATAGTAATAATTTGGGGGCTGTTCTTTATTAACTAAACAGACAAATTTACTAAGCCTAAATGTAAAGTTTTTTGTTTTAAGAGGTTTTTTTTTTTCATATTTTCACCTCTACATTTTATCTTCTTAGTGTAGTATTTTATATTACTAAATCTTATGGCTAAAAATCGTTGATAAGCAAATAATTGACATTCATTAGCTGAAGCATAGAACGATTAACTTTCAAGCTAAACTTTTAGCTTTAATGATGAGTTGGTACTTCAAGAGTCACTTGGACACTCATGGACATAATGAATATTAACTTTTAGTTCATATTAAAGATGTGAATGAATCTAGAAATGCGTTAAAGATGTGAATGAATTTTAATTTCTAGATTCATTATGTTCTATGAGTGTCCAAGTGACTCTTGAAGTTCCAACTCGTCATTAAAGGCTGAAAATTTAACTTGAAAGTTAATCGTTCTATGCTTCAGCTAATCAATGTCAATTATTTGCTTATCAAACGTGCTTTTTTGTGTCTTGTGCTTAGGCCCCAAAAAACTATTGTGTTTTATTGCACCTTGAGCTATAAAATATTTCTCTCTTCCACTTTCTTTCTCATTCGATCCAATAAGCCCACCATTTTCTCCGTCGCTAAGAAGATTCGTCAAATTTTGAATGTTAGAGGCGATTTTTGTTAGCAGTCTAGCTAGCAAGGATTTATGTTTCTGGGTTTTGGTTTGGTTCTATTTCTGGATTTAGTAACGGAAAATTGAAAGAATCTGAGTGTGGTTCTAGGAGGGATGTTTTCAAACATGAATTCGTCAATATGGGTATTGAAGAAAGCTTTTTGCACATCCTCCCATCTCCAGAAGGCATTAAAAGTGAGTGCTTATTTTCATAAATGATTTTCACAAATTAAATTGTTATGAAAGGGAACGGAAGTGAATGAGAAGCGAGAGACAGAGTAGAGAGAAAATGGGTGATTAGAGGGAAGGGAATGACTGAGGGGGAGGTGGTGGAAGGTAGGAGGTGGTGGAAGGTAGTGAGAAAAACGAAATGTGAGAGATTGTGAAAAATGGATTTGATTTTTATATCTATAATAGGTTTAATGTTTGCATATATCATAGTTTGCAAACTTAATTTGTACACTTGAAAGGTTGGGGTAAATTTTTACGTTCTTAAAAATTCGAGGGTTAATTTTTATTATGGAAAGAAGGCATTTGTAGCAACTAGGAATTATAATCTTCAATATTTAGGAGCAAGAAACATTCTACTTCCCCCCTCCACCCCTCAAACATCGTTCTTTTCTTTTTTCTTGATTCTACTTTTTTCCATTTATGAAATATTGGTGTGAAGTTATACTCGAATGTCGTTTTCTACCAAGCATTAGATTCTATGTTGAATTGACATTCATATACTTCGGTAATTAACAATCAAAGTGAATTTCAGTTGTAATGCGAGCTAAGAATCGCCAAAATAACAGTTGGAAGGGATTGTTTCGAGTTCAACTGAAAATTGATAAAAACAATTTCCACGTTCAATTCAGGAAAATGTGGAGCTTCAAGCAGATGGTTACGAAGGCGATGTCATTGGGGAGTCCACACCAGATGTTTTAGTCAATGAATTTGTAAGTGTATTCCCATTTCATCGTAAAATTGAAATGAATTAACATTCTAACGTTCTTACTATCAATATTTCTTGGTTATTAATTTAACCATTTGCAGATGAAGGGAGAAAGGGAACTTGTTGAAAAGCTTTTGCAGACAGAAATTAATATATTCCGTTCAATTAGAGATGGAAGTGCGCTAATGCAACACATGGAAGATTTCTACTATATTACACTGCTAGAGGTAAATCTCTACCTCTTTCTTGCATTTGACTTTGGTAAGAGCTAAAGAAAACAAGCCCCTTTTAATTTCTTAACAATTCATAACTATGGTGAACCAACAGAAAGATCAAAATAAAATTAGAATGTAGAGTTTGAGACTTGTTGAGAAAATGAAATTGATAGGGAAAAAAAAAAGAAATTTTAGAAGCTCATTCTTTGTTAAAATTCTTATTGAAGTACAAAATGTGCAAAAGTATGGTGCTCAACATATTGGAAAGTGATACAAAATTGATATTGGAGATCACTCTTATATAAGTGCGTGCAAACTGTACTTAGATTGTTGTAACTTACAAGTTAAAAACTTACGTAACTTAAAACTCAAAACTTAAAAACCAAAAACCAAAAAAACTGAAAATGTTAGAATTAACTTTTAAGATAAAGATTTTAAACATTACACTGAAGAGAAAAACTCAAAAATTAACAAGGCTAAATTAAGAGTGCAAATATTTAGAGACGAATACAAAATAAATATGAAAGTTTACGATCTAAAATAAAATTAATAGGTAAGAAATCCTTAAGAAAGTACATTTTATTTTTGTTGGCCCCTGAGCTATGGTTGTGTGTTCAGAATGTGAGGTCGAACTACCAAAATGTTGGCAACTCACAATCAGACCAACAGGCTTGAGTTGTGAATTTGGATATATCAAGTCACTTCAAACTATGCATTTACGTCATTGATCTTTTGTGGAATTATTCCATTCCAATTCAACCGTCTTTAGTATAGTATTGTGGCCTACTACTCATAATAGCTTGTACAATATTACAACCAAAACTAGTTTCTAGCTTCTCTTGTTTTTAGACGTTATGTATATTTAACCTGTTTTTTCTTCTGTTTAAAATATTGAATGTACATGTCCTTTGTGTAGTTGATAAAATATATATATATATATATATAATGGCTCAAATAGTTTTAGATTTTGGTAACGAGGTCTAGTCTAAAATTTATTGTTTGATATATAATTTTATTTTTATTTCGACTGAAGTGATCATGATGCAAGCATGAAAAAAAAAACCTTTTTGAGAAGATAAAATTGCTTGTATGAGCCCATTTCATTAAATATAATGATAATTTATTTTCACCAACAATTTATTATTTACCTACATTACCAACTTTATTGTCGTTGAATCATGATCAGAGCTTATAGATTACAAATTTTGATATATTAATTATATAAACAGTCAATGCTCCCGCACTTGTGAGATATCTTCTAATATTATGTTAAAATTATTGATTGATCCAAGAATTTAGTTGATAGATTTAGATAAATTTAACTATCTATCAATGCAACTCTAGATTTATCAACACTGTTTATGGAGTATTTCACCTTTGAAATTCATCGAAGATTCAAAAGTTTCAAACTGCATAGACAATTCATTTAGTTTCTATGTTTGGGTTTATTCAGGAAGACTAGTATGAGTATGGATGGATACAAAACTCTATTATTAGGAAGGAAAGAATGGAGAGTGACAACTTATGTATAAAAGAAAAATGTGTTCCCTAGTACATTTCATGGTATTTTGGAGGACTTGGGTGGAAAGTTCATGGTCGTCAATGTGGATAAAACCAGCTTACCTCCTAGCAATTAAGGTATTAGGGTAAACCTGTGATGGGTGTCTCTTGTGTAGGTCCACCAAGTACTTAATACATGTCAGGTGTTATTGTAGTGACTTCGTGTATAACAAATTTTAGACAAAAATGTCTTTTTGGCAGTTTCTATTTGGTCTACGTTTTAAAATTACACTTTGGTACTTAAAATTGTTCAATAAAGGTTTTCTTTTTTTCTTTGAGTGAAGTTCGTTACCAGATTTCTCACAAGCTTATCAATCAGTTAATGATATTCTAAAACTGCACTACATATTTATGTATTTCAGGTGAATGCAATATATATGATTAACAAACAAATTATGGCGCTGTGGACTGGGTGGTACTCTCAACGGACAAACCACCCTCTCCCCCCACATGAATTTTATCGCAGCATCCGACTCTTCCTTTCCTTTTTTTTTTTATCAAAATTAAAATAATTACACCATTAATATTTTAATTTAATATTAGTCCAATCACTTTTATCTTTTCTTAATTCTGACTTAGTCAAATTAATTTTTTTTATTTTTTTTTTTACAATTTTTTAAGTTAATTACAAATATATAATAAAATATTAAACTATTTACTATTTGTATAATATATATATATAAACTCATTGATGTCGACACTGTGTTTTCACAAATTACGGAGGTACTTTTCTTCACCTTCATTAAAGCCAAACCCGCGTCAAATTCGGAACACTCATGTTGTCCACAACTGAAAATAGAACACTAGGGTCAGCACATGCTGTCTACAATCGATATTCACTCTAACTGTAGTCTACCCACATTGGCTACATTCACCATACTAAATTTGCATAAAATCTCTCTTTCTAAATATGTTAATTATTGGACTGCTTATCTCTTTTTACGATTTATGAGACCTAAAAGAAGACGATAGAGATAATCGCAACAATACTATTGTGGCAAAATTACAACTTTGCCCTCAACTACAGTGGACTTTGATTGTGCGTAGCACTAAATGTATATCTCGGATAAGCACAGCTAGATTGCTATTTGTGTTTATTTGAGATAGGCATAGATAGAATTTTATGTCTATATGTGTCTATCTGAGATAGACAGATAGAATTCTACCTATAATTGTCTCGGATAGACACAAATAACAGTCTATCTATGTCTATTTCAAATATATTTATTTATACTTATTACTTTTCTCTTATCTTATCTATTAGGTTAATCACATTAACAACATTGAATACAAGGTAATAGATGGAAATGAACCGTTCATAGTGAAGCTAGACTTGGGACAAGAGTATGAGATTTTGAGGAAATTCCATGTACATGTGTTGTTGTTCTACGAATGCTTAATTTAGATACATATTCTTTTGTAGCTGAGTTTTAAAAGTTTCTTTAGAATTTTTTGCTTGTTTTGTAATTTTATGTTGAAAAATAGAAAATATATATTTTAGATTCCTAACGTTTAAAAACTGTCAAATAAAAATCAACATTACTTGTGACATTTTTTTCACGTCACATAAATATTAACTATAATTGACATGTATAAAACGTCAAATAATAACTAAAATAAAATAATTCGAAAATGTCCATGAAATCTCCACTTTTTTAACAAATACTTGACATTTTTTCCTTAAAATGATCCTTACTTGACATTATTATAATAAAAATGCCAAGTAAGTAAAACGTGCAAGTGTCAAGTAATCCAATTTTTGTAGTGGTGCTATTTTTTTTTTAAATTGTGTTTTTAATTTTTTTTATGAAATTGAGATTTAGATTTAGTAGTTTGAAATTAAAATTTAGATTGAATAGACTTAATTTTCAACTTATACATGTAAATTATTTTCAACTTTATGAAACACGTGTTGCACCTAGTTCCTACTAGTAGTTTTAAAAGTCATTTATATTTGTAAATATTTTTCAAAAAAAGACTACATCTGTGAAAGAATGGAATTTCATAGAATTCCCACCGCGGAAACATATAAATGTCGTGCAAATGGAACTTAATTTGGAAAACCACAAAAATCATAGAAAACAAAAAATTAAAACTCAACATGCTTTTCTAAGGAAAGGAAAAAAAAAAATCTAACCTTTGCAAATTCATCCCAACAACATCACGAAGTCTTTCTTGTTATTCTCAAGATGAAAATCACATAGAAAACTGTAGGCTTCTATGATATTGACTCTATGTGTGATTTGGTTTAGGGAAAACTTTGAGAGAATTGGAAAAAGATAGTGAAAAAAGTAGAGAGAAGTGAAATATAACCATTTAAAAGTGATGGAGATGAAGTTATCAAATAACTCCATCCTTTCACTAAAGTGGAAAAACTTATAAGGGAAGTTGTACTATTAACTAAATTTATATTAATCAAAATAAATTTATTATAAATTTAAACCATATTATATCTCATGTAATATAAAGTTTATATTATATCTCCTAAAGTTTATATTATATCATATATAATATAACTAATGGTTTAGTTCTCTGCTATGACTTACCATTCTAATTAATCGAATTCATATTAATTTTAACTTATAGCTTATTTATAAATCTTATTCGATATTCAAATATTAATTTCTCTCATCAAAACTTTATATTATAATTTATCAAATACATTATATTAATTGTATTATATACAAATTATTCCATTTAATCAATTTAAACAATTCAAATTAAACTAAAATAAATTTTATTCTCATTTATTCTTATTGAGCTAACAAGAGGACCTTATGAATTTACAAATTGAAGCTCCAATAATATGAGATTAATTGATTAAACTCTTTAATTAAATTAATCTTCATTCATTAACCATATATCAATTGTTCCGTTAAGGATTAACAGTTGCACTTTTCTTACTGTAGATATATAATTTTATGTTCATTAGATATAATCAAAATTGTTCGTAAGTACAACTTAGGATAAAAATTATCTTTTTGCCTATGTAGTTACATCTAACTCCTTAAGTATCATTGATCCCTCTAATGAACGATAGGTATAATCTCACTATAACTGAACTCCTCTCCAGCCAAGAGAGGGTGTTGCACCACATTGTTCAAGCTCTGGATTTAGCCTTTAAGAGGACAATTTCTCTACTTAGATCTATAGAGAATGAGTGAATTTCTTCTTGTGTAGAGTATTCCTAGCTCCCCAGAAGAATATCCGAAATAGTAGACATATTGAGTCGGCGATATAGGTCACTCTCACCCATGCAGATCAAAGGACCGCCTTCATAGGCAAGAGTTCACAACTCACTCAGGATGACCATAGGTGACTTGACGGGAATCATTTATGTAAATGTGGTCTTAACTAGTAACAATGTTAATAAGATAGACTATTCATTTCATGGTCCAGTCTTATACAAACTCTTTGTATAGAATACTCTCGCTCTAGTGTCTCGACATGAATGATCAGGACCAAATCATTTATCACACTTTAGAACAATTGTAACAACTACAAAACAAGTTGTATTCGTATTGGCACCAGAATAAGGTGTCTAACTTTATCCATCTACTACAAACCAATTAGACTATCAATTAAACATGACCCACTTATATGTCTCGACATACATGTTTAGGTTACAAAAAATGGGTTAATGCAACTAAATGTAAAATAAAATAAAATAAAATATTTTATTTTATTAGATAAATAAAACGCTTGTCTAGTACAATTACAAACTAGAAGACCATGAGATTTAGGGCATCAACCCAACAATTTGCATTTAATTTATATATATCTATGGTGAATTTGACTGTATATTATGAACTCTGAGCACATATACATGTACACATGCATTAACAACAGACCTCTCCTACAAGACCTCCAACACTCCTCTCTACCTCATTAGCTTATTTATGTTAAAAACAAATAGAAAGTTAAGATAATTGTGCAATCAAGCCCTACAAGTAGTTAAGTGTTATATGAGTAACACCATTGATACAACTATATAGTTAACAAAATCCAAATTATTTATTTGAGCACGTGAGTAAAACTATTATATACAAAATATTTCAATTATATAAATCTAGTAATTAACAACATGATAGTTCTGAACAAAATCACATGTGAGTCCATCATAATTAAGAATTTCTATTACATTTTATATTTTCCTTTTAAGAAATTAATATTAATTTTTTAGAAAAAAAATTATTATATTATTTACATAATAAAATTGAAAGGAAAATTAGAGTAATTAGGGGGGAAATCAAAAGGAGTTGTATCCTTTATTCTAGGATTGCCTAATGAATAGTAATCATATAACAAATCTAAAAATATTTCTTGTTTAGATTTCTTCAATATCTTTTCTACAAACGTGAAATGTAAACCGACTCTCTCACACACAAAAGAATAGTTCATACTTGTGTGTATATTTATAGTTTGTTTCGGTAATTTCATGGAATCAAGAAGTTCACCTTTAAATATAAAAATCACAAACAAAAAAACACAATAGTAGTACTGTAGTAGTATAGTCTAGTATAGTGTGTGTGTGTGTGTGTGTGTGTGTGTGTATAAGGTAAAAGTTCGTTAAATTATTTTCAAACATTCATCCCATAATAAGTTGAAACTAAAATCTACTAAAAATTACTATGGTATGTAGTAAAGTTGTTGTGTAATACCAAAACAGGGGCAGAAACACTCAAATAACTTAATCAACCTTTTCCATTTCTGACCTCTTCCACTTTCAGTTTCCACGATGATCGGCACCCCGTAAACCGGCTCTGCCACCAAGTATTGCTGGTACGACCACTGATTAGCCACAAGCGGCTCCACCATTTCATCTGCTGTGTCTGGATGTTCAAATTGCGATTGCGTTGAAGGCGGCAGAAAGGTGGGACCATCGTTGAGCCATGGCGGAAGTGGGGGAGCTGAGGGCTGCTGCTGATGCTGATGGGTTGAGGAGGAGCAATGGCAAGTGCAGCAATACTGGTAGGAATTTGTTTGGGTTTTGTTTGGTTTTTTCTTCTTATTCTTCTTCTTCATTTTGGACCATAATCCTTTGAGTTTCTTCTTTGTGGCTTTGAGCATTATGCTGGGTTTTTGAATCAGTGGTGGAAGAAGAACATCAAACATGCGATTGCTTAGGTTCTAATTTAATGTTTAGGAAAAACTGGGGGAATTCCATACATTCATTGCTTTATTTCAAATCTTATGACCGTTGCAATGCTCTCTTTCTTGCTTTATTTCAAAATTTTGTTTTTTTTCCAACAAAAACGCTCCCACTCCTTTTATTCAAACTTTGAAACTTATGTTTTATTAAATAAAAGAAAGAGCGCAAATGGCCAAATATAATACCAAATCTTATCCACTCTAAAATTATTTGTAAATATGACAATTTCTTAAAATACCTTTCATTGACATTAACCAGGCCTATCACTTTCGTACACCTCTAACTTTATCCCTAATGAATATAACTTCAACATTAAAGTAGTTTTTTCAAACATAAAGCATTTGAAGAAACAAATTTTAGAAATAAGGTTTAAAAAACAAACTAAGGACAAACATAGGATTAATTTGCTTTTAAAGAAAATCATATATCAGTGCCTGATTTTCATTAATCCAGTCATCACCACTGCAACTTATAGTTGGCTGCCATGTCAGACTACTCATGGACTGAGTCATGACCAAAATCGTTGAGCCGATCAACGAGTTAGGGTTTTTTATGAACAATTTTTTTCTTTCTTACTTTATTTTGTTCTTTTTCTTTTTTTATTAACTGAACTTATGATTACATAATGTACAGTGTCCGTTAAAGCTCTCTCTCTACAAGAACATTGCTATCATTTTTCATTTGGTCAAATAATTGCACCCCCAACTCCTTTTTTAATCTCTTAAAAATTGTCGTTATTCATATCCAAAAATTTAATTTCATATCAACTTTTAGTAACATTTAGGTATCCAAAACAACATTTCTCAAAATCTTCTCTTGATTCCAACTCCGCACAGGTTCGAAGAGTTTTGTCAAATATTCTTTTGTTAAATACTCTTCCAAAGCTTGTAATGTTCCATGGCAGCGTTATAGTATTAGTATTGTCTACTAACAATACAAAGAGCCAAAGCTTTAGTGGAAACTTCGAAAGAGAAGGAAACAGAGAACTTTGCAAATAATTCTTTCTGGGCATCATCTAACTCAAAAAGTGTTATTTATAATGATCTAACTAGGATTTCCCTAATTAAATAACATATATAATTTGATATCTTATACTAAATAAATATATTTGAATTATTTGAATCTGTACCCTAACATACAACTTATTCAAATTTTACACATTATTTCCCTTTCATTTTTAAACTAAAAAATCTAAAAAAAACGTTTCAATTCTAAACAACCTAGATTACAACTACCTGAAGCCTATTTCCGATCTTAAATAACTTCAATGATAAGGACTAAACTAAAACCAATTTTAAGGTAGAAAAACTTAATCAAACCATTACATTTAAAAACTGAACCACCAAATGACTTGAAACTAGAAAATCTGAGCACTACTTATTTACAATGATTACAGATGACAAGCCATCAAAACCAGTTCAAATTCACCAGTCTAATATACGTCTATTACACATTGCATTAAAAATTCAAAACATCCGGTCAACATTCAACCTACATTATTCTAAAACGACATGAAAAATCCTACTAGTTACACCCATTGACCAGAATGGGAAAGCCGCAGCAGTACCTCCAAAATCCAGATCAATACATAATCATAAATATTACATTTACATTGTAAAGATGGAAGGTGTTTTGAGCTTCTTCCTCCCCCATTGTCCTTGACAACCCAACACAAAAAGAGACCCCTGCAATCAAGATGGTGTAAAAAAGACAGCATCATATTTCTTATATACAAAAATGCAACTGAAGCTGACTCACATGGTTTGATATTCAGGAGACAGGGAAAAGCCCCGAAAATTAACCGAACCAAACATTATTACGTAGAAGTATTTGTTTCAACGTCTTAAAAACACAGGACAGTATTTTCTGCTAACCCACATTTCGTTTCCAAGTCCAAACAATTCCATTAACATATTCATTCCTCACTCCATTCATGAGCTCAAAGCTTTCACCAGTCACACCCCCCCCCCCCCCCCCCAACCCAATATATGTAGCAGCCTGCAGCTGGCTTTTCGTCTTCTTCCAAATCTGCAGTACTTCCAAGTGAAAATATAACGCCTCATTCCAGATTCCACTCCATTGGCGGTCAAAAGAGAGCAGCCAATCCCTGCATATACAATACCTATCGATAAAACCTTACCGCTATATAAACCATTCCTTTTCTTCCACTTCTTCATCCCCCTTGGTGAATATTCCACATTTTCTTTCTCCTCTGCCAATGACTAAACGACATAGGATACATCTCCATCAGCAGTCTGATCCCACGATGGACGATTGGTCCTCCGTGTGATTGGCAATCGTATCGGAATCTGGCTTGCTAAGCTTTGCCTCACCACCCAGTGGGAGTTTTATTTTGGGCGAAAGTCTCTTCACTTCTTCTGTTGTGTAAATGAATATCTTCCTTACCATGCTGCAGAACTCACTGCGATCATTTAGGAAAGGAATAAATAATCCAGGTCCCATACATCCACCAAAATCTCTCATTTTATCATGCTAAGCCGTTAGTACTTTAACAAAACCACAGGCAAATTCAACTTAACGGAAACCGCACATGATTAAGATGTCTATCAGAAAAGAAAACATTCGATTTAAGCAACTATGGTTATTAACTTGAGAATGGATGCAAGATCAATCGAGATAGCATTTGATCTGTTCCAATATCTGTATTAAAATCAAACAGGAAAAATGATTTTGGAATAATCATGAATTTGGGTGTGCTAAAGGTTGGGTGTTCAAATGTACTTACTTCCAAGGATCATCTCCAACCATCATCATATCATCTTCATCATCGGTGTAAACAACCTGCCATTTCTTTAGAGAGCCACAAAGCTCGCCCTCTATGTCAAACATCTCCTCCAGTTTTCTAAGTAGATCATCATATTGATTGAACCGGGTTAAATCTACAGCCCTCCCAACAGCAATTCCTTGCATGTGAACCTAAAAAGATATGCAAGTAAAGCTTTTTACAAATTTTATACATAAACTATTGTTTTTTGTCAAAAAAAAATTATATATATATATAAAACTTAGAATTGCACTAGAGCAATTAGAGGAGAGATGGGAAAAAGTGATGAAAAACCAATGGATTGAAATACCTTTGTGCAACTGCGGATTTGTCTACTTTGAGACTCTAATGGGGAAATCAAGCATGATTTGTCAGCATCACAGCTTACGGAGGGAATATCTGATCGGTGAATGTTTGATGGTTCAGAGTGCTGCTCAAAATCGGTGTCTATAGGTGGAACCAGCCTATCCTCACCAGCCATTTTAGGTGTTGAAACTGGAGACGCTTCATCTACATTAGAATTTCCAAGAAGCTGGATCCCAAAGAGCCTGCATCCATTTCTACTGTTCTGTTTCTTTTCAACAGGCTCCCTGTTTGCTCCATGAGATGCAGGGTCCATAATATTTTCCACCCTATTGGTATTACACCAGTAGTTGTTGCTGGACACAGCACCAAGAGAACTATTCGCATTAAAACCAAGAGAATTTGAAGCAGCAGTACTGAACTTTGGTGATGAATATAGGTCCCTTCCGCGCTGTGGCTCAGTATATGAAAAAGTAGAAGATTCAACTGTAGGTTTCCACCCACCTAGTACATAAAGATAGGTCAATAACGTTCCATCTAAAAAATCAACTGTGACTGTTATTATACAGAAGGGTTCTATTACCAAGTACAGTTGCATCTGGTGAAGATGAAGGCAAAACAGTTGGCCGTGGACGCTTGTTCCTCTGTGTAGGCTGAGTGCTTAGAGGGTTAGAAGCAACAAGCGGCTCCAACTCCCAAGCAGACACCTTATCTGGACGCAAGATAGATGAAGGTTCATCCCATTGCACCTTTATACCAACCAACAATCAGAAGTGAGTTCTTGAATTATAAAATAACGCATTGGTGCAAGTGAAGAGTACATCAACACACACCATGGCATAAAAACTGTAAAGAAAATCAGAAGAAAATGTGTAAAATGTTCCATTACGCCAGGGAAGTAAACACTCCAACTCAATTTTTTTTCAGGAAACAAGACTCAGTTAAAAGTATTTTAGCACCATTCATATTGGGTAAAACACAACCATACATTACATGAAAATGATGATTGACCATCTACTATCATTGCCAGAATCGTGTCAGAAAGGTTCTCAATGATTCAAATTCTTTCTTATACATTTCATATTTATTTTTTAAATAGAGTTAATCTCGAAGTTTGGGAGGATGTATGATAATGAAATACTTGTTCTGGGTCTCCTCTCCGCATATTTCTAAAATACAAATTGAATATTTTATCAATATTCAAAAAAATGGTCCGCACCACCATCTAATTCTTGTCAGTTATCAGACATCAACTTTCAGAAGAAGATGTCAAAAATTGCTATATTTGTCAATAATATAAATATCTACAGAAACTATTGCGACAGAAGTTACTTGATGCAAGTGGACATTTTCCTGTAAATTAAAAATTTCTTAATAACGTTCTTTCTAATTCTGCAAGAACTGAGGTTAGCATTTGCTGCATATGTGATTGAAGGCTAAAGGATTGTCATCTAAAGGTTGCTCTTCTGCAAGCTTATACTAAAAGGAAGATTCATACTCTTAGAACCCACTATATTCTTCAAGTTTTCCACGCTTTATGCGCATCATCATGTGATATGAACAATTCAACACTTGTTTCTCAATTGCAAGGTGGCATGTTTTATATCACCTCACAATTTGGAGTTCGCTTTTTGCAGTTCTGTGTGATAAGATAAAAACAAAACCATGCTAGCAAAACATAAAGCAATGCCATTCTGGGTCAGTAGTGAACAAAACAAATGGGTCCTAGGAGGAAGAATGATTTTTTTTTTTTTTTGTCAAAAGAGAGTATGCTTAGCACAGCAAAATTATCTATCATTGCAACATACTATTTTTCAATCTTCAAAGTTCCCAACAAAGAAGGATGAACTTAAATTTAAAGGAGATTAGAAATTTCATTCGGGAAATGAACTTAAACAGAAAAGGTAATGAGTCAACTGGATGATGTTTGCCCTTCTCCCCAGGATTAATTTGTGATCTTTGACTTGATAACTTCATCTTGCACAACAATTCTCTAATGACAAAAACGCCCATCTTAGTTTCCTTCGTAATAAAGATTTTATGACATAAGGAGTTACTTAAATATGCCATCTATAGCAATCAAGCTGAAGCAAGTCCTCTGTGCCTCAGAGATACTGAAACTCTTGACCCTTTGTATTCATTGCCTGTTCACTCAGAGGGTGGAGTTGGTGGTTACTCAAGGAATTAAACATCTACCGCAAGAGAGTGGCGAATTTGCTGATCAGAACCCTGCAGGATTGGTATTTTAGAAATACAAGAGAGCTAATGTGGTCCATGGTCTTGAGGACTATGATGTGAAACTTTCTAACTTTGTTTAGAAGGAAACCAGACATTTTGAAGATAAAACTGCCTTTTATTGTTTTTCTTTTTCTTTTTTTTTTTTTTTTTTTTTTTTTTTTTTTTTTGTGGCAATATCACCTGCTAGCTTCTTAGAGGTGTGTTTCCTTTGTTACTACAGCTTGTCCATAATTCAAAACAATTGGAAAAGCTCTCCATTTAGTTTTCTGGAGAGGTGTTCTCTTCCCCCTGCCCTTAGGCTGTCTTTGTTGGCTCTTTTTACTGTATCCTTGTTTCTTATAAAAAAAATAATAATAACAGTAAATAAAACAAAATAAGCAAGCTAAAGAATCCCCTTTTTTTCAAACAAGAAACAAGAAACTTTCATTGAAATAATGAAAAACATGATCCAAAGATAAAAAGCTTCACCCAAGAAATAAATGGACAAATAATGAATACAAAGGGAATAACTCAAATAACGATAATTTCTCCATGAAGAAGCAAAAGATAATCCAAACAAAACGCCAAAATACAAGCCAAGAAAGATGAGCTCTGAGCAAAAAGTTATTTGCTCCCTTCAAATTCTTTAAAACCTGAGGCACTAACATATTTTTTAAAAACAAGGAAAAGATTCTTGAATCCAAGGGAGTCAGTCCAAAAAATTCACACCATCGGCAATCAGCAATTAGGAAATGAGAGGAAAAAAGATGGAAAAGAAAATTTGTCATGTATCCATATTCCTTCCTTTTGCAATCAATTCACAATCATCCACAATGATGAGAAGAAAAGAGAGAGAAAGACAGCAATCTCTTTTCTAATGTCATACTCACGAAGCTGAAAGTTAACCGATAAGAGTCCTACATATAGCTAGCATATGATGGTCATCTATAAATATCTCCTCCAACTCCAACTAAATCCAAAGAATTTTTAACAGAGGGCAGGTTCTGGAAAATTATCCATTCAACCAAAATATACACCTTATCAAGCAAAAACACAAATACTCTTTTACTTACAACCATCATCCATTTCATAGATGCTTGTCTATGTTCAAACATGCATCTTAATATAAGATATTGAAATCATAGAAAGCAGGGGTGCTTCATCAATGCACATCATATCATGTTTCTGGACTGACCTCTGGAAAAACATGTGAGGCATTATTATAGAACAAGACAAGCTAACCTTTAAAGATCGCCACTCAGAATTCGCCCACCCAGGTGACGCATTATCTCCAAGACCGACAATTGTTCCGCTAAAACTGTCATAGAATAGAACAAAAATTAATATATAATAAGTGAAAGGAAAAACAAGCTGGGGAAGCTTCACATGTTACCACTTACCTTCTTTCAGGCACTTCTTCGCCCTCAAACCTCATCTTGAACCTCATCCCAACAGAGAGTTTATGGTTTTGAGCTTCAAGGTACTTGTTCAGACTTACAAGAAATGTAGACCTGCTTGTTCTGTCATAAGGAAGAATATTTAATAGTTTGCTAGTAGCAAGAGATAAATCACAAACCAATGGCAAAAGTGAACAGCTTACTTACAGTGTGAAGATACAAAAGCAAATGACCCATAACAATAAGATTGTTTTACATGATGAAAGAAAATGACTCACATATCACAGGGCAAAAAAATAACGACCTAGAGATGACAAACCTTGGCTTGTAAAACACAGAAAAAAGTGTTCCAGTTGAAATAGCATGAGAAGCAGTGGCTAAAACTCCAAGATGCATACTGTGACTTGATATAACAGAAGATGGCATATTGTTTAGCTGTCTCATGAGTCTTCTCACGCCAACACGCAGCTCTCCATTTTCACCTCTGTGAAGTAAATACATATATAACCAAAGAGACCATGCACTTGTTCATTAATATACATCCCACTAAGAAAAATAGACATTCTCTCCAATGGCATACCACAAAATTACCTTAAAAAGATAAAAGCATCTCCAGCTACCAGCTTTTTGGAACTAACAAAGACACTCCACCCAGTTGTTAGCAAATGACGCCTCGGTTGACCTGTAACTTTGTGTATTAATATCACATTCAAGAGTGTGTGTAAATGTGTGTGAAAGAGGGGGGAATCCATTCACGCCATATCATATAAATTAAAATGATGCAAAATGAACACTCTGTATATTACATGAGAATTTACCAGCAACAATATAAACCCATATAATTTTTCCCAAGCACTAATCTTCATTGAGGCCTACCCATCCTATTATCATCTTTAGGAGACACCAAGAAGCAGGGAGATCAATTTCCCCCATCTATGGCACCTGCAGCTTGAACTCAAGGACATGATTTACCCAATAGGCCAATACCAAGTACTTAACCAAGGTCCAAGGAAACTTCTTGCGGACTAAAACCCATATAAAGTTGATCATGTCAAGAACAAATACTAAAATGGAGGCCATGGAGAAACTCTTCTTGCCCGACAAAAAAAATGTGTAGCTGTGTGCATGTATGATTTACATGTCTGTGTTTACGTGTAAATGCATCTCTAAAAGATTGTTATTTGCCAGGACAGCAAACATCTATAGCTCTTCACATGGCTGGTACTTGTTCAACTTTATAAATCATACCTCGGAAAATGTGCCTAAAATGCCATTGATTCCCATGTAAATCAGTAGCAACCAATTCTTGCCATGGTGGCTGCTGAGACATATCCTGTAAGAGAAGACAAAAAACTAAATAACATGGAAGAGACCAAAAATGGATACCAGCTTGCAATGTCATTTGTATGTTCTAACCAGAGGTGGTAGACAGTCATCCGCATGCCTCCTAAGAACAGAGAAACCACCATGAGTGCTGGTGTCAGAAGCGGTGAGCGTCTTGCAAAAAGAGTGGACATTACATCTTGTAGGCTCAGGAAGGGGAGGATCTGGGCTCGTTACTTCATTTTGCTGCTTATGAAAAAGTAATAGGCAAAAAAGAAGTTAGAGATATGGACAAAATTACTATTAAAGAAAGGAAAGGGCAGAGCCCCACGATCAGTTTAAAACTATAATGCAAGCATTAAAAATGCTTGGCTGTAATGCCCATCATATAGGTGAGTTAAGGCTGCCGACTAAACTCCAATACTTTACAGAGTGAAAGTGTACAGAACTAACATTGCTTTCTGGTAAAAGAGTTATCTGAGCATAAACTTCATCGGTGTCGGATTCCGCCTAACATCCAAAGCAGTAGTCATTAGACATGATACAATGAGCAGAGAAACGTCATTTAATTAGCCCACAATATGGGATATGGGAAGGACAGCAAAAACATACTACCACTTGCAATTAAATTTAGTGTGATAAAACGCACCCGAAGAACCACATTGACAACTTTGCAAAGTATTTTTGATGGAAGGTTGAATGAAGGCATTTGTTGCTCCAATCCTTGATGCATTGAGGCTTCCAGCTATACATATAAGATAAAGCAAACTCTGAATTTCTAACAATTTCACCATCGATATTTTCTAAACAAGAAAAACTTATCATTGATAGAGTGAAAAAAACAATTACGTGGTACAAGAAATCTATAGAAGCGTTCTAGGAGTCAACAAGTAAACACATGAATTCCAGTAAGTAAATTGTGAACGGAGTACAATTACAAAGTTCAACACTCAACATTAATATAAAGAAGAGAAACAGAAACATTACTCTAGAGATCAATATCTTTCTTGTTTTTTCTCTAGAAATCAATAGTAACATAATAAATCTTCTAGCAAAGAGAGTAATTATTGGATATCTGCTTAATCATTCCCCAACATATAAGACGATTCCATTAGCATAGGAAAATATTATGAATTAGTAAACAAAACTTATTTCAAAGTTAATAAAAATATACATTACAAATTAATCTAGAAAACTGAATGTTAAAAAAATTAACAAGTTTTTGACACTATCAACCATTTGTGATCAAACTTTCATACAGTTATTCTTTCAGAATAACCATTACCATCATGCTTTCTTAATTGACTAATATGAAAGGTCCAGGCATCCAAGAAAAACATAAAGATTGCACAGTAAATCCATTAGACTTGGGGTTCTGAAGCCACAAAATTCCATTTAGACATTAAAGATGTCAACTCAAAACTTCACAGGTTAACATGAAGATGTCAACTTAATTCCAAAATCTTAATGTTTTCCCCTATACAGTCTGAAAACCAAACAGTGAGTGTGCATCACCAAATCAGATACCTGTTCCATGTGACCCTGGGGAAAGTAGTAAACTCGTTCATCTTGGCGAGGAAGGGTGACAAGTGGGCCTGCACAGGCATGCCATAATTCCCTATACAATGCATCAGAAGAGGGCCCTGGAAATAGAAAAAACAAGGTACACATTCCATAAGGCAACAGAAGGTTTAATAATTGCCATGACAATTGAAGATTGAAAAATTTTAAGAACACCAAATAGTTGTAACACAAAAAACAACAAATTCAGTATTAGAGTTACCTGATTAGACTTAAATACATTTAAGAAAATGTGATCCTATATTCTGGACTAACATAAATCCACATTTAAACTGCTTCTTGAAATTAAAATAAAAGCAATTACTGTAAGTGTAAATTATGATCTTGATACCATCTGAAATCAGGTGCAGCACACACATTACAATTCAGTATAGAGATACCTGATTAAACTTAAATGCATTTAAAAAAATCCTATATTCTGGTCTAACATAAATCCTCATTTAAACTGCTTCTTGAAATTAAAATAACAGTCGCATATACTGTAAAATATCATCTTGGTACCATCTGAAATTAAGTGCAACACACACTTGAAAATTCAACCTGCACCACTATGTGGCATTGGAGCCTGTGCTCCACAACTTAGCTCCTTAGCAACCACAGAGCTCAGACAACTGAACCAAAGAGAAGTTTTGTGACCTTGCAAAGCACACACCCATCGAGACAAGTGAAACATGGAATCGTCAGGGTCTCAATGAAAACAATAGTGTTAGCCCACCTTCCCACGGACAACTGCCACCCATGCAAAAAATCACATTTACGATTTTCGGCTTCCATGACATAGAGAGAACGAAGGGATTGCAAAGATGGAGATGCAATCAAGTGAATGTGCCTATAAGGCATCAATACTGATCCAACAGTCTTGCCTCCTGGAAACCAATTCAACTACTATCTCCTAATTCCTATCAAGAAGATAATGAAACCATTGACAGAATGCGGATATACTCATGGAAAATAGCTTTTAACTATGTTTCTGTAGATGCCAAATTAAATAGAATAGGCATCCACCCATTTGGCAAGCCTTGCATTTGTGTTAATCCATACCGATAAGTTTAACCCTCATAAGAAAAACACCATAACAATTGGAGAAGCAAAGCAATTTTCCAGCACTCGATGCTTACATCCAAAATATCTGGAAGAACGATAAAGTACACCTCAACTTGTCATCCACTGGAATAATGAGTATAACAAAGAAGCCAGCCAGGTGATCCACAAGGAATATCCAATCTGAAGTGTTAACACCATCAACTAAAGCTATGATCCCAAAGTTTGAAAACATTCAGAACTTTCCTCATAGAAAACGTTATACTGATTGAAGTACAATGAAGTCTTTGATAAAGGGTTAAGAGAGTTCCACTTACTTTCCCTAAGTCGTCACTGTCCCAAAATAAGGTATTTTCCATTTTTCTTTCATCGCTCAGTAGGTCTCAGAAGCTACTTCTGCTTGAATATAAGACATACTTACA
Organism: Cucumis hystrix; assembly: GCA_025688845.1. Lineage (NCBI taxonomy): Eukaryota > Viridiplantae > Streptophyta > Magnoliopsida > Cucurbitales > Cucurbitaceae > Cucumis > Cucumis hystrix. The sequence goes on from JACWES010000014.1 coordinate 2,035,964, forward strand.
GAGACTTTTAGAGTGCTTAGTATCCAATTAGGGATAGACCACCAGCCATCTTTTGAAACTCTATATTTAATTGTATAAATTTCCACAAAAAGGAAAGGTATCTTTCTCAAAGGAGAATTTCCCCAGCCAATAAGAGAGAATGATTTTTGCTGTGAAGATCATTGAAGGTCAAACCCAAGAGAATTTACCCAGCTACACAAACCTAGAAAATGGAACTGTCTTCGATATTATTGCACAAAGCCAACCTGTCAAGCTTACTCAAGGATTAAAATTTCAGACATTCAGCATAACAAAGAAGGCAAGAGTAGCAGGCAAAATTAGGACATGTTAATTTTAACAGTAGATTATCCTAAACTGAAAATCCAAGCTTCATTCTTTTAGATCATCAACAGCCAATCCCTCACCAAAACAGCAGTGACTAAAAATTAAATAAAATGGACAGAACTTCCAAAATGATAACCACAAACCTGAATGGGGTCCTCCTGAGGGAAGATTTGAAGCAGCTGAAAAGGACATAATAATATCAGAGAGATATTTATGTGCCAATCAACCTGCAAAACCGGTGGTTGATGCGTTAAAAAAAGAACATCACAAGAATCAGATTAAATATCTTCCTATCCGGGCAGAACACATGGGATAAACGTGTTTACATACTCCTCCTTTCAAGATATTTATTACCAACCAAGAACAACAGTAAATGGAATCTATGAGATAGGAGCGGCCTTATAGATCAATAAATGCCTCAGACACTTAGCTTAGCCACGCTGTCAGCGAGGCAGCCGCACCTTGTTTTGTGCATCTTAAATGAAGCGCCCAAAAGGCTGCCGCTATCTATCTATTAGAACTTTTACCGCAAATCCGATCAAAACAACATGAAATATTCACGATGTCAAAGATAAAAGGACAGGCACATCCATTTCATTTTAAAAAAAAAAAAAACAAGAAGAAGAAGAAAAAGAAGTAGATCGTCTCGTGATTCAGCAAAATAGAAGATTATCCAATTGAAATCAACAAAGACTTAAAACAACACATTGACGAGAAGTTCGATCCCCATGTTCCGGATCCAAGAAAAACAACAAAAATCAAAACCCCCAACATGAGTTCAACACTTTCACCTAACCTCAAACACCCAGAAAAAAGAAGAAAAGAAAACAAAGGAAGAACCCCAGAAGTCTATGAACCTGAAAATTGAAACAAAAAACCTCCAAAAGGTGGATCTAACAGAGACCCAGTTTGGGGAAAGGGGAGAAACAATAAGCAAAAACATAAAAAAGCAAAAAGAAAGAAAGAAAGAAAAAGAAAACCAAGAAGAAAAAAAATGAAAAAAATCACAAACCTGAAGATTAGAAGGGAGCAGTTGAAGAAGTAAAAAGTAATGGAGATGAGAAAGTAGGGTTTTGAGAAAGAAGAAGAAGGATGAAAGGGATGGAAGAAGGGAAAGGAAGGGAATGGAAAGAGGAAGAAGAAACGATAAGATGGTGTTTGGTCCAAGCCGACAAGGAAATTTCTTTGTTTGTGTGTAAGAGGAAAGAGAAAGAAATGGGAATTTGTTTAATTTATTTACCCAAAAAAAAAAAGAAAAAAGAAAAGAAATGGGTCTGTGTCTGTGTGTGCCCTTCCTTCTTAATTTACACCACATAAATACATACTATACAACAGATAGAAAAAAAAAAGAAAAAAAGAAAAGAAAGAAAGAAAAGAAAGAAAGAAAAGAGAAAAGGTTTGGGAAATGGGAATAGAAGGAGGAGGAGTTGGTTGGTTATATTTATTTTATTTATTTGGAATATAGAAAATAAGAATGAATGATGATTATTAATTAGTAATTAAAAATAATAATAAGAAGAAGAGGAACAGGAGAGAAGGGAGCGCCCCGAAAGGGATACATCAATTCTTTAGTCTTCCTTTACTCTCAACACCACCTTCCGTAATCTCCTCTCCCCCCAACTCTACTTTTTTCTCTTTTTTCTTCTTTTACTATTTTATTATTTCTTTCTCTCTCTTTCTTTTTTTTTTCCTTCCACCCTCCTCTTCCTGTTATTTACGCCTTTGTCTTCCTATTTAGACTATCTATTCTCTAACGCCCCATGCCAATTACTATTCTATTCTTTTCAAGTAGACAGAGGACACACAACTTTCCCTCCTAACCTCCAAACTCACCTTAATTATTGTTAATCTAATCTTTTTCTTATCTACTAACTAATTTAGGATGTGTTTGCTTGAGATTCCAAAGTGTTTAATTTTGTCAAAAAAAACTATTTTGAAAAAAATGATAGTGTTTGGCAAATTAAAATAATGCATTTTTTAAAAATTCATTTATAAATTAATCTATTTTAGGAAAATATTTAAAAACCAAATTCACGTATGTATTTAAATTTTAAACTCATTTCCAAAAAAAAGTGTAAAAAAATGTATTATTGAAAAACATTTTGTTCTTAATTCAATCCAAACGGACCCTTAATTTAGGTTACAAATTATTTTAGTTTGATTTGAATACAAAATAGTACAAAGAAGATTTTTATTTTTTTATTTTTTGCTGGGTTTTCAAATAGTTCTAAACCGTGAGTTACACTCATTTTAAACTTTAACTATTATAATAAGAAGTCCAAACAATGTATGGCCTATACGAACCTACTTTACTCAATACTACTTGGAGGCTTTCATGTTGCCTAACGATTTTTTTAAGCTTAATGTTAGGGTAATTGCAATTGATAGCACTTTTATGGTTAATAGTTAAGTGTATAACAACTTTTTTTTATAAAAAAAATTGCAGATATTGTAAAATATATTTGTGGTAGACTGTATTGTTGATAGACTCCTGTTAGAGATAGATTTTATCGTTCATATATTCATATTAATGATATGGTTTATCACTAATAGAACGTGACAGATAGATTTAAATTTTGTTATACTTTAAATTTTGTTATACTTTGTATTTTTTTTTATTGTGTTATAGATTTATGAATACCTTGGGGTCTAATTTGCTATATTTGTAGTGGTCTCTTGTTTAGAAAATAAAACAAATAATGGTTTCTGTGTCCTTTATTTTCGATTTTGGTTCAGTTTAGGTATTGCGATTTCAAAATATTCATTCCGAACACTATACTCTCAACTTTATTTCATTTTTGTTCTTGTACCTTTTTTTTCCTTTTTTGTCCTGGCATCTTTTTAAAAATGAAAATGAATGGACCTACTTTTGAAACACTAACCAAAATGAACATTTTAAAATGATACATACCAAAACGAACCAAATTTTAAAGTACAATCACATTAAACAAAAAGATAAATAAATGTTATTTGAGTAAAAAAAAAATCCTAATAGATAACTGCTAAAGTATGCAAATAAATTATTGAAAATTACCATAGAGTATTGTTGCACTTCGCCTTGTATCTCGCTTAAGGTATCGTTTCTCGCGTAGTCAAGTCGCGTACTGATTATCTCGCAAAGCGAACAAAACGCCTAGCTGTCAGAGTGCAAAGCTGGAAAACAAAGAATGATTAAGTAATGGTTGAGTCGTGTATCACAATCTCTTTAAGACGTTTCACGGCTCTGCTTCTTTATGCAAACATAATTATTGCCTCGTCGTTCTCAGGATAATTATTGCTCAGTAAACTCAAAAAATTTGAGAGAGTTTTCTTGCTTATGAAAAATTTCTCGCGTATGTAATGAAAGAATGAAGAGAGTGTATATATAGTGTGAGGAAATCAATAGACCGTTGGAAATTAATTTTTTGAAAATTAATTTTGTAACCTTTTTATTTATGGAGAGATTATGTTGACTTATTAAATACAAAACAGTAATAAAATGTTTGATTCTTTTAAATATGTGACAAAGATCATGACATTAATATGTCTTGTTTGACCATCTCGCCTAGGATGTCAACATATGTGATGAAATGTTCTCACTTTTCGCCTAGCTATCTCGCATAGCTCATGTTATCGCATAGTCATGATCCATATTACATAGTTAAAAACTAAAACATGAAAGACTCTCAAGTTTTCAACTGCATAGCATTTGAAACATAGTTGTCGTGTAACTTAGTCTTCTCGCATCGCATAAAGAATTAAAACATAGCTATATCGCATAGCTTGGTCTTCTTGCATAAATAATTTTTCATTCAACAATCCTCCATTTGAAATTTTTTTACTATCAAATATTAGGTGGATCATCATAATGTCTCTTGCAATTTTGAATTGCTTAACGTATTTGACAAGATGTTGATATGTATATATGTATAGATGTATAGATGTATTCAAGAGACACATTAGGTTTTAGAAATCATATAACGATTATTAAAACTTAGTCATATTTGAAATCATATCTCACTGTATAACATAGTCATCTTGTAACAGACTCATACAATAACTTGAAAGAACTTTAAAAATTAACAAACAAATGCATGTTATGGAATGGAACAACACACGGTTTTGGTTTTGGGCATGTGTTAGAAACTTTTCTAATGAAAATGAAACAAAAAAACTTGATAGATGTTGTAAATTAATACATTTATTTAAGTTTAAAATTTAACTAATTTATGATATTGAAAAGTGATAGTCAAAAGAGATGTGAGGAATTGGAAGTTTTAAAATTGTTAATAATAATTTTTTTTTAAAAAATTGTTTTTTTAAAGTCCCCTTTTACACAATTATTATTGTCCTTCTCATATATGTGTATGAATAACTTTTTAGTGTGTTTTTTACTTGTTTCTATTTAATGCGTTTTCACTTCCACATATAAAGTTAATGTTGAATGGGTTTGTAAATAATAATTTCCAATAGGAACAGTAATACTTGTCTATGCTTGTCATTGGGAAATCATTGAATCACTCTTGTGAACAATAATTAATATATACATATATTATATATATATGAACAACAATAATTAATAATTAATGCTTAATGGACTTTTCTTATATTGTTATACGTACCGTAAATATTTAGCACTTTTGTTATATTTATGTAAATTTACTTTAATTAATGTAACTAGGGGTACAATCCACTAAAGATCCATAGCTGTACTCTTCTCAATGTAAATATATTTATCTGTCCATAGATGTATACTAATAACAATAAGTTTGTCACACCTCCTCCCAAACACTCTCCTTTCAGCCTAGGAGAAGGTGTGAAGCCAACAAGTATCACTCTACTTTTAGGACACTCATTTACATCTTACTATACTACTAACTCAAACTGGGATAAAACGAAGAGAACATGTGTATCACCTCACATAATTAAAGTATATGTACAACATACATCATACTTAAAACTAAAGTTCAGTAACTCAAAAGACAAACACACAACCAACCTTTTCTCACAAATGTGTTTACATAACTCATAAAGCATGGTTAAGGCACACAACAACAAAAAGAAACCCAATAACTGGAAGGTTGGCTGATAGTTGTAAGGTCAGGCTTGAGAATCACAATCTCTACCTAGAATGTGAAAAATATTTGAAATAATGAGTTAAAATAAACATGCTATGAAGTCAAATATTTAAGAAATCTCAGCAAAATAGTGAATAAATAAACTTTGTCATTACTCTAATCCCATCTAAAAACTGTCTAGAACTGGTAAGTTGCGATAGAATTTAATAATTAGAACTTTCTCACCCTTGAAGTAGGAGATATGTTGGGTCAGTGTTGATGAACTACTCTCACCTATGTAGATTTAAGGATAATCTCGAGCAAACATGAGTTTAGTTAGCTCAAAATTAAAATTAAGTTACCTAGCTCATCAAAATAGAAATAGTTAGTTTTAAACAGTAAACGATGTTATAATATAAAAGTAATTGTTTCATGGTTTAATCTTAAGCAAACTCTTTTACATAAAACGCTTACTCTTTTACATAGGACGGCCCGCTCACATGTCTCTACATGAGTGATTTGGAATCACGTTGTTTGTACTAATTGCAAAGTGGATCGCATCTTTAGTATCCTCAAAATAAGGTGTCCAACCATATTTCTATACTATAGACCTTTTAGATTATCTTCTTGAACTTGATCCACATTTATGTCACTACATAAATTCAAGTACTCATACTATAGTCAAGAAACTTTAGTTTAATGATTCCAGAGTAAATCTCTTATTCTATAACAATTTATTGAACAATACCTCAATAAAAACTTTATTGAATAATATAACAGTTTAGTAATCACAAATCATGAGTATTAGAACATAAAACTCAACACTAAACCCACACGACATGTCAATGGTAGTCTTGAAGACACTCTCCTATGCTCCATTTTTTTGTATGGAAACCACCAATCTCTATTCAAATAACACCTCAGGGTCTCAAGTGGTCACCAAACTAATCTTTACACTCCCTAACTCATTAGAACAAAACACACTCTTTGGGTTCGAAAATTAGGTTAAAACTCGTGTCATTAGTGTTGAAGAAGTTCCAAATATATAGAGAAGACAAACTTGTACTGAAAGATCTTTCCAAAATTAAAATTTTGGTAAAAAAAGAAAGTTGGAGTCGTGGCATCTTAAGGAAGTATCGCAACACTCTATACATAATGGGTATTTTCTCGTTGAAGTGTCGTATCGTGCCTCGATAGGGTGTACCAACACTCTGAAGTGGCACCACAAAGCCTCACACTCTGTACAAAATTGGAGCTCTTGAGAAATGCGTTGAGCATGAGCTAACCTAGTGTCGTGATGCCTACTCTAAAATTAAGGTTTCTCTTTTTTTTTTTTTCTATACTTATGTAGCCCCATTTTTACTTGGTTTGATCATTGTACTTCAAACACCCATTTTCTAAAAATGCCTCGAAAGACATTAGCAAACGCATCAAGTCTAGTAAAAGATAACCCTTAATCAAAGACAAAATACACACATTTTAGGTACGTATCACAATTTCAAGCTTAGAATTTTGCTAGTCCCGAGCAAAAGAGAGAATAAAACTGTAGAAAAGTTCTAAAAAAGTGTGTTAGTGATTCATGCCTCAAAGAATTGCTAGATAGAGACTTAGAAGAGAAATATTCAAATAAGTCTGTTATTACAATATTCATAGCCAAATCTAATAATCTCTTATGTATGTGTGTGCAAGTCACACTCAATTCAAAATACAAGAGCGAATAAACTTAGCTTGTAAGTTACAATAATTTAGTTTATGTAATTTTTTTCAATGTACTAGTTTTTCTATAAATTCCAATTAAATTTGAGGTTAATGGTTTTGTTAAACTACTTCTGCTACCAAGGACTTTTATCCCTTCAATAATAACATTAAAAAGCATAAATTTCCATAACATCGATGAATAAGCATTAAGCATTAACTTAACTCCCTAAACAATTCAACCAACACCCTAAAACTAATGAGTTTAGCCACTCATGACTTTCAACGACATATTTCCATATAAAATTGAAATCATAAAGCTAAAGTAAAATCAAAACAAGAGAGAAGACACTCTTGTATGTTCTTTTTTTCTTGAAAATTGTCAATCTCCACTCCAACAACATCCCGGGATCTTAAACAATCACCAACCTCATCTCCACACTCTCTAATTCTCATTAGGGAAAAACACACTATTTTGGGTCTAAATATTAGGATAAAATTTGTGGCTTTAGTGTTGAAGAAGTTCCAAATATATAGAGGAGATAAACTTGGCCTAAAAGATCTTTCCAAAATTAAAATTTTGGTAAAAAAGGAAAGCTGGAATCGTGACGTCATAGGAAAGCGTCACGATGCTCTATGCGCAATGGGCATTTTTTTGTTGAAGTGTCACATTGAGCCTCGATAGGGTGCAACGACTTTCCACACTTAGCACAAAAATGAAGCTCTCGAAATAATGCACTGAGTAGGCACCGACCTAGTGTCATCGTGCATGCCTTGAAATTAGGATTTCTCTATTTTTTCCTACTCTTTCACCCAATTTTGACACATGGTTTAATCCTTACATCTAACACCCATTTTCCTAAAAATACCTTGAAAAAACTAGCTAGCAAACACATTAAGTCCAATCAAAGGCAAAATACACATTTTACGCATGTATCATGTGCTTAGGAAACAAGTGGTCTTCACGTACTAACCTAATGTGTATATATGTTGTCCATATGTCCTATAATCATACCTCCTACTTGCTACATGTCCTACAAACTTATAGTCTTAGTGTACATATAATCCACCTTCTGCTTGCTATTTAGTCTATAAATACAGACATTTGGTGGATCTTGAAAAGAATATACATATTGGTGAAAATTTCAAAAGCTTTAGAGATAATGGAGTTCTTTGGAGCTATTTCATATTTTGTTATTTATATTATATTTTCTTCATATCCATGTTTTCATTGTGGGCTGTTGTGCTCTCTAATTTCACAACAATTCTCACATATTGTTAGGGATCTTTATACAAAAGATTAACCCAATAATAAAGGAAAAATTTGAATCAAGGGTTGCTTGTTTGTCGAGATTTTTTTATATTAAAATATTTTTTCATCTTCTGTTCATTACCCCATTTTCCTCCCTTCATCCAACCTTCGAGACATTGACATTATACTTTTTTTTTAGAGTTTAGAGATTCAATTCATCATATCTCAATTATTGCAAAAAAAATATATATATATAAAAAAAAATCAAAACATGGGTGATAATTGAGTTTTAAATTTTTTAATACTAATCTATATTTAAAGGTCATTAAATAATATATACTATTTTACCTAGAAAAATGCAAAATTAGTAGTTGCAATTAAACTCTCAAATTTTCAATTATAAAATTAAGCTTAAACTAAACTTTTAAACTTACATAATTGATGAAGTTTTAGCATTGTATAAGTTTGAAGATTCAATTTTTATCATTTAAAGATTCAAGGGGTGTAGGATTATAACCACCTTTAGCTATAGTAAATACTATTTAAAAATCCTTAATTAGCTACAGTAAATATTATTTCAAAATCTTCAATTAGTAACAGTTTTTACTATTTGCTACAGTTTTTAGTCTTTGACATTATTTTTTTTATTCTTTGCTATGTGTTTACTATTTTCTTCTCAAACTAAAGTAATCTAAATCACAAAACACATAATAATATAACCCAAACTAAAATAGTCTACACCCAAATACGAACTATTATAACTCAACTATGATAATCTAAGATTATAATAACTCACTTCTACCCTGAACACCCCCCAATTTCTTCAACTATGGTAAGTTTGATATGATCTACTTTTAACATTTATATAAATTTGATACCTCAATTTTATAGCAATTGTAACTATCGTCATACTTGTGATTGTACAGTAGAAATGAGCATTACTGCTGCCAAATTTTGATTAGAAAAATTAGGTTGACCTTGAAAGAGAGTACTCAATGGTAAATTTGTATTTTCTGGAAGAAGAGTGATTGCTTACAAAAGAATTGAAATTGTACACATTGTGGTAGGCCACACAAGCTACAATGCTTAAGTCAGAAAGCGTTTGAAGGTTGTTAGCCAAAGTTTTAGTCACTCAATTATCTTACCTTCCTTCTCTATTTGTAGGCTCCCTCCTCTCCATTTTCCTCCTCTATCTTCGAATCATCATTTTCTTATTCTTTTAGCCAAATCTGCATGAATCATACTAGGATTGAGGTCGACCAGCTCGGTATTCTTCTCAGGATGGTCCAAGCTTCTTTCTTAAGGTTTTGACCAGTGAGGCTGCCCTAGTGGCTTGTGGCTTGGATGAGACCGACTAGGTTCATTTGGTTCTCAACTCATTTTTTAATCTTCTTTAATTGACGTTTTTGCTATTGATTTTAGAATTCATTCGTAATCAATATAATTCAAAAGATATAGTTATTTATTTATTTAAAGAATTTAGGATGTGAAATAGTGGTGAGGTAAATAGAAGGTTTGAAAAGAAGGTGGAAATTGAAGGTGAAAAGCGTGTGGTTTTGTGAAAGAGAAAGGAATGGTATTTGGATGCATTGAATGTGTTTTGGGTTTGGGAACGTGGAAACTAAAAAATATAAAAAACACAAACATCATATAAATGTGGGAGTGAATGAGAATTTGGTTGTCAATTCCAATTGGATGGAGGGTTTTTTTTTTTTTTTTTTTTACACTTGATGTGAAATGAATTGAACTTGACCCATTCTTTTACCGGTGGAATATTGAGCCCACCACTCCATTTTCTAACTTTTATGTTTTACCAATTCAACCTTCCACGCAACTCTCAAACACACTCTTTCCTCTTTCTTTTCTTTTCTTTTCTTTTCTTTTCTTTTTTTGTGACTTCCCAACACAAATACAAAACTCAAAAAATAATTTAAAAAAAAAAAACAAAAAACAAAAATCAATTTGTGATCCTTCTGCTTTTAATAAAGCTAAATTATGACGATAAACTAGTTAAATAAAAATAATGAGAAAAAAATGTCAACAGGATAGCAAATATAGGATAAAAAAACTATTACTACAATTATAATATTTCAATGTTCAATTTTTTTTTTTCAAAATACAAATATAACAACATTTAGATTAAATTTTTAAAATTTGTAATTTCTTAAAATGTTGTTATCATTTAATTATTATATTTCAAAGTATTATCATATCTTCAATGATTTCTCCAACCATCTTTTTTTTTTTTAATTTTTAATTTTGTGGTTTTTTTTAATTAAGAGAAAAGGTCGTCACTCTCCAATTTCCCAATTTTCTATTAAAAGTTTTCAATTAAGCATTTTTTTTTCTCAATTAACTTTCCAATTCCCCAGTTTTCTACTTAAAATCACAAATCACTTCTCAAAATTCACTAGCGACTCTCTCCACAAAAGTGAAGCTGGAATGGTCGAAAAAATTGAAAATAGTATACCTTAGTTTGCTAACTATTTTGTTTTTATTTTATGATTTTTGAAAACTAACCTTATTTTTTTCATTTTTCTTTTATTATGATTTGTATCTTTTTTCTTAGTATAAGGATTGAATTATTTAGAAAATAAAATTTAAGTTTTCAATTTTTTTAGTTTAAAATTTTGGTTTAATATGTTGCAATCGAACAATGATTGGATGACTATCGGCATGTTTTGAATACATTATCAAGTGTTTACTTTAAAAAATAAGTTATTTTTTAAAAATGTTAGAATGTTTATCATGAAATAATTTAGACATGCACAACAGAATATGAATCGAAATTCCACTCTAATTGCACTTAATTAACATGAAACCCTAAATTAATACAAATTAGGGTTTTGAGGATATTAACCTTTGTAGCTCCGATTTTTTGAAATTTTTTACGGAAACTCAACCCGAACCACCACTAGATTTGATCTAAAATGCTTCGGACTTAGAATTGGGTTGTGGGACCTATTGGATGAAGGAATTGGGAGATAGAAAGAGATGAAATAAAGAGGAATTGGGCTTTGAGAATTTTGGAGAGGAAAATTTTTATGAACAAAGGTGAAAAATCCAGCCCAAATTCTAAAAAAAACCCAAACTTTCTTTTTCATAAAATGAAAGGAGAATTTTATATAGAATTCACAAGCAATGTCCATGCTGATAGCTGCCAACTCAAAGTCCATTTTCTCTAGTGAACTTTTTGTCTTCATCAAATGACAACACCTAGCCCACTAAAGTTAGTAGGATTATTCGACAAAATGTTAGATTTTTCTACTAACTTTGGTTTAAGGGCAAAATGTTCATTTGGTCAAAGTCAAACATTGACTTTTTCAAAACAAAAGTCAACATTTTGACTTTTTACTATCTTGTCCGTCTTGACTAATTTTGACCTCTCGAGCATGAATCCGTGTTCTTTTTTTTTTTTTTGAAATTCAAATCACATTTGAATATATTGTAGGTCAAAGTTTGACTTTTTAAAGTCAAAAGTCAACTCTTTAACTTTTTACAATTTTGATGATTTCTATCATTTTCAAGCTTTCAAGTATGAATTCACATTCATATTTTTAATGTTTAAATCCCATTTAAACATTCTATCTATAATCTGATAACCGATTTCTAAATCACATATACTTGTCGATTTCTCTCTCCTCACCTAATTCGAACAATTCGACCCATTCTATGATACTGTTCAAAGTTTATTTCATATATGAATTAGCAGGGGAACCTAATGAACCTATAGATCATGTGCTTCAATGATCCGAGATTTACTAGCTAAACTCTTTTATTAGACCAAGCTAATCAACATTTGTTAACTAACGAGTCATTTCACTAAAGTCTCGTAGTTGCACTCCCCTCACTATAGATATATTTGTGTCCATCTAATTTAACTATGATTAGTAAGTTAATCATTCAAAGGTGATTTGTAACCACGGTTGAGTCAAAATATCGTTTCCCTGAAACTACATCTTGCTCCTTAAGTCTCACTAATCCACTATTGAACAATTGGTTTAAGGTTTAACCTATAAACTGAATCCCTCTTAGGCCGATGAGAGGGTGGGACCCCTTGTTTAAGACTTGGATATAGTCCTTAAGGGAACAAACTCTATACTAACCCTAACCCTAAGTCGAGTGAGAGTGAGTTTTGTTTTGCACCTTATGTCCCCAGCTATTCACCTGGTCTTACCCCTGAAATGGGAGAATTATTGGGCTAGCGCTAATGAGTTGCCCTAACTTATGCAGATCTAAGGATAATCTCGTGTGGACTAAAGTTCATAGTTAACTCAGGATTAAGTTTAAGTTACCTATGTCAGGAATAATCGAAATAGTCAGTTTTAAATAGTAAACGGTGTTATAACGTAAAAGTGACTATTTCATGGTCGAGTCTTATGTAAACTCTTTGCATAGGATGCCTCCACTTACATGTCTTTACATAAACGATTCAGGATCACATCGTTTGTACTAACTACAAAGCAGGCTACATCTATAGTGTGCCTAGAATAAGGCGCCCAACCTTTATTCATATACTATAGACCGTTTAGGCTATATACTCGAACTTGATCCATATTTATGTCTCTACATAAACTTCAAGTTTACTTAAGATAGCCTTGGAACCTTAGTTTATTGGATTCAAGATTATAGTAGTCAATTTTACTAACAAAATCTCAATAACAAGTTAACAACTTCATTGAATAAAATATGATTTTGAATTACAAACTACGAGGTTTAGGACATAAATTTTAACATATCAACCACTCAAAATAGCTTTTGAAGTGTATTTTAAACAATTTTTTTTTATAAAAAAGTTTTGAATACAAATAAATTTTTGGATAAACACTTTTTCGTTAAGTCAATCCCAAAGAGCCCTCCTCCTCTCTGCCCTATTTGATCTATTCACATAGATCAGAAGCTTTTCACCTTACAGTCAGATGAAACTAGTAATGGCCAATTTGTGAAAATAATGGAGAAAGGGAAAACTTCATCACAATCCATTTGCATCTCTTGGAAAGCTCTCACATGGCTGTCATCCTCCTTCCATACATTACACTATGAACCCCATAACTATAAGTTCTTCAAAAACATTCTTGGATAATGGAGCAATCCTCCGGCTGGAAATATTACACAACAAAAATGGTTACTATGTTGAATTCACTCTTTTATACCACATGAGACGCCTGACAAAGCTATTTATTTCATCAAAGGCAAACAAACAAGGATGATTCTCTTTTTATTCTCTTCTCTCAGACTATATGACTAGCACTTTCCCACCTCTCATTAAAGTACATACTTACAAGGACGTGACACAATCTAACCTCAACAAGTCACCCAAAAATGAAGTGTTTAAGCCAATTCCCAATAGATTTGACCAAAGCTCCCTCCCCCCACACACTCTAATTGGAAATCAATGGTTATGGTACAACGACAATAACTCCAAGATTCCTGGCCGATAGTTTGTGAAGTTATACGATGTGAATCGACCCAACATCAACTTATTAATTAAATTTTATTTAATAACTTTGATGTAATTTTAATATTTTCCAATTTTATCTTTTCTAGGACATATTAAGTACAATTAATTTAGTATTTTTATAGTGCATTAGGGTTTTTATTGGGAGGCTATTTAAGCCTTGCTATTATGTTGTTTTGTTAGAGCTTTGATGATGAATCAAATTTAGCATTTGTGCTTTTATCAAGTTTAGCCAAAGCGCTCTTTTTGAATTTGAAATTCGTGTCTTGAGTTACATGCTAGAACATTCAAGTGAGATTGATCATTCTATTTGTGGACTGTTCGAATCTTGAGGCAAAGAACCCGTTTCTTGTTTCAAGATGTTGTTCTTAAAGCAATCCGCGTCTAACCCAACTTTAATTCCAATTGCTAGGGATTTCATATCACTATACAGTCTACGATCTCATTACGGTGAACAATAAATACTTCCTTGATGATAAGGCCCTCATTCATGTTTATGATACCACGATTGCTAAATCCTTATACAACCATCAAAACTGAGAATTGATTGAAAATTTCAACTTATGATTCTTGGATGCATCTCTTACTTTTTCATATATTTGCCAGCAAACTGCATCTTATGGAGATGGATTATTGTTTTCAACCACCCACAAATCTTATGGAATGAGTAGATTTTCAAGTTCATAGGTAACCATTTTGGAGGATTTATTGGATGCTCTAATCAAACTGATAGAGGATTAAATCTACATGCAGTAATCTACGCCTTCGTGATATGGCTTCTATTTTTTTGCATCAAGCTTGTGTGTCATGACCATCCCCTCTCTTCCCTCACTAAAGGCTAAGAAGCCTTACACTACCAACAGTAAGCGAAATAGACCAATAACAGTGCTTCACGAGTTAGTCCTTCACGAGTGTTCGTAACATCAACTGGGTCAATTTATCGTTTTACCCCTAGGTTACCTCTAATCATTAAATACCAGTGCTTCTCTAATGAACAACCTGTTTATAGTCCTACCAATAAACAGAAACCCCTCCCGTGCCATAGAGAGGGTAGGATCATTTGTTCAAGATCTGGAGACATCATTGCAGGAAACACTCATCTACTTACCCTAAAGTTGGGAATGAGTGAATTTCATCTTGTGTAATTATGTTCCCAGCTCCTCACTCGGTCTTGTCCCCAAAATGATAAGTTTATTGAGTCGACGATCTGGCCACTCTCACCCGTACAAATAAAAGGAAAATTTCTCTCGAACAGGAGTTCATAATACAGTCACGATTAAGACTAAGTTACCTAGGTCATCCTAGTGAAATAGAAACCTAACTAGTTAACGGAGTTACATCTAGTGGTTACTATTACGCAATCCAGTTTTATGCAAACTCATTGCACACGATACCCTCACTCGCATGTCAACTACATTAACGTGTTGGATCATTGCGTTGGTATCAAATACAAAGTGAGCGAGATCTATACTGTTACCAGGATAAGGTACCCAGCCTTGTGCCTATACTATAAACCCTTTAAGTTGATCTTGAACATTGATCCCTATATGTCTCTACATACTGTTCAAGACTCATTAAACAAATTAGGATGTTAGTTTATTGGATTTGGGTTATTAAGATAAAACTAATAATTTAATCAATAACAATTATTATAATAATAACACTTTATTAATAACGGTGTTGGGACAAATATTGACCCCTTCAAAGATAGCCTATTCTCGCATTCTTTATGCAAAATTTCACTATTTCTATATTTTTATGCAGAATATGAAGTAGACTCCAATACGAACCCAACGACATGAAAATCACCTAAATCGGAGTTCAAACGAAGAAGAACGGGCAAATTAATCATAAGGGGCATTTTCGTAAATATTGAAGTGGTTGACACGTGTCAACCCCTCAGCTGCGCACGCCTATCCTCAAGATCACGGGTTCGAATCTCCCTTCACGCATAATATTTACTACATATTTCCCTCAATCCGTGTCTTCAACAATTCGACAATTCTCCTTGCGCCACATGGCGCGATCTCAGCCCTCGCGCCCCTTAGCCACCCGAGTTCGAATTCCAGCCAACACAATTTTATATTTTTCCATTTTTTTCGTGGCATTTTTGTAATTAATATCCAAACTTCCTAAATTACTCCAATTTTCATCTTTTCTTCTTGGATATGGGCTTAGAAATACACTTTGGCCCATTTCCTCTATCTCTCCCTATAAATACCCCCAATTAACCCCTAATTTCACAATTTCAATTCAATACAATTCACAATACCCTCCAAAATTACTCCCAATTCCCTCCCAATTCCAATTTCTCTACCCTCTCTCTATAGTTTTTGATCTTCAACTATTTTTCCAGAAATATTGAATATGGAAGGCTAATCTTTTGAGGTAAATTGGGCTTAGGCATTTCCAATCTTTGAGAATTTGATTAATTAGATTTTTTTTTATAATTAGGGTTTGATTAGTCTTTGATTTCCATGTAATTTTTGTTAGAATCAATAATAAATTGCATCAAGAGTTGGATGTTTAATTCAATTTTATTGAATTTTGTAATCTTGATTCTTGATTCTATGAATTTTTGGTTCAATATTGTAAGCAATTTACCCTTAGTATTTCAATTAATGCAAGATTAGTTGATTTGCTTGCTTATAAACAAAATTTCCATATCTCTCCCAATTTTAGAACTGTGTAATGCCTCTTTTGGATTTCAATTGATTTTGATAATTCTTGGAATTAAATTGAATACCTTTTTTGTGCACGAATTAATTTCTCTTTGATTCCTTGAATATAAAGTTGTTGTTGATCCATCTTGTGTTTTCTTTTAAAGAAAAGAATAATGGGTTTAGATAGAATTGCAATGATCAAACTAAACCCCTTGAAATTCTTTACTTGTTTTTTTGAATTTTGATTTAAGAATTCTTTCCAAGATCAAGCAATTTGATCTTGCAAGGAAACCTTGAATCAAAATCTCTTTAAGGCTATGCATAATTCAATTTCCTTACCTTCTTTGATTCAATGATAAGATTTGATGTAAGCCTAAGCCCATTCCTCACTTACCATCTTGGAATTCAATATCTAGTATCTCCTCTTTTTTGTGAATTGTTTTGCATACCAAACTCCCCTTCTCATTCCCTCCTACAATTTTCCCCAATTTGTTTTCAATACTTTTATCTTTCTTTTGTTACTAATCTCTATATTTCCAAGCATTTCATTCAAGGAAAAATCAATCACTCCCTTGCTTTAGGTAAGTACCCTTCATTGATAACGACCTTACCTACTCTTTGTATAATCTTTTACTTTTTACATGTCAATTCTCGCCTTGTCAAACGGTCAATGGATTATATTTACAATCTATGAGTTGTAGGACATAAATCCCAACAATATTGACTTCTCCGCTTCTAGGGCTTTAGTAATTGGAATTCTACCATGCTTATGATCGTACATCTCCAACTCCAAGTTTCGAGACTGTTGACGTCTCCTAGGAGTTGGAGAGGGTTGACACACATCTGCTGTAGAAATCAAGTTACGTTAGATAGAAATTGTGACTAAATGTACTTGTTCGCAATTAACATCAAATTACCACTCACCCGAAGTGTAGCCCACTGAGAATGTTGCTCCTGCGTTGTTTAATGCGTCATCAAACTCGAGAAAGAGAGCATCTGTGTCATCGAAAATGCTTGGAATAATGACATAGTACCTGTGGACATAAAATCCAAAATTAATTAAACAAATAAGAGTACATGAAACTGAATGCGTAAAATAGTGAAATATGTTGGTATGTGATACTTCATTATCATTCGTCATCGTTTGATTCACTTTGATGTGACAATTGGTCATCCTCATCGTCTCTGAAGTCGTCAGCAACGTTAGAATGAACTGGTCTTTAAACCACTGCATGATCAACGTCGAGTCTGCACAAAGTGTCATCCTTAACTGCCCCATCGACATGATGTTCGACAACGATTTCCAATTCATTCAGTTGCTCATTCTCAACATCATCGACTTCAGGCACATTCCATATATGTTTATTCTGGACCACTTGAACAACCCTCCAATTGGTACCATTGTTTACGTCCTCTAAGTAAAATACTTAGTGTCCCTGCGTCGCAAGAATGACCGGTTGCTCGACGAACTAAAAATGGGACCTGTTGATTGATTTGTACCCTAATTCAACATGTGTCCTATGACTTTTGTTGTTGTCTGTATCAAACCACATACACTTAAATAGCCAAACAAGTCATTTCATCGGATACTAAACGTCCAACACTTCATTTACAACACCCTAGAAATTATTGTTGTCTCCACTTCCACTTCGACTGGCACTTCTTTCACCGAATACCATTACTCCATTGTTTTGTGTAGTGCGTCAAGAATCACGTTCTATGGTGTAAAATCTCACTCGATCGACAATGCATCCACTGTAAGACCCAACGTCAGGTGCTGGTCCCATTGCAAGCAAAAAGAAATCAATGGAAAGGTTTTCTGTCTCAAACATTTCTATAACCTCAAATCCATATGTCAATGACCATGTACAGAATTCTCATTAAAAAATTATTGCTTCATAGACATCAAACTCTAGGTATGTCTGATTTATGAATCATTCAAGAAATTCTCGTTGATGTCTTTTGTAAAATTCTCGAGTGTTTTAAACTTATGGACATATCGACCGCAAGTGTCTCCTAAAGTTGATGATAATTACGAGTTTGTGTAACAAGAAATGTTATATAACAAATACAAAAACATCAACTGTAAGTTCTAAGTCAAAGGTTAGAAATGGTTATTTGCGATACTCTGATACTTCACCTACATTGTTGAGAATGTACTAGTGAAATAGGCGTTTCTCTTCCTGTGATAGAGTTTAACGCTTGACGCCCCTAATAATCAAACTTTCTGAATGAAGACTTCAAACACACCCATCATCTCATCATCCGGAATGCTATCATCATTTCGTTCATCTTTAGTGAATCGAGTCTCAATCCCACTTAGGTATCACAAACAAAAGGTCCATAATTCATTCATTAGATAGGCTTCTGCGATAGACCCCTCAGGATGTGCTTTGTTATGAACATAATGTTTTAAAGTGCATAGACTTCTTTCAATAGAGTACATCCAACTGTAAGAAACCGAATTAGTAACCTTCGTTTTGTATGGTAGGTGAATGACAAGGCATGTGGAAATATTCTTTCCAATTTGTAAAGAATGACTATAATATTTTCCAGCAATCTGTCCAAATCACTTACTCATATCGTTCTGGCGCACAAATCACGAAAGAAGCTACACAATTCAATAACAGTGGTGTGCATATTTTTTGGTATGAAAACTCGAGCACCAGTAGGTAAAAGTCGATGTAGCAAAACATGAAAGTCATGCATTTTGAGACTTGATATTTTCTCTTTTTTTTTTTCATTCACACATCATGAAATATTAGAAACGAATCCATCAGAAAACTTCATTGATTTCAGGTACTTGCAAAACTCAACTCGCTGGTTGCTAGTTAATGTGTAACTCGCATGTGGCTTCACCAATCTGTTACCAACTTCTATCAAGTCTAAATCCTTTCTAATTTTCAAATCTTGTAGCTCCAATCATGCCTTAGCGGTGTCCTTGGTTTTTCCTTCAATATTCAACAATGTACCAACCAAGTTGTCATAAACGTTCTCTTCAATATGCATTACATCTAGTTTGTTATGTAATAGTAATCTCGACCAGTAAGGAAGTTCGAAGGAAATTCTTTGCTTAGTCTAATTAAGAGCCATTTATGTAAAATAATGATGACTACCACATGAAAATAGAAGAAAATAAAGAGAAAAAGTAGGCGATTTAATTAATCTGCAAAAAGCTAACTGCAAAAGAACTTCATGCCTATGTTATTCTATTTTAGTGCTCTTATCGCATAATATTAAGCAAAGAAGAGTGAAGCTCAGCGAAAAGAACATGGTATGCGAGGAGATTCAGCCAACCTCTTCAACACATAGAAGCAGATGTTAGGCGATCAACCCACTAACAGACAAAAGAGGTTGGCTGGAATGTTAGAAAAGGACAATTGGGACAAGCAGTGCAGTGTAACTAAAACTTTTCAAAAGTCTTAATGGTGCATGTCGGCGTGTCAGCGCTCCTTTGTGTATATAAATAGAGTCTTTCTCCTCAAAAGTGTGTGCACACTTTGGCCGAAAAAGCAAATTCCTTACATTCTCCATTTTCTCTCCATACCTTGAGCTTTTGGTGAGAGCTTAAAGCAAAAGAAAGAGAGAGTTTCACCACTTCCATTAACCCCCTTCACATATAGGCAAAAATCAGAGCCAAAGAGAATGAGAGATCAAACTATGCGGTATTACATCTCTATTGTATTTTCACTTTTGTTCTTTTATATTGTGATACTTTGTAAACAGGATGTTATGGCCGAAAGGTCTAAAATATTATGTATGAAGGCAATGCATTTCTTCTTTCATTCTCCCATCTTTCTTATCTATTCCATATATGTATGATTGAATAGTTAGACAAAAATGAATGAGATATTCGATACTTAAAAAATTATATTGAGTGTAGTAAGAGTTTTGTTCAGTTAAGTTTGAGCATCTTAACATTGTTCATTCGAAAGAAGAACAATGTAGAGCTCGCCATCACCAAATAGGTGAGACCATTCTTAGGTAAGCAAGTGGCGAAGAGAATGCAACAATGCATTCTTGTAGCTAAGCTCATCCTCTTCATACATTACTGAAAGGTCGATGTGTGTGGCAAAAGCACCGAGAGTTGTATACCTTAATTGAAGTCACCTATTGTCGCTTCACGATGATTAAATATAACTCGTCATTTAACCGGTGTATTTGCATCCCGAGAGTTGAGCAAGTATGGTATAGCACTAAGAAGTGTTCGCCTTAATTTGTGGTTAATAGATGTTTGTATCTCCTCTAAGTACTGAAACATCAGTCATTCTATCTATTAATTTAATTTTCGTTTTTCCCACTTTGCCTATGTTGAAGAAAACCTTTGACCATGTTACCTTACCATGCTCACCTTGCACCGTCAAGCACTGTAGTGTAAATAGCTAGGATCATTTGTATATTGTTCATATGCTTTAGTGTACAATCTATACCACATGATTTTGCACACAATTAGATGGATTAGGAGCTTGAAATTTCCTGAGTTCGACCTTGGACTTACCACAAACCTCTTGGGTGATAGAGAAGAAAGCTTGCACGACACAGTTTTATTATCTTGAGTAGCAACGCATGAATAGGAACGCACATTTTATCTCATAATCCTATTTCGCCATCCAGTAGTCGATGTGTTAAAGCTATGAACGATGATATCCAAATATAAAACTTAAGAGAACCTAAGCATGAAGTGTGAAAAAAAAAATACAAAGCATTCAATGAATAAGTGTGCCCAATCCTCCCAAACTTTTCACTAGAGCTAAGTTTAAACTACAAAGGCTACCATAACTGTAGTATAGCAAAAACAAACTAATGACACAAACTACTAGCTAAAAGATTCAAAACTAAGTTTGCACTAAAGAGAAGAGGCTACCATAACTGTAGGATAGCCATAAAAAATCAACAACAAATTCCTAATAGTTCTAACAAAGAAACTATTAGAAAATAAACAATCAAGTTTGAACTAAAGTCTATCATAACTGCAGGCCCTCCCCTTCAAGCTTTCAACACAAACCTTCTCTGCCCCCTCAAGTTTCA
>JACWES010000014.1:2057819-2139368 GCA_025688845.1 Cucumis hystrix
ATTAATTTTCAATTCAACCCCTTCTTAAAATTTTAATTCTCCACCTCCCTCCCTCCCTCAAAATTTAATTTCAACCCCCCTTTACATCAAATTTTAAATTAATTCATGAATCCCCAAAACACTTAAAATACAAATTGAATACCAAAAACTAATTCAAAAACCAAATCCTAAACCAAATTAAAATTCAAAATCTTATTCTTAAAACAAATTTATAATCTGAATAAAAATAAAATAAATCTAAACTAATATAAAACTAAAACTAAACTACTTATCGTAATTAGTAAGACCGGAGGCAGACGACGATGAAATGGCAGCAAGTGGCGGCAACAGGACGGACGACAAACTTTCTTCTTCTCGGTCTCTCTCTCTCATTTTCCTTCTTTTCTTTCGATTCTGTGATTTACAGAACTGAAAGATGGTTATTTAAAGGGAAACTTCCGACGCATTATGAAAACGTCGGAAGAATCCTCTTTCTCGATGCCATTCGTCCTACGTGGTGGTAAATCCCTAATACATCGACGCATTACTAATGGCGTCGGGAATTCGAATCAAGTTTCTCAAATCCATGCAAGACACGTCGGAGGAAAGTAAATATATATTTAATTCTTTCATCTGTCCCGACACTGTAGTGCTCAATGTTGAGGATGAGCCACTTTTGCCCGACGTCATAAGGGTAGCGTCGAGAATTTGAATCCAGTTTTCGAATGCCATGTATGTCACGTCGGAGGAAAGTAAATATATATTTAATTCTTTCACCTGTTCTGACATAGTAGTGGCCAACGTTGGTAGTTGTGAAGGCACGCCCGACATCAAAAGGACAGCATCGAGATAAAGACAATCTATCGACGTAGAAATATCTATGTTGGAAGAAGCTCATTTTTCCTACGTTCCTTTCCCGACAGCTTTGTGTACGTTGGGAGAACTCTAATTTGTTGAAGTGATTCGTAGTGTTACCAGGATAAGGTACCCAACCTTATCCCTACACTATAGACCCTTTAAGCTGATCTCGAACATTGATCCCTATATTTCTCTACATATTGTTCAAGACTCATCAAATAACTTAGGATGTTAGTTTGTTGGATTTAGGTTATTAATACAAAACCAATAATAAAATCAATAACACTTATTTAAATTATAATAATAACACTTTATTAATAATGGTCAATGGATTATATTTACCATCTACGAGTTTTAGGACATAATACCCAACAAACTCCCACTTGGATTAAATAAAACTCAACAAACTCCCATTTGGACTAAAACTCTAGTATCTATGAGATGTACATAATAAAGTAATCCTCAAACATTGGAAATGGTAAAATGTACAAGTATATTACATAAATCGTATATATACAAATTCAATAAACTAGGGCATCATCCTATCCATTATACATCTCCTACTTGTCCTAGATTACCTAATGTACTTATCTCGCAGACTTAGACTTTCTAGATGACCCTCGAACCCTTTAGCTGTGAGAGTCTTCGTAAACGAATTAGCAATGTTGTACTTTGAAGCAAACTTGGTGACGATCACATTCCCTTACTGTACAATTTCTCATATTAAGTGATACTTCCTCTTTATGTGTTTTTCTCTTTTGTGACTATGAAGTTCTTAAGAATTGGCTAGTGCCCCACTATTATCACAATATAAAGTGATGGGCATATTCATGTCTGGAAGAACTTCGAAATCATGGAGGAATTTCCTAAAACAAACTGCTTCTTTTACTGCTTCACAAGCAGCCACGTACTTAGTCTTCATAGTAGAATCTACAATGCATCCTTACTTGATGCTACGCCATACAACAGCTCCCTCGTTCAGGGTGAACACTGATTCTGACGTGAATTTCCTAGAATCTTTATCAGTTTGGAAATCAGAGTTCGTGTACCTTGTAAGGATCAAATCATTAGCTTCATACACAAGCATGTAGTCTCTTGTTCTCCTAAGATACTTGAGAATAATTTTAACCGTTGCCCACCCTAGGTTGGACTGATACCTACTCACTATTCCCACTGCATAACAAATAGCTGGCCTAGTGCAGAGCAGCATACATTAAGCTACCCACAGCAGAGGCATAGGGAATATTTTTCCTTAGACAAGTGAACCTCGTGCCTGAAAGGTGATAAATCCTTCTTAGAGTTATATGACGAATGTCAAACCAACATTTGTCGATATAGGTTGCCTGAGACAGTGCTAGCGTTTTGTTCTTGCGATCCCTGATTATTTGGATCCCAAGAACATATTGTGCCTCTCCCAAATCTTTCATTTGGAATTTGGCTACTAGCCATGTTTTAATGTCAGTTAGGTATCCTACATCATTTTACATCATTTCTAATGAAAAGGATATCGTCCACATAAAGTACTAAGAAAGCTACTTTACCTTTATTGATTTTCTTATATACACACATTTCATCAGTGTTTTGGTCAAAACTATATGATTTGATCGCAATATCAAATTATCTACTATTTCAAGATCTAGATGCTTGTTTCAACCCATAAATGGATCGATCCAGCTTGCAAAGGTTTTGCTCCTGGCCTTCGATTATGAACTCCTTGGGCTGAGACATAAAGATACTCTCTTCAAGATTACCATCTAGAACAGCAGTCATGTCATCCATTTGCCATATGTCATAATCATAAAAAGTGGCTATGGAGAATCCTTATAAACTTTAACATAGCAATAGGGGAAAATGTTTCCTTATAGTTAACCCCTTCCCTTTAGGTATACCCTTTGGCTACAAGCATAGCTTTGAAAATCTATACCTACCTAACTGAATCTCTCTTTCTCTTATAGATTTATTTGCACCCTATCGGTTTCACCCCTTCAGGTAGATCTACAAGCTCCCACACTTAATTGAAGTACATAGACTCCATTTCAAGGTCCATGGTTTTGACCCATTGGTCCTTGTCTACATCATTCATTGCCTTTTTATAGGAGTACAATGGATCTTCAACACCATCATCTTGTATGACAACCTGAGTTTCAATTAAATACAAGTAACGGTTATATCGTGATACAGTACTCTCACTACGTCGACAATTGAGAAGGATGAGACTGACCTAATGTGTTGGTTTCATTAACTCTTGATGAAGGACCAACTTCATCAACAACTCTTGTTGATTCATTAGTAGCTTCAGTTAATGCTAATTTGCTTCGTAGTTTATGATCTCTCATGTGGTCTTCTTCCAAGAAAGTAGCATTTGTGGATACAAACACTCTATTTTCTTGTGGATCAAAGAATAGACCACCTTTCGTTTCTTTAGGGTAACCAACAAATTGGCATAACCTTGAACGAGGTTCCAACTTCTTGGGATTTGTCACTAACACGTGTGCTGGACAACCTTAGACTATGAAGTGCTTAAACTAGGTTTACGTTCTTTCCATGACTCAAAAGGTTTTTCAAAAACACTCTATGAAGGAACATTGTTAAAGATATGAATTGCAGTCTCTACTACATACCCCCAAAACAAGCTAGACAATTGAGCATAGCTCATCATTGAACTAACCATGTCTAACAGGGTTCTATTTCTCCTTTCTGATACACCATTTTGTTGAAGTGTACCAGATGCTGAGAGTTGAGATTGGATTCCATGTTCTATTATATAATCCTGAAATCTCAAATCCATGTACTCTCCACCTTGATCAGATCGAAGTATTTTAATCTTTTTACTTAAAAGATTTTCAACTTCAGCCTTATACTCTTTGAACTTTTCAAGAGCTTCAGACTTATGCTCCATTAAGTATAAATAACCATACCTTGAATAATCAACTATAAAAGAGATGAAGTATTCAAAACCTCCTCTAGCTTTTACATTCATCGGACCATAGAGGTTTGAATATACAAGTTCTAGGGGCTTTTTGGCTCTAAAACCTTTTCCAATAAAAGGTATTTCAGTCATTTTTCCTTCAAGACAAGATTCACATGGAGGTAATGAATCATCTTCTAACTTATTTAGAAATCCATTCTTTACCAATCTCTCGATTCGATCGAGATTAATGTGACCTAATCTTAAATGCCAAAGATAAGTATTGTTATTTGGAGAAATTATTTGCCTTTTATTTTTAGTGTTAGCACTTTTAAACAACTAATGATTTAACATTGCTTTTGCTTCATTAGGTCTTAATACATACAAGTTGTTTTCAAGCTTAGCTGAACAAATATGTACACCATTCTTAGATGCTTCATTCATAGAGAAATTAATTGAGTACATATGCTTAATAAGATAAGAAAAGGAAATTAAGTTCCTCTTAATTTTAGGAACTATGTACAAAGTTACATAGTACATATGCATACTATGGTTTAATTAATTAAAATTAAATTATAATTAAATAAAAAACCATGTTACATGAAAAACATTAAATTAATTTAACAATTATATTAAACTATGAATGTAATATGCTCAATGCAAATTGATTTTAATCTTGATTAATATAACACTTATATTAAAAAAAAATCATGAAAATCAATCAATCATACATAAGACATTAATTTAAATATAAAAAATTAAATTTAACTAAGTAATGTCATGCATCAGACTTATCCAATTTCATATATTTAAAATATCAACATATTTTAAATAACTCATGAAATTCATAATCATGCAGTAATACCATACATTATAACCCTTATAATCTATAAAAATGCATGAGCATGCTTAACCTAAGGTGGGATTTATCTAAATGACATCCATAAAGCATTTAAATAACAATTGAACCTGTAAAATTGGCCCCTAGGATAAATAAATCAACAATTACGATAATTAAGCTTTAAAAAAGCTTCAAACTGAGTCCAAAAACCTTGAACCGGCCCAAAAATAGAAGAACCAACCTAAAACCAAGCTGAATGGGTGCCAAACCATGCATCAGACGTGATGGAAAATGATACATGCGTAGTGAAATTAAGGATCAATTCTACTCTAATTACAACTAAACTAAATTAGAGATTAGCATGCATAAAAAAGCCTTAATTAAAACAAATTAGGGTTAATAGAAGTCATACCTTCATAGCTTCTCAATTCCTCGATATCTCCTCACAACACGAACTCAGGACCACTACTAAAGTTTACCCACTATTCTCTAGACTTAGAACTGTATTGTGGGACCCATTAAGTGAAGGAACTAAGAGAGATATATGGAAATTAGAAGGTAGAATTTTAGAGTTTGAGATCTGGGAGAGAAATAATTTTTGAGATAATATTGTAATTCATAATTACAAAATTGGCAAAACTCCTCATCACATTGGAAAACAACCTTATTTATAACCTAATTACATGTAAAATTGTGTGTAATTAGTTGACCAAACCTCAACACCTACCATTTCACTAACCATTAGTGGAACTTAGTGGGCTAGGTGTTTACATCTTATGTGGTCACCTTTCCCACAAGTGTTAGTGGAATTATCCAACAAAATGTTGGATTTTTTCACTAACTTTAGTTCAAGGGCAACTTGGTCATTTGTCCATTAAAGTAAAAGTCAAACTTTGACTTTTTCAAGTCAAAAGTGAACATTTTGACTTTTTACTATATTGTCCGTCTTGACTAATTTCGACCTCTCGAACATGAATTCGTATTTATTTTTTCAAAAATCAAATCATATTTGAATATAAAGTCGATCAAAGTTTGACTTTTCAAAGTCAAAAATCAACATTTTGACTTTTTTACCACTTTGACCATTTCCATCAATTTCGAACTTTCGAATATGAACCTGTATTCATATTATTAATATTTAAATAATATTTAAACATAAACCTATATCTCCAACTTATAATCGATGATTATATCAAATATATTTGTCGGTTTCTCTCTCTTTACCTAAGTCAAACAATTCGAATTATTCCAACATATTGTTCTAAGTTAAATCCATATGAGCAAGCAGGAGAATCTAATGGACCTATATATCATGGGCTCCAACGATTCGAGATTAACTTGCTAAACCTTTTAGACCGAGTTAATCAACATTCGTTAACTAATAGATGATTTCCACTAAAGTTCCATAGTTGCACTCCCCTCACTATAGATATATTTGTGTCCATCTTATATAACCATGATCAGTAAATTAATCCTTCATAGGTTTTTTGTAATCTCGCTTGGGTCAAAATACCGTTTTACCCTCGAGAGTAAATCTTACTTCTTAAGTCCCACTAATTCACTATTGAACAATTGGTTTAAAGTCCAACCTATAAATCGAATCCCTCTTAGGCCAATGAGAGGGTGGAGCCCCGTGTTCAAAACTTGGATTCAATTCTTAATAGAACAACCTATCTACTAACCCTACAGCGGGTATGAGTGAATTCTGTCTTGCACCCTATGTCCCTAGCCATCCACCCAGTGTTACCCCTAAAATGAGAGTCTTATTGGGCCAGCACCGTTTAGCTGCCCTCACCTATTCAGATCTAAGGATAAATTCGTATGAACAGAAGTTCATAGTTAGCTTAGGATTAAGATTAAGTTACATAGGTCATCAATAATTGAAATAGTCAGTTTTATATAGTCAACGACGTTATAACTTAAAAGTGATTATTTCATGGTTCCAGTCTTATGCAAACTCTTTACATATGATGCCCCTACTTTCATGTCTCTACATGAATGAATCAGGATCACATCGTTTCTACTAACTACAAAGCGGGTCGCATCCATAGTGTCACCAGAATAACGCACCAACCTTATTCATACACTATAGACCATTTGAACTATATACTCGAACTTGATCCACGTTTATGTCTCTACATAAAGTTCAAGTCTGCACTAGATAGCCTTGGGACCTTAGTTTATTGGATTCAAGATTATAGTATTCTATTTTCACTAATAAGTCCTCAATAACCACTTTATTGAATAGAATATAATTTAAAACTACAAACTACAAGCCTGTCCGTGCCAAATGAGTTGTTAGTTGTGCTTCATCTGTGTTGTTGACTTCAGGTTGAGGTCATCGTGTCGTCAGCCCTTCTTCTTCCTCTACGCTTGTGATTTCTTTTTTTTTTTGCATCTCGGTTTCCGTGTAGTATCTAAAAACAAACAATTTGAGGCTCTTCTGTTGTCCGTTTTGGATGTTTTTGGTGTCATTTTTCACATAAAAACGTCACGAATTCAATTTTGGACTCTAAATTATAAGATTTACAAACTAAAATGTCCAAAAATGAAGGGGTCCTTACAATTTTCATCTTATCAAAACAGTAGCTTTGTGGCCAAAATTACAGAAACATTCAATTGCAAAACATTCACAAGCAGATCCTACCAAACCAATGCAAATTTTTAAAATTTTCAATTAAAATCGAGATGACTCTGATAGCAATTGAAGGGATAAGAGTCGTAACGTAGCGAAAGATTTAAATAGAGACCTTACTCAATTTAATTGGGAAGTTAAAAATACCAAATATATTGACAAATTATAGAAACAAATTTTGTAAAGTCTAGGCATGCTTTCAAAAATTAAAAGTACAGAGAACAGAAACGTACTTACTCACATTGAAGTCTCTGTATCTACCAATCATCAATGGGCACTACCAATTGGAAACTTTTCTATGCCCTGAGAATGAGATTTTTTTGTTTATGGGAACCAAAATTGGAAAAATATTTTGCAGAATAATTTTGAGAGAATTACTTTTGAGAGAGCATACACAGAGTTTTTCCAAAACTCTTCCAGAACTATATTCCTTATTACGCATATATCTTCTTCCTCTTCAGATGGAAGAATAGGGAAGTTGAGAGAAAAATCATATTTAATTAATATTTCATTTAAATCATATTTAAATGAATATCTCTCACATAACCTATAGTTTTAATTTAATTATTTATTTAAATCAAATTAAACTAAACTATTAATTAATTCTCTAATTAATTAATTTCTAAGTTAAATATTTTATATTTAATTTATTTCAAATTTCAATCATATTCAAATATAAATTTTTCTCATGAGCTGTAGTTTTAATGTGTATCATATACATATTAAATTTTAACCTATAGTTTTAATATGAATCTAATTCACATTAAATTCATTTTTGAACTCATTCAAATACTTTATCTCTCATAAATTAATTTTGAATCATATCCAAAATTAAATTTATATAATAAAGTTTAATTAAAATATAAACTTTATATTATAATGTATCACCATAGATTATAATAATTCTCAAAGTAAAATTGAACATTTCAAATTACAACCAATATAAAGAAATCTCACTACCCTTAACAAGCATGGAAGGGAACTTAATGGACCAACATATCAGATGCGACAACGATATGAGAATAATTGGCTAAATTCACTAACCACATTAATCAATATTCGTTAACTATGTGTATACTCCACTAAAGACTCACAGCTAAACTCTTCTTAATGTAGATATATTTTGTCCATGGATATAGATTATAACAATAAGTTGGTCCTTAACAAGTATTCGTAACACCTGCTGGGTCAAATTACTGTTTTACCCCTAGGTTACTTCTAGTTCTTAAATATCAGTGCTCCTCTAATTAACAATTTGTTTATGGTCCAACCACTAAACAAAAACCCCTCTCGTGCCATAGAGAGGGTAGGGCCCTTTGTTCAACTCCTAGAGACACCATTTAAGGGAACACTCATCTAAATACCCTAAAGTTGAGAAAAAGTGAATTCCATCTTGTGTGATTATGTTTCCAACTCCCCACTCGTTCTTGTCCCCAAATGATAAGCATATTGAGTCACCAATCTGGCCACTCTCACCTGTACAAATCAAAAGACGATCCCTCCCAAGCAGAAGTTTATAATACACACAAAATTAAGACTAAGTTATCTAGGTCATCCTAATGAAATAAAAACTTAACTAGTTAACAGAGTTACATCTAGTGGTTACTATTTCGTGGTCCGGTCTTATGCAAACTCATTACATAGGGATACCCTCACTCGCATGTCACCTATATGAACTTGTTGAATCATTGCGTTGGTATCAAATACAAAATGTGTTGTATCCATAGTGTTACCAAGATAAGGTACCCAACCTTATCTTTATACTATAGACCCTTTAAGCTAATCTCGAATATTGATCCATGTATGTCTCTACATACTGTACAAGACTCATCAAACAACTTAGGAGTTAGTTTATTGGATTTACGTTATTAAGACAAAACTAATAATAAAATCACTAACACTTACTGAAATTATAATAATAAAACCTTATTACTAATGATCAATGGATTATGTTTACTATCTACGAGTTTTTTTAGCATAGAACCTCACAGTCCTAACACAAAATCATTTTCTGCCACCGACAAAAGTAATCATTCTACATAAGAAACTTCATCGAAAAAGTCTATCAATAGGTGAATTCTGATCCTTACAAAGCTGCTTTTACCTTGAGCTTACTTAAGAGAAATTAGAGAGGGAACTTCCAAGGCCTTCCGAATATCCTAATCAAGCCTGAACTTGATCGAAAAGTACAAGAGAGCTTGTAGGTAGCAACTAGCTATTTTGATTGTGAGTGGTTCTTCTTGCGAAATGTTTTCTGAAAAAAAAAAGATTTATAAAATATGTTTAAATCCTTACTATATTTCAACTGAAACTATGAACGACATGATTTCTCTTATATGACCATGTTTTTCGCGAACATGTACTATTGTGGTGTGATTTTTTTTTATCAAATTGGGATGTTGAAAAGTGCCTAACGCCTTGAATGATTGTTTTAAACTCAAAGATTTAATGACTAAAGTACATATTATTTATATCACTTTATTTAGCAAAATGTTTATATATAAGGAAACTTTGAGGACGGAGTTGTCACAAACCACTAGTGTGTTTTCCTTCAAACCACTTGCAAAAGTTTCCATTTGAGTCTAGTTTTCATAATAGAGCTGCCAGACAAAAACAAGGTAAGGAGACTTGAGTTTGAGTTCATGAAAGAGAGGAATGTCAATTTTAGAGGAATCTAAGGCAATGTTTCAAGAGCAAGCAAGACAAGAGAGGTTCAACACCATCAAAGCTTTTGTCAACTACAAACTAGCTAATGGTAGTCCGGTTATCCATCATGTTCTTAAGATGAAGAGTTATCTTGAGCAACTCCAAAGGCTAGGACTTGAGATCAATCGCTTTCGGTTGATATTGTTATCCAATCCCTACCTGATACTTTTGATAAGTTTGTAATGAGTTACAATATGCATGGGATGGAAGAAGAGTTTGACTGAGCTGCATGGGATGCTAAAAATTGTTGAGTTGAATATCAAGTCCAATTCTAAGGTTTTGGTGATGCAAAAAGGGAAGAATCCCAAGAAGAGGGAACAAGATCAGGAAAGGGTAATGACAAAGTTGATGTCACGACATCAAAAGTTGATACTTTTGTTGCACCTAGGCCAAGACCCAAACCTAAAGAGCCTAAGCCACCCAAGGAAGGAGAATGTTATCACTGTAAGGAAATGCGGGCATTGGAAGAGGAACTATCCGCTTTATCTAAAAGAACTGAAGAACAACAAGAGAAGTGTCCTTCGACTTTAAGTATCTTTGTTATAGAAGTCAATCTATGTAAGACCCGTTTCTAAATTGAGGATAAGAATTTAAAATTTGTTTAAGAGTTTTGAAATTTTGCGTTTTAGAATAAAGTAGGCGTTTTGAAATGAGACTTCGTGTTAAGAAGTAAATTTTAACTAAATATTAAGAAGTTGGCGTTTGAATAAATCCACGAAAAGGATAAAGCGATAAAATCTTTTATGGTTAAGTATAAATTTTGCAATTTAGAAGTTAATTCACGAGGAAATTTTGAAAAAAAATGGATTTATGGTAAGATCTATACGTCTAAAATCTCTCAAAAGAAAGTCTTCATGTAAGTTAAGAAGTGAAGTTTTGACTAAGTGTTAGACTAGGCGTTTTGGTTAGTCTTCGCAATAAGAACGAAGTGTTTCGTGGTGAAGAAATCTGCAAGGAAGCCTTGAAGTTTAAGTTCGCGATAAGAGTTCTAAACGATTGGTTAGTTCGTGAAGAAGGTTTCTTGTAGTAAAAATATAACCACGCAATAAGGTTATTCGCGAGAAATGTTAAGTGGTTAGAGTTATTTGCAATATGAAGTTAGGCGACAAGTAAGGTCTGGTGAAGAAAAATCTGATTTGACAGGGGTTAACGTGTAAGATTAAGGAGTTATGCATGATTGGGTTAAATATTAAATTTACATGTGTAAATTTTTAAGCAGGAGCTGGCGAACTGAGAAGAGTTTATGCATGACTAAGTTAGTTTAATGACTCTATAAATGAGAAGACTTGGTCATTAAGTAAGCACAAAAGATTTTATGAAGAAAAAAAAAGAGTTGAAATGTTGTTGTTTTTCTTTGGCGAGAAGAGGGAAAACCAAGTGTTAAGTGCGGCAGTTTGTTCCGCAAGAAGACTCCGCAAAAAGAGAAGGAAAAGGAGGATCTTTGGTGAAGTGTGGTGAGTGCTTTTCTTTCAAAGTTTTGTGAGTGTTTTCTCTCAAATGAATTTATGTTAAAGACTTTATTATGATTTCTCTTTACTAATTTGAAAGAAGAATTCAAATGAGAAGTGTTTCAAAAGAGATTTCTATGAAAAGTTTATATGTTTTCAAGCTTGGTTTGATAATTATGATTTCAATACTATAAAATGGTTTTCAAACCATTAGTTGTTTCTTTGAGATGATGCTAACTTTTATTTGAACATAAAGAGTCAAGGCCACCATGGGGTGTAAGGGGCTACATGGGGATAAGAAGTTGGCTTATGCGTTGAAAGAAGCGTATAAAGCTTAGCAGCCTGAGCAACAAGGACGAATCTATATGTTCTCAGATGCTGTTGATACAGTAGTCTAAACGTGAGGTAATGAGACCAAGCGTAGAGAATGATTTGGGATCCTTGGAGAAAAGAATAATTGACTAATGGGTGGTTATACAAAATGAATGTTGATGCGATTCACGAGTTGATCTAACTTTAGTGTAAAAATGATTACATGCGTTTTAATATGTTTTACGAAATGAAGTGTTTATTGATAAATTGATTTGTGTTGGAATTTATAATTTGGCAAAAAGAATTTATCAAAGGGCATTGCGAAAAGGATTTCATAAAACCTCATTAAGTCTTTTAGACATACGTTTTAAAAATCTCATCCTCCAGGAACAGGCGTTTAGGCTAAGTAGAGAAGAGGGTTGACGGGCGTTCGACGAATTGAGAAAGCTACCAACCGTTAAGGAGTTTTGGATAAATGTAATTTTTTTTTGTCAAAAGGTTGTAATTGTATAATCTTACCAAACACATGTTATTAATAAAGTACACGTTTTGGTTATGTATTTATTATACTTGGAGTTTAAGGTTGACCACCGTTGCATTTTGAGTTTTGTTGATAGTTTATAAACAGTTTAAAGTAACTAAGCTGTAAGACCGGTTGCAAAGTTTAAGCTAATTCGCATCCTATCAGTTTTACTCCTACATTTTGGTTGTCTTGTGGATTGGGGTGTGACAATCTATCTACATCTATTCCTACATCTTGGGTATTAGATACCGGATGTGGTGCTCAAATTTGTGAAAATGTGCAGGGACTAAGAAGCAGTAGGACAATGACTAAAGGTGAAGTGGATCTACGAGTCGGGAATGAAGCAAGAGTTGGAACATTAGCGTTTGGAACTTATGATCTAACTTTACCTTTTGAACTTGTGTTAGAATTAAATAATTGTGATTTTGTACGTACTATGAGTTATTTCAGTTTCATGTTTGGATTTTGATGGTTTTAGGTTAGTTATTGAGAATAACAACTTTTCTATATTCAGAGAGGAGACATTTTCTATGGCAATGGGATTTAATTAATGGTCTTTATATTCTGAATATTGAATCATCTGATTACAACTCTATCTATAACATTAACACTAAGAAATTTAAATCAACTGATTTGAATCTGATCTGTAAAACTTGTACCTAAGTTAAGAGGCTAATTTTCTTGTTATGTGTTAAATAGGTGTTTTGAATGAAAGGAGAAGAAGTAAAGTTAAGTCTTGGCGATAAAGCAAGACTACGCAGTAAGTTTGGCTTTTGAGTTAGTCCATGAGAAGGGTTATGCGACAAGATTTTTTAAGGTTAAGTATTAGTATGTGATTAAGGTACTATGCCAGATGAAAGATTGGGCGAGAAGAAGTAAGGGAACTTCCAAGAACTTTCTTAAGTTTACTTAATGGGCCACGTGTAGAGATTAAGTTAAGCATGATTAAGTTAAATTTTAAGCTTACATGTGCACCACTAAGAGTAGGAGCTGGCGAGCTGACAAGAGTTTGAGGGTGAGTAAGCTTGTTTAAGGATTAGTATAAATAGTAGTCTTCAACCAGGTTTTGGAGTATTGTTACTCTGGAAAAGCTCAAGAGAAAATTTAAGTGCTAAAGTGCTGCCAAGGTGACTATGCGACAAGAAGAAGAAGAGGAGAAATTTGGGTTTTGGTTATTAAGTTTGTGAGTGTTTTCTTCAAAGTATTTAAATGATTTTTAGCTTTCTTATAAACTCTTGATGGTTTGAAATGATGATTTCAACATGTTTGTTTCTAAAGAAATTTCTAAGCAAAGCTTATACTATGCTTAAAGAATGTTTTCTTATCTTTTCAAGCATGTTTCATATGTATCGTTTATGAAAACGCATTCAAACCATTAGTCAACTTCCTAACAATAAGCTGACTGTTATGTGCACATAAGGAGTAAAGGCAGCCATGTATAAAAGATGTGCATGGTGAGATAAGGCAGGACAATGTTTAAAAGATGTGCATTGCGCTTTGACCTGAGCAACAAGGACAAATTTGTATAGCCTCTGTTTCTGTTGTTACAGTAGTCTAAACGTGAACTAATGAGACCTAGAGTAGTGAATGATTTGGGATGCATGGCGAAAGGAATGATTGTTGACTAATGCCTGCTTATGCTAAATGATGTGTTTATGTGAAATTATGTGATTTGACACGTTTGATGAACTGATGTTTACAAAAGGTATTGTAGGTAAAATGATTTTTTAATATCTCACTAAGTCTGTTGACGTAAGTTTTATCTTCTAGAGATCAAGCGTTAAGGCCAAGTAAGGAAAAATGAAGGGCTTGCTAAGCGAGAAAAGTTGCCAGGCATTTTAGCTTAAGTTTAAGTTTTGAAAGTGTGTAATGTATAAAGAGTTGTAATAGCATGACTTAAGTTTAAATAAAGGTTGTTTTGAGTATATTCTTATGTGTTAGGTGTTTATATTGCCTAAAGAATTATTTAAGTTTCTAGTTAAGTTAAGGAAACGAAGTCATGCGATTAATCAAATCTTAAGGAACTCATGTTGAGTGTCTTTTGCATTTAATGCTTTAAAGAAACTCAAGTCACACCGCGTCTCACGTACCAAGCAAGGACGTATGACCTATTTATGGCATTGTCGTTTAGGGAATAACCTATCTATTAACCTATTAATGGTTTAAGGTCTAACCTATCAACTGAATCCAACCTACTGAACAATTGGTTTAAGGTCCAACCTATAAACCGAATCCCTCTTGGGAAAATGAAAGGGTCGGGCTTCTTGTTCAAAACTTTGATTCAATCCTTAAGGGAACAACCTATCTACTAACCCTAAAGTGGGTAGGAGTGAATTTCGTCTTGTATTGTAATACCCGTACGACTTATTTCGTTTGTTTGTCAAGTGTTTTGAACAATTAAAAATTATTCATAGGTCTCAGGCTAAGTTGAATGAATCGAGATATCAATTTGGAGTTAGAAAAGTAAAACAAGTGCCTTGGACGGGAATCTTGAGGTAAAGAGGTTTAGACTCGATCTTTCTCGACTGAGAGGTAAGATAGAAAGCATTTGAGAAGTGGAATCTCGAGTTGAGTAATTTTGAACAAGTTTGAAGACTGAAGAGTAATCTCAGGGCCAAACAAGATAGAAAGCATTCCATTCCAAACTCGATGTTGTTACAGATTAGAACTTTGGACCCTATTTGGCCAAGGAATGAGCAGATCTTGATTGATCATGGGCCAATCTCGGTCGGGAACATTAAGGGACACATGGCACATAGTTGATCTAGGAATTCTTATCGGTGAGAGTTAGCATTGTTTAGACATAAGATTCATTTCAAACTCAACCGACCCCCATTACCCTCATTCCTCACCATTTTCTTTTTGAAGAAGGTTGAGAAGAAAGAAAATAAGAAGTGCTGGGTTTAAAGGGTTGAAAATGATAGAGGAAAGCTCAAGGATTGGCAATCATGGCAGCTTTTGGTTTCAACGGTGATATCTCTGCTTTTTAATTTTGTTTGAACTTCACAAAAAGAACCAAAAGGTAAGACCTAATTTCTTTTTTAAAGTTAATTCATTTTCTTAACAAATTCCTTGAAGGAAGTTTGAGCAAATTCTGATGTTAGGTAACTAATTTTTGAAAGTGAAGTCAAGTCCAAGAAATTGAGAAGTCTTTGTTATTTTTAGTAGTTCAGAGCTTACAAAATGAACTAAAAGCCCTATTTGGTATGTTAAAAAGCTTATTCAATTTCCTATAACTTTAATGAAGAACTCGTGAGCCAAAACTTATTAGAAGTAGGTATAATTTCAGGAGCAAAGAGAGAGTAGCAGGAATCACAAATTTGGATTAGCTGTGTTTCAGGCAAATTCTGTACAACTTCATTGAGAGTCTCGTTTTATTCCATCAAGTAAGTTGTAAACGATTTCCTAATGAAGATTTTGATATGAAGTATGTTACTTTTTGTTAAGTATTGAGGAAGTTAGGGTGTTGAATTTGGAAAAAATATGAGAAAAGTGAATTGAGATTTTGTTTCTTAAGTCTAGAATTCATGAGCGTCATTGTTTGTGTGAAGCTTATTGTAGAATGACAAGAATACTTAGGATTCTAATGCTCAGTTGTGATTTATTTGACAGTCCGAGAGAAAATATGTCGAGTTTATCAATCGAGGAATTAGCTCAAGACTGTGAATGATAAAACAAATTTAAAGAGGTTGAGTTGAGTTTAAAGGGGTCATGGTTAAGTAATAGATAAAGTCAAGTTATGTAAAGATAGAAAATAGATTTTAAATGAAGTCAAATTGATAGGGAAAGTACGTAAGCAGCAACTGAGACAGAATCTAGCCAAAAGCTTTGTAAATAGTTTTTTAGTTAAAATTGTCAAGGAAGAGAATTATATCATTTGTAGAACAAATGGACTACAAGGATGCATGTACTAGCAAAGAACTAGAAGCTCTAGGGCTCAAAGTGTTTAGTGGATCAACTAGTTCAAATGAGGCAAATGAATGGATAAGTAAGGTGATAGAATGTTTCAGAATCATTAGATGCCTGGAAGACCAGGAAGTTAAATTCATAGAAACTATGTTGGAATTAAGGAGACGCAAAAGATTGGTGGAGAGAAGTTCATATAAGTTTAACAAGGGTAGAAAAGCTAAGTTGAAGAAAATTTCAAGGAATGTTTTGAGGAAGAATTTTTCTAAAAACATTACTTTCCTAATACGTTTGAAAGGTTAGACCAAAAGAGTCTAGTGAGTGGGATCTTCATAAATACATTTAATACACAATTTTTTGCCATAACACATTGCAAAATCTTTTTCCCAATACCATGCGATATACATAAGAGTTCAAATCAGAAAAACATTTCAATGCTCTAGGTAATTTACACATGTAAATCCCTTTGGCAACTATTCATAAATCATATAGAAAAAATTTCCTCGTAAATGATTCATCATAAATCATATTGCATCAAATGCACTTCACATGATGTGTTTTATAATAAATGATGCAGTATCATTCCACATATTAAATTCCATATTTCGTACCCTCCTCAGCTCAAATGTGTTTACCACCCTCTTTTACTTAGTTGGGATTGTGCGGAGTAATCTTAATGCAACAACAAAGTTTTCCATCAATTCCATTACGCATAACGTGTCATCCAATGCCAGAACACACAACAAGCAAAGGGCATCTTATATCATATCACATAGCAAGTATAAGGCATCATATTCTAGAACGTACAACAAGAATAGAGCATCCTATTCCATATCACACAGCAAGGATAAGGCATCCTGTCACAGCCCCTCCCAGATCACCTACTCTAGATTTGAGAGACGGCGTTGAAAGCTAACCCTTAGACTTGAACCTTTAAACAAAACACAAGCAAAAGCTAAACACATAAATTTTAAACAAATCTGGGTAAAACCTTCTCATTAAACAAACTTTATATTAATTCTATACAGGCATTTAACAACCATAATTATAATGAAACATACTTTAACTCTAACCTTTAAACAACTAGAATCAAATTAGCCTGCAACAGTAAGTCTAGTACACCGAGCAGCACAACCCATACTTGGAAAGTGGAAAACATTTTTAAGAGTGTGAGCTAAATGAGCCCAGCGAATAATAGATTTTCTAAATAGCTTTTCAGTCCAGAAACACTATTCATAAATCTTTGAAAACAATAAATAATGAACAATAACATTAATGCTTAAACTTTATAAACATTTAGGAAACAATCATTTAAATCCTTGTTTTTCCTGTTCGAAACTCCAAGTCTTTACTCCTAACAGATGGTAGAGGTTATTCAATACCAACTCTAAATTTCAGAGATGGGCATCCCCAATCTCTGTTCCTGCGAGGTAGGCACCTTAGCTCGATCCTACATATCAGTTTCCTTACCTGTCCTTGGTGCCCCTTATCCTACCCAGTTAAAGGCTGTTTGAGACATCTTGATTCTGAGAAAACATTTGTTAAATCATATACTTCAAACTTCTTAAAGAATTTTCTTTTTCTTAAAGCAACCTTTAAACTCATTTTCATGTAAGCCTTAAACATTTATCTGTAATCAACATGCTTGAACAAATACCTTAAAACAATAAAATACCTTGAAAACTATTCATTGAAAACTCAAACATTTACTTCAAATCATTCATAAACAATAACTTAAGAATATGCATAAAATCATTATAATAAATTCATTTTTCACTCACAACACTTGTAAGGCCTGAGGACCCTCGTTGGAAGATTGTTTTGGGTAAGTGTTGAGATATCCCGCAAGGAAGGATGCAGAAGAAAGCAAGCAAGGCAAAGAGAAAATCGTTAGCCAGAGGGTTCTATCGCATGAAGGTGAGTAACACGATAAGAATAGTTGGCGAAAAAGGCAATGCATTGAGCGAGGCATTGATAGGACACCACGAGAAGTATCTGTATCTAAGACATTAACGCGAGAAAGTAAAAACCATGTCAATCGACATGATAACTCACTATGTGAAAAGAAACAACGATAGCTTCTTCGGAAAGAGAATGGACACAAACAGACATTTAAGAGTTTGGCTTTCCAATGATGTA
Source organism: Cucumis hystrix (assembly GCA_025688845.1). NCBI lineage: Eukaryota > Viridiplantae > Streptophyta > Magnoliopsida > Cucurbitales > Cucurbitaceae > Cucumis > Cucumis hystrix. The sequence continues at coordinate 2,076,075 of JACWES010000014.1, forward strand.
AGGTGTGCGTCTCAAGAAAAAGTCAAATCACTGCTGACGGATAGGTTATGTGTTGAGTTCGAATTGGTAGCATAACGTGGTGCATGCTAATACGACACGTGTAAAGCACATAAGTGACCCTTGAAGGTGAAAGGCCTTTATAAATAGGGTCAAAAAGCCAAAGAAAAGGGCAGTTTTTCCTAAAAAGAAAAGTGTAGATTTTTTTTACGAGGAAAAATGAGAAAGTTTTGAATGATGAATGGATGGATCCCCCAACCGTCGAAAGAGGAAAGAAAGTTGAAAGTTGAGAAAGGAGAAGTCAAGGCTAAGTATTTTGTATGAGTGACACCTCATTTTATAAGCTATTATTTAAGAATAGTTTCAAGTTACCCAAGCAAGCTTGTGCGCGATAAATTGATTTACTTGTTTCTTGTGTATACTACACTGTTTATTTTACAAGCTTCGTTTGAATGTAATAATGTGCTTCATTACCCTTATTTGAATGATCAAGTATGTTTTATGAATCCTATTTCTATGACTATTAATATCCATTTTATGAAAGTTTTCTAAAAGTAAAGTGAAAAGGGTAAATGTTCTTTGAAAGATGGTAAAACGTGTTTTATAAATGGTGGTGAATGATTTCTCATATGATTTACAAACCATTCGTTAATCTTCATTCTGAAAAATAAGGTTATACCCAATGCATGTTGAGTATTCTTTCTTCGTGTTAATGATTACAAATTTCCTTATTGATTGTGTTAATTTTTGTTATGAGTAAGCAGTGATACTGTGCTGTATGGTTGTAGTTTGATCTATCATACAATGCTGAATGGAATCTGAGTTAACTCGCATGAGAATGGCGAGATCGAATCCCAGGTCAGCGATGGAAGAATTCCCAGGTCAGGGCTAGCTGTTAGAAAGATGTGGCGGGACGTTGTTGGATATCCCAAGTTACTCGCGTGATACTGGCGAGAGGGAATCTCAAGTAAGGGAGGGGAGATTCTTAGGTCTCAGAATAAGCTTGTTGTGAAACGATTCCAGTGTATGACGTTGTAGTGCTCGCTGTGAGAAAGATGTTGATGAGACACTGGTGGATTGTAACTCCCAAGTCTAAGAATGTGAATGTGACTAGATGCTATTGGATATCACAGATAAATCGCATGATAATGGCCAGAGCGAATCCAGAGATCAGCAAAGGGAGATTCCTAGCTCTCAGAATGGGCTTGTTGTGAAACTGTTCCAGCGTATTGCATTGTAGCTTTTATTGTGAGAAAGATATTAATGAAATGCTGGTAAAGTGAAACTCTCAAGTCTAAGAATGTGAATGCGACAAGACGCTATTGCATATCCCAGGTAATTACTCACGTGATACTGGTGAGAGTGAATCCCAGATCAGCGAGGGGAGATTTCCAGGTCTTAAAATGAGCTTGCGATTGTGATTGTTGTATAGGTTAGTAATTGACGGTGTGGTTATTGATTTGTGGTGGTTATGCGGTGTGCGCTAACCATTCGCTGCAACATACCTTATTTTTTACTTACTGTTTATTAATATGTGGATTCCTTGTAATTTTCCAAAAGGTTTTCTTAAAACTCATCGCTCACTAAGTTCGTTTAACTTATGTTTTAATTGTTTTTCCTCCCAAGGTTGTCAGACGTTGAGGCCATGCGAAGGCTGGTTCTAAGGCTGTGTAGCCAAGTTAAGGAGGGAAGACAAAGTAATTTTGTAGTCTTACCTAGCGAGTTAGCCATGGAAATTTCTAATGAGTCGGTTGGTAAGTAGGCGAGTGCAATACCCAGGTTGGTGAGGCCTAACTTAGTGAGCCAGAGAGCCAAGGAGATGAGTTAGGGGAAGAGTAGCCCTAAACGCAGTTTACTAAGAGGAGTAGTTAGAAAACCTAGGAAGAGGAGGAAGTGCCACCTTTACACCTCTAGGTGCCTCTATAAGGAGCAAAATTAGTGGCGAAAAGTAAGAAAGAAGACTCCTGAGGATGTCATTAGATTGGATTGTTGAGGACTAGAGGAACACACCTCATCCTAAGCCATCTACTCTTACCCTAAGAGATGGTGCAACTGGCCAACAGATATCGCATCTAACCTCAGCGACAACTATCTACCCTAAACTTGCTTATACTTAAAATGGATAACACAACGGAAACATAAACGATAACAACCACCAAACAACATAACATTACTAAGGTGAAACCCAACATTTCGTAATATTAAACATCATGAGTCTGATATAGACATATATACAAATAACTAACATTAGAGTTAAACCTAACAAACTCGGAAGGCCCATATTCAAAACTCCAAGCTTATGTACAACCCAAGAAACTAACTCAAAACAATACATATTGAAGGGGACTCTAAACTATGCCACTAGCATATCGACAATGGAGTCAGGTATCAGTTACACGATCTCGACCTGAAATATTAGAAAAAAATGGGAAGCATGAGCTAGATAGCCCAGTGAGTGACTAGCTTAAATAAAACATGCTTTAAACATATGCTTGAGTAAAATAGTTAAACAAACTTTAAGAAAATGTAAAACTCGTTTAAAACATCTTTTTGAATCATGGAACTTTTAATTTCATTCTCTATCTTGCTATACCGTATATCTCTATGTATTAATCAAGACGAATAAGCTACATATGAAAGTCATATCTCGTGATACGATACCTACAGGACGAATGACCTAGGCATCAGTAGTGCCTTATCCTATAGATAGCTAGAAGATGAAAAAGCTAGCATCCAAAGAGGCCCTCATCTCAAACCTAGTCATAAATGGTGGAAGAGCTAGGTATCTATTGAATACCCTCACCATAAGACCTCTATGCATAGGAACTATAATACCTTCGTAGGGTTGCTATATGTATCTCATAATAAGCTATGTATTGACTTAAACATTTCAAATCTCATGCTTCATGAATCTCATATCATTAAATTACAGATCATGCCTAAACTTTCATATTCAAATCGCTTTGCTTGCAAAAACATGTATTCATGTATAAATCTTTACTTCTTAATACATTTGGCATACTAAAAGCATTTCTAAACTTATGCCTTGAAATCAGATAACTTTCTCAAGCTTAAACATTTAAACAATTACTTTTGAAACCATATTTATTAACAATGAGTTTCAAAAACTTAGAAACCATTTTCAAAACATTAAAGGTCACTCACAGTACGGGAATAGCCTTCAGGCCTATAGATTTTCCCGATACACTCTTGTCCTGAAAATTAATAATTTAAACCTAAATTAACCTTCTAGAATCAGAAATTACTCAAACGAAGTCCAAAAATTCCAAAAACATCAAAACTATCAAAATTGGGTGTCATGACACTATTGGCCGCAAGGCATGGGCGGCAGGCATGCACGCACTCGCGCAGACCATCAGGGTGTCTGCCTATGTGATTGTCATGTGCGCCTAGCCTCACCACATGTTGGGGTGCCACACAACGGTCATCGCCTAACTGCTCAACACACGCGCGCACGCACACCTTGCACGCATAGCCTATCTCGCGTGACACTCCAATCACCCAAAATAACCTCTTTTACTTACCTTATGCGATAAACAACCCCTTTCACCCTGTTTTTCGGCCAACCCCCACAACAACCCAAAACACTGAAATTTTTCAAAAAACTATTGGTCCCGAAAACAGACTCACAAATAAAGCTTCTCCAACTTGAATCACTCAATTTGCATAAGAGAATTGAGAGAAATTTAATTATAAAGTGAGCCTATTTATGGAGTTGTCTGGAAAGTGGGATTTGCAACCTCCTGCTTGCATGAACCACTATTTTGCATGCTTAGGACACCAAGAAACCACTCAACCATCTGCCCAAATGCCTAATAGCATGCTCAATCACCTAACCTTCCATTCTCTTTGTCAAAAGTATTGCCTCCTTGCCAAGCTAACCTCTAAACACATTGGCAGCAAACTTCTTCTCGCCTAAACTTGCTTGCTCGGCTAGGATGTCCTAGCGTGAACCATGCTCTACAACCTCCTTTTGGCCGCAAGCGTCCTCGCATTTAACCTTTGTTCATGTGGCTTTCCTCACGAAACTCAATGGAGGTTCTTCACACCACTTAGCTTGTCGCCTACAAATCTTCAATACCTAGTTAACCTCTTTAAAGGTTCTTGACAAATCTCGCCTAGTCCAACATCAAAACTCCTAAGCCCTCTTCCAAACGCCTAACTCTTCATATAATAACCTCCTAATACTTAACCATTTTTCAACTGCCAAGTCGTCTTCTCCCTCTTTGGCCACCACTTTATTCTTCCATATTAGCCATAATTTCTCTTCTTTTGTCCACCTAACAAACAACAACAAATAACTTAATTTCTTAACACCTAACATTTTTAGGGAGTTTCAAGAACTAGGGTTTACAAAAAGGGTTGAGATCGAAGTCTTATACAGCAAAACACCTTGGCACAAGGAGAGGCACCTTATTGGAAAGAAGAAGGACGTGAGAAGACTAGAGATGATTTATTTTATGAAAAGCAAAGTGTAATTTGTAATTTGTACTTCTGAAGCATTAAGTTAATAAAGGAAAAAGTTTAAGTATTCTACTATGTTAATTTCTTGAGTTGTTTCCGCTATAAAAGAAGTGATGCTCTCTAAGGCTCAAGTTGAAGAGCTTCGGGAAGAGACAAAAGAAAAAGAGATGTTCCACTTACTAGGCGATCAACATGTTATTTCGCAAGAGGTATGCATTGAATGTCTAGACGGCACGCCCTCCATCTGGTCGCAAGAAGTGGCATTTGGGGTGTGGCATGACAACACTTGTTTGATCCTTGGTTTAGAAATCTGTCTGATCTCCTTTGTTATGAAAATGGTAAAATAATCCATTTAATTTCCTTTGATCAAGAAAATACCAGAAGTTTACTCAGAAATTCATAAAATCACCAAAAAGCCCCAAAAACACCCCTTGATCGCGCGTGCAGGGTTTGCCCAGCCTAGGCACATGCTAATTTCATGCATAGGCACGCAGCGCACCTCACTTGACTGGGTGCAAGGAATCTCACGTAGCCCCCTTGCACGCAAATCTTGTCATGCGCCTTGCATGTTGCTTGCCTTGTTCACAGGCTGTGCGTCCAGCACTAGCCTAAACGTGTCACTAACCTCTCTTGACTTCAACGTGTATGTCCATCTCACCTAGTAAACCTTATCACTCGACTCGCCTCTAACTTGCCTAGAAACTTAGTTTTTGCTCAAAACCTTAACCCCACAAAATTTTAGCTTCCTTAGCTTAAAATTTCAGCTCCAAACTCCAAACGGTGCATTCTGTAGCCTTCTAAAAGTGTACATTATTCGATTTCTCCAAAAATTGACCTTTCTCCCTTTCTTCAATTTAAACTCAAACCTCCTTTGCTAAAATTCATTCGGTAGCCCTAATCTAGAAACTAGACTCAATATGTGAAATTTTGAGAGTAATTTTAGCCAAAATGGGCAAGTGAATTGGGAGAAATGTCCTTCTAAAGTTACCTATTTATAATGAGCCTTGCATGAACCTTTATTGACAATACCACTTGTTAAAATTTAACTTAAGCATGCGGAGGACACCTGTAAAGTATCCACCGACTCCACTGATAACTTGTAGAAATACAAGTTATTATGGCCTTTTAAATAGAATAATGTGACCAAAATGCATACGAAATGTGTCAAAACGCGCAGATTATGCTGTAAATTCATAAATATTTAGAAATACACTTTACATAAGCATCCATGTCTGTTTCACCTTGCTTTTAGTGTCTTAACACAAGATTAGAAATAAAAGAAGAAGCTAGTGAATCATAAAGGAACTCGCCTGGAGACTACGCACGAGAAGACCTTATCAGCAGGCGAGAAGAGGTTCGCTAGAAAACAAAAGTGGTAGATGGAGTTGATATGACTTAACAAGAGGCAACTTTCGATGCTGATATGCTCAGAAGATTAGATTTCCTGTCTAAATCTGCTTATAAAAAGGACTTCATCTTCATCAAAAAACGAGGCAGGCTTTATGAGAAGTCAGACGTCTGTATGTATCGACGGTACGCTTGAATGGGCTAAACCCTAGAGAGTAGGTGAAAAGAAATAGCCTTTCCACCGTCTATAAAGTTATTCTTTCTCTTTTTCGACCAGTCGATGAGTGAAAGCTTGAGGTCTGAGTGAAGAAGTTCTCATCTCCCCTCTCCCCTCTCCCCTCTCCTCTCTCCCCAACTTGTAATGTCATCTCTGTTCTTTCCATTTTTGTATTTCTTTACATTGTATCTTTTCATATTGTACAGTGGCCGAAGGCCTTTATTTTTTAATACAATGTATGTTTATACCTTTACAATCCATCATATCTTTGTTGTTCATCTGTCTTTATGTTATTTGTAGTTAAAAGAATGTTAGTGAGATGGCCACATATGTGTGTCCTAGGCAGCCAAAAGCATAAGGCCTAGGCAACAAGGATTAAGGATAAGTTATGAGTGTGTGAAGGGCCTATGAGACCAAGAGAGGTGTCTATGCATTCCACACAGGTAAAAGACTCTATGCGGCATAGCGAGAATGAGACTAGAATTTGAGAAAAGTTAGGCGGCAAGGCAAGCCATCTGGAAACCCTAGTCATCTTTAGATTATTGTTACGGCTAGAATAGATATATTATATAATAATTAATTCTATCATCATGCATTCATATACTAATTATCTTTGTATTTTTATAGGGATTATGAATATAGAATTCGACATGAGAACAATGCAACGAAAACCAGCTAAAATGAAGCTCGAACAAAGGAGAAGGGGTAATTTAAAGATTAGTGGCAAAATCATAAATATATGGAAGTTTACGAAAGTCACGTCAAACGCGAGCTCAAACCTCGTCAAGGCCATCGGTTCAATCCTCAACCATGCACGATTTTTTTACTCATGTTTGAGTTCCCCGTCGAGTGTTCGTCCCAAATACTGCAAAAAACTTTTTTAGCATAATTCCAATGGAATTTTCGTAAATAATTCAGAAAAATCCAAACTTTTGCACCTTTCCCACCATTTTCCCGTGTTTTTCCTCTCCTCAGATCATGGCTTCGAATCCAGCCAATGCTTATTTATACTTTTTTTTCTTTAAAATACCTCCATTTCCCCGATTCATATCAATTCCGTAATTTCTCTCAATTCTCACTTCAATAACTCAAATTTCTGGGTAAAAACTCTCTCTTGATCAACAAAGTTCATATTTCTCCCTAAGATTCTCTGCCTTATTTCTTCATCAATTCGAAAAAATCATTTCAACCCAAATGAAGTTTTAAGGTACTTTCTTAGAAGGAATTGGTAGTAGTTCTTTAATTTCATGGGAATGTTTAATTACGTGATTGTTTTGCATGTTAATCTTGAAGTAAATTTCTCTAGTTATTGTAGTACATAGTTCTTCAAAAATAGGATTTGTTACCCTATGATTTTAGAACTAAAACCTTAACTCTAGTTGTGCAATACACATTGTCAAGGAATTAGAGATAATAGTTCTTCTTTAGTTTCTTTCCCTAGAATTGAATCTTCATGAATTGTTATTATTTGAATGTTCCTTCATGAATCTCAATAAGGGTTAGTGGCAATCACACTTCATTGAGTCTTGATTTGATACCCTTTGAGCATAATGCATTTATTGATTTTGTGTGGGAGGTGCAATGTTGGAATCACAATAATCTTGAATTAGTTATGTTGGAATCACAATAATCTTGAATTATTTTGATTGTATATTTCTTGCAAATAGATCAATAAATTGGGGCAATTAATTCGGTCACTTAAAGCTTTTTTTTATTCTTGAATTAATTGACCAAGGATCCGCATGTTTGCAATTCTTTTTTATTGATAAAGATAGTGGACTAACACTTTATCATGTCTATTCTATGATTGAAATTTATAATTAATCACCAATTTCCCCACTTTTCTTTCTTGAGTAAAAACTTGTTTACTTGTTGATCTAGTTGGTTCTTGAAGTTGGAACTGATATAAATTTTCTTTGCAAATTACTTTTCCTATTACATGCTTGTGGTCTCGGAAGACCCCTCCATTACTACTTATCTTTTTAAAGTTCTTGAAATCTAACATTTTATTAAATTCTTGATTCATAATTGCTTATCGAAAGGTCTCTTAGGTTTGATCCCGAATTCCGTAATATTGCTTACATCTTTTACAAGTTGGGTCTATAAATATTTCTAAATGATTCTTTTTTGTAAGTTTAAACCCATCTATACTTCTATTGCATGTGTTTTCTTTTGTCCTTAATTCTTGCATATTATTGTGAACCATTTTGTATCTTTAACGACCCTACCAAAAGAGAATTTTTCATTTACCCACATGAGTTTATGGCTAGGTTGAATTGAAATTTCAAAATTAGAAGTTGAAAGGAATTTGGTTAAGGAGAAGTTGAAAGGAATTTGGTTGTGTCTCAATATGAGAATTCATAGTAGGCAGCCAAAGGAAAATGAAAGAAAGAAAGGCATAGTTCAAAGTTTGGCAAAGTGGTGGGCTAGGTGTTTATAGGCAGCCAAGGGGTGGTGTCAAGAACCTCCAAAGAACTATTGGAATTTATGTCCTAAACTTATAATTTGAAGTTTAAAATTATTCTATTCAATAAAGTGGTTTGTAAGGACTTATTAATTGAATACTATAATCTTAAGGGGCATTTTTAAAAAATAGCAAAATAAATTAAAATATTTACAAGTTATAGCAAAATTTTGGATTATATTAATGATAGAAACTGATAGAATGATATCAGTGTAAACCCTAGTTCTTGAACTCCCTAAAAATATTAAGTTTTAAGTGTTATGAGAAGCTTAGTGTTGTTATTCTCTGTTAGGTGGGAAGAAGAAAGTAAAATTGAGCTAAGTAAGAAAGGTTTAACTTTGCGGCCAAAAAGAAGGAAAAGAAGAAGAGAGCTTGTTGATGTTAAAATTTGTAAGTGTTAGAGAGGTCATGTGTACAAGGTGTTAGGAGTTTTGGTTGGCTTAGGCGAGATGATGTGTTAAGAACCTCTAAAGAGGTTATCTTGTGTTATGGCAAGTATAGGAGGCAAGCTTGAAGTTGTGAGTGTAGACAAGTGAAAGAACCTCCATTGAGCTTGGCTAGATGTTCCTATTTTAGGCGAGGATATTGACATTAGAGGTTAGTTGGGCTGGCACACACAAGAAGAGCATGCATGCCCAGGAGGCTATGATTAAGAAGAGGTTCGTGGCGAAGGAGCTGAGAGGATAGTTTGGCGATCAGGCATTACACTTGGTGAGGAAGAAGTGAAGTTTAGGCATTTAAGAGTGCTTCTAGGAATTTTGAACAATTAGTTAAGTGGTTTCCAGGTGTCCTAAGTATGCAAAGGGTGGTTTCATGCAAGCAAGAGGTGGCAAAGTCCACTTTCAAGAAAACTCTATAAATAGACTCACTTCAAAAAGAAATTTCTCTCAATTCTCTCGTGCAAATTGAGTGACTAAAATTGGAGGAGCTTTGTCTGTGTGTCTATTTTTTAGTATGGGGTTGCCGAACAAAAAGATTAAGGGAAGGTTGAGTTTGATTATGAAGAACACAAGAAGGTTGAATTTCAAAGGATTTTGAGCAGCCACAGAACTCAATTCTTCGAATTTGAAACTGAAAGTTTGAGGTAAGATAGTTAACTCATTTCGAAGCAAGTTTGAAGGATGAAGTTTTGTATTTTGAGTTTTGGATTAAAAGTTAGGAATTTTTGAAGTTGATAGTAGTTTTTTGGAAAATTTCAGTGTTCTAGATTGTTGTGGAGGTTGGCCTACCATTAGGGTGAAACGGGTTGTTCATCGTGAAAGGTAAACAAAAGAGGTTATTTTAGGCAATCTGAGTGTCACGCGAGATGGCCAAACGCATAGCAAGGCGGCAAGGGGCGTGTGCGCTAGGCTATGCCCACGGGGTGTGTGTGTACGTGCGCGTTGTGCAGTCAGGCAGTGAGCGTTGTGCGGCACCCCAGCATGCGGCGTGGCTAGGTGTCACGGACATATTTTTCCAAAGTGAGTTTACCTTTGGTTATATGCTCCGATTAGCTCCCATTTATCTTATCTTTAAGCACCAAATTTAGTTTAGGCATTTGCTTTTCATTTTAAGTCATAAAGCTTGGGTGTGACATTTCGGCATTTTCATATGCAAGCTTACCAGAGCCAAAAATGTCAAAATGTACTATAGGGGAGGCATACCAGTTGAATCCCCGCCCAAGCATTAGTTGTACTCTTTGCAAGCAACCATTCTTCCTTGCAATTGACAGTCTTTAATGCTTATTGTAACGTCTATTTCAATGTATTTCTTTCTTTCCCGCGTTTTATAAATAAATTTCTCAAGAACGCTGAGGAAGGTTACGACATACGTCGACGTTACCCACAACTTTCGGTTTTTGATCGGCTGACTTGTTCGTCGAGTTAGAACAAGTGCCGCACAATCGTCCGTCTCAAGGTCGAAACGCTACGATTGTGACAAGTGGTATCAGAGCCAAATTGGCTGAGCGACAGTTGAGACACAAGATGTCGGCTGCAAAATGTACGGGTAAGACCCATGATGAACGATTGGTGGAGATCGAAGAGCAGATGCTCCACCTGATGGAAGTTCCTGATTCCATTCGGTTTCTTGAGAAGCGGCTTGAGAAAGTTTCCAAGAGAGCCTATGCTGTTGATGCGGTGTCCGGTCGCCTGGACGGATTACCCATACAAGATTTGTTGGCTAGAGTTGACACGTTGGAGTCACAAATCAGGAGAACTGGAAATGTCACCTACGAGCGTAGGGATAGTTCGTCGGGCGCTGCTGCCCATATGGAAGAACGAGTTATTGAGCTAGATAACTCCCAGAAGGATATAATGGAAATGATAAACGGCATGACAGAGGATTTTCGAGCCATTCTGGATGTCGTTAGAAACGAAATCGCAGAGGTGAACACGAATGTGAACCTTACAATGCGAGCGTTGGCAAATCAAGCTCCAGCTGGAGGAGCAATTACAGTTGGCAAGATAAAGATCCCAGAACCCAAGTCCTTCTGTGGGGCAAGAGATGCAAAGGCACTGGAAAACTTTATCTTCAACATTGAGCAGTATTTCAAAGCCACGAATACTAATACGGAAGAAGCCAAAGTGACATTGGCGACCATGCATCTATCTGAAGATGCAAAGTTATGGTGGAGGTCCCGATATGTGGACATTCAGGAAGGGTGTTGCACAATAGACACTTGGGACAGCTTGAAGGGAGAACTCCGCTTGCAATTTTTCCCCGAGAATGTTGAAATTTTGGCTCGGCGGAAATTGCGAGAATTAAAGCACACTGGAACCATTCGAGAGTATGTGAAGCAATTCGCGGGGCTGATGCTGGATATATCAGATATGACCGAAAAGGACAAAATCTTCAGTTTTGTTGAAGGGTTGAAACCGTGGGCAAGGACTAAGCTATACGAACAGAAAGTTCCAAACCTCACGTCAGCTTATGCAATAGCTGAACGTTTGTTCGATCTGTCTAGTGACTCTCAAGATTCAAGACGTCGTCAAAGCTCTTCACCTAGAAGAGACAGAAACAGCCTACCGAATTCTCCCAAGGCTGCCAGTGAAAACAGAAGTCCCGGTAGAGACCGCAAGCCTACCCCAATCCAACACGGGGGACACCTGGAAAAGACGTGATAGTCCAAACACGTCGAATCGCCCTGTCAGTTGCTATATATGTAATGGGCCACATCGGGCAAGAGAGTGTCCAGATAAAGCAGCTTTCTATGCCTTCCAGGCCTCTTTGGCTGCGGACTCAGATGACAAATTGAGTCAACCAGAGAAGGAAGATGGGCAAATGGAGGAAGTTCAAAATGTCCAAGTGGGAGCCATCAGACTCTTGTCGTCCCTTCAGAAGAAAGTCGGGGAGACAAGTGGGCGTACGAAAGGGGGCCTAATATATGTTGACACCTGGATCAACCGAAAGCGTGCAAGGAGCACTATGGTCGACTCTAGTGCAACTCATAATTTTATAACGGTGGCCGAGGCCAGACGACTAAACCTTCATTGGAAGAAGGATACGGGAAAAATGAAGGTCGTGAATTCTACAGCTCTACCCGTCGTTGGAGTAGTGAAACGAGCGGTGATACAGTTGGGAGGATGGAGTGGTTTCGTTGATTTCGTAGTTGTAGGCATGGATGACTTTGATATAGTTCTCGGAATGGAATTCCTTCTCGAACATCAAGTGATCATGATGCCTGCAGCTAGATGTCTGGTGATCACGGGGTCTACCCCTACCGTTGTACAGACAGACCTTCGGCAACCCAAAGGGATGAGAACGATCTCAGCCATGCAACTGAGGGAGGGCCGTGTTCCGGAAGACACAAGGTATGTCGTGGAGAAATGTTGTGATGGGGAACGTGATAGTTTGCCCACGTCAGAATCGCCTACGAAGAAGGATTGTCGTATGGCGCGGTCAGAGTCAATTGGACTCCAGAGACAATCAGAGAGATTGTCGAGGGCAGGATTCACTAGACCTGCAAAGACTCCGTATGAAGCTCAAGTCCTCTTATGGAAGGAAGAAAATGGACGGTTGTGTGTCAACAACCGTGTCCTGAAGCAAGCCCCGAGGAGAGGGCCAACTTTTGGGTCCGTGAGTGAGACCCAACCTGCTGAAGCCTACACTGAGGCGTCTAATCGTGCGTTGAGCAGTGCCCTAGTGCGGAAGGGACACCCCATCGCATCTCAGAGTCAGAAGCAGAATACTGCAGAAGGTATCTATATGGTGTCTACAGAAGAAACGCTTGCCACGGTACGTAGTCTGAAGGATGGGGGACAGCGTTCCCAAGGGCCTACACATGGAAGGGAGACAAATAACGTTGTGAGCAACTGCATTGATGTGAGCTTGGCTGAGACCAGTTAGGCAGAACAAAAGAATGGGGTTCAGTTGTGGAAGCTAACCCAATCTTGTGTTAGTGCTACAATGAATTCGTCAACGGATAGAAACCAGTTTGAGATTGGTTGTGGCGGATGTTCTGTACAGTCGCGTCATGTTGACCCCTCCTGTGCTGATAAGAATCCACAGGCTCACAACAGTACCAAGAGGTGGAAGCGAAAGTCAGACATCGTTCGGGCCGATCGGGAGGAAGCCTCGAAGCGGCAGGAAAAGTGGGTGGATAATAAATATCGCCCCTTAAATTTTTGTGTGAGAGACCGGGTCATTGTTAAACGGTGACCTGAAACTGACTCGGTTATGAAGACACGAAGATCACCACCTCGTGAGAAGGCACGAGGGACAAGCAGAAGCAGGAGAAGTCCTCACTAAGGAAGTGAGGAAAAGTAGAAGACCCATGAGGAGACGATACACAAGTTCAAGTTGAAGTGTAAGAGCCTCCTCGTGGAAGAAGCATGTGGAAGACGTACCAAGACCGTGAAGCATGGAAGCAGAAGATCGAAGGATTCCAACTTTGCCAGTCGACGGGGACGTCAACTGTTTAAGTGGGGGAGTGTGTCACCGGATATATTTTTCCAAAGTGAGTTTACCTTTGGTTATATGCTCCGATTAGCTCCCATTTATCTTATCTTTAAGCACCAAATTTAGTTTAGGCATTTGCTTTTCATTTTAAGTCATAAAGCTTGGGTGTGACGTTTCGGCATTTTCATATGCAAGCCTACCAGAGCCAAAAATGTCAAAATGTACTATAGGGGAGGCATACCAGTTGAATCCCCGCCCAAGCATTAGTTGTACTCTTTGCAAGCAACCATTTTTCCTTGCAATTGACAGTCTTTAATGCTTATTGTAACGTCTATTTCAATGTATTTCTTTCTTTCCCGCGTTTTATAAATAAATTTCCCAAGAACGCTGAGGAAGGTTACGACATACGTCGACGTTACCCACAACTTTCGGTTTTTGATCGGCTGACTTGTTCGTCGAGTTAGAACAAGTGCCGCACAATCGTCCGTCTCAAGGTCGAAACGCTACGATTGTGACACTAGGCGTGCATGGCAAGAACGCGACCAAACTCCTTGATGGTCTACATGCCTACCACACAGGTCATGCGGCCAGTAGTGCAATGACACCCAATTTTGACAAGTTTTGATCTTTTTGAAAATTTTGGAGTTGGACTTGATTTCTGATTCTGACACGTTAATTTAGGTTTAAATTATTAATTTTCAGGACAAGAAAGTATCAGGAAAATCTATAGATCGGGAGGCTAATCGAGTATTGTGAGTGACTTTTAAATGTTTTAAAAATGGTTTCTAACTGATTGAACTTCATTATTTATAAATATGCTTTCAGAAGTAAATGCTCAGACACCTAGCGGGACCAGTAGTGGGTCCCTTATTGGGTATATTTTATATACTTATTCTTTTCTAGGTTTAATATTTCAGGAAAAGGTAGATGATTTGAAAAGCTGGCGAGCGACAGGAAAGATCCATGACAGCCATATTGAGACACGGTTCTGCTTTCGCGTCCATTTATAAGTTTTTTAGTATTTTAAAATTTTAGACATTTTATTTAAGGTTTTTTATTTTTTTATTTTTCTTTAAAATTGTAAGAACCCGCGGATCACATTTTCAAATTATTGTTATTGGTTTTTGTCGATTTATGTCTTTGAACACTTATTTCATATAAATTTTATAAAAACTTTAGTTTCCTCATTTATAGAAAATGTCTCTTGATGTTTGTCTTTTTAGTAACGACCTCATCTTAGTACAAAAAGTTGGGTTGTTACATGACCATAGGCAAAAAACGCTATGGACAAATATGCATGTGACATCAGGCGATTGTCTTGCCTAATGCATGAGGGCCTTGTCCTACCTTGCACAAACTCACACAGCTGCATAAAACTAACCTCATAGATGGCTTTGAGACAATCCCACTTGTCTAGCCTTGCCACCCAACCTTGACACTCATGCCTTGAAGCTTCCTGATTTACCTTAAAAAATACATACTGGACATTAGAAATTCATAACTAGAAATATAGAAATTTCCCTCTACAAACTTGTTTCTTATCCTTTTAACTACATTACCTAAAATATTCAACCACAAATTCGAAGTAATGAACTCTATATATTCTTAAGAACCAACCCTACTCCAATTTACCAGAGAAATGACTTTCATGGATTTTCTTCAATGGTGTAAGATCTTCCTAGTGTCCTCTTTGTTTGTCAGCCTAACTCCTTAAATTAGACTCATTTAGGTGGCTCTTGCAACTAGAATTATCCAAAATGCACGACTTATCTATTGGTCTTTTCATGGCTGCCTTAAGACACCTTCTGCTTGTCGTTATTTTAACTCTTTCCATGCCTAGACATCTAGAATCCACCAAATCGAGCACTACCAGAATGTCTAAGCTTTACTTGGTCGCATGGCATTTAACATCAGCTCGCAAGTCTTTCAACCAAACCATGCCACCTAGCCATATATGCATGGCTTGTCTTGCCGCCCACTCCTCAACGCATGACATGCCTCAACCTTGTCCTTTATAGGTTTTTTATGTTGTGCATCGGAAATCACGCTCCAACATGTGAAATCGTACGCCACCAAAAATGCATCCACTGTAAGAGCAAAACTAAAGTGAAGGTCTCATTGCGAGTGAGAATAAATCGTGAGAAATATTGTTTGAACTCTCATTCCTTTCTGTTATAATCTGAAATGAGCGTACATGAACGGATTATATATAGAATATAAAATACCGCATTTACTCTTTTCTCGAAGTCATCTATTTCAACATATACCTAAGCTTTGAACCATCCATAAAAAGCTCGTCCATGTCTTTTTAAAGTTTCAAAAACGGTTTCACCCCAACGACATATCAACAGTAGGTGTTTTCTAAGGTACATAATTTTGAGTTTAGGTGGCAACAAATATAAGAGATACATACTTGCAGTACTCCATATTTCATCAACATTGTTGAGAATGTACCAATGAAAAAGTCGTTGCTCTTTTTGTGATATGCTTAAAAAACGGCACTCTCCCAATGGTCGTACTGATGGAAACGGTAGACATGCGCAGCGGAATAAAGATCGAATTTTTACTCTAATTTCAACTAAACAAGTTTAGTGATTAACATGCATAAAAATTCCTAAAATAACAAAGATAGGGTTGAAAGAAAAACCTCACCTTTGATGCTTTTTTTTTTCTAATCTCCTCACGTGCTTTTCACGATCTCTTCACTAAATTGAAGCCGGGACTACCACTAGCGTTGACCCGCTATTCTCCGGACTTAGAATTGAGTTGTGGGACTCAAAAATGGTGGAGGAAATAGAGAGAGATGATATCTTTTGTAGGAACCTAACCTTTATGTTTTTTTTTTTTTTTTTTTATGTTTAGAGACTCAAAAGAAAAGAGTTCTTGGTTTTTATTTTGTAATTCTCAATTACAAAATTAATTTTCAATTTCAAATCCAAATAGTTATTTCACCTTTGCATAAAACTTATTTACAAGCAAACTACATACAAGAGCTTACCTATCTCACCACTTGGCATTCTTAGTGGGGTAGGTGTCTTGCATGCAATAAGCCACTTGCATATCACATGCAAGTGATAAGCTTGCCAAATCTCAATAAGTGTTATTATTTAAATTACTCTAAGGGCAATATGGTAATTCAACATTTAAATCAAATTCAAAGTTTGACTTTTTCAAGTCCAAAGTCAACATTTTGACTTTTAACCATTTTGTTCGTCTTGACTAATTTCAACCTCCCAAGCATGAATCCGTATTCATTTCTCAAAAATTCAAATCACATTTGAATATAAAGTCGGTCAAAGTTTGATTTTTCAAAGTCAAAAGTCAACATTTTGACTTTTTACATCGTCGACCTTTTTCATCAATTTCGAGCTTCCAAATATGAATCCATATTCATATTTAAATCACATTTAAACATGAAGCTCTATCTTAAGTTATAACTGATGACTATATCATATATATTTGTCGGTTTCTCTCTCTTTACCTAATTCGAACAATTCGAATTATTCCATCATAATATTCTAAGTTGATTCTTTGTGAGCTAGCGGGAGAACCTAATGGACCTATAGATCATGGGCTCCAATGATCTGAGATTAACGGACTAAACTCTTTTAGACCGAGTTAATCAACCTTCGTTAACTAACGGATCATTCCACTAAAGTCCCGTAGTTGCACTCCCCTTACTATAGATATATTTGTGTCCATGTGATATAACCATGATCAGTAAGTTAATCCTTCACAGGTTGTTCATAATCTCGGCTGGTTCAAAGTACCGTTTTACCCCCGAGATTATATCTTTTCTCCTTAAGTCCCACTGATCCACTATTGAACAATTGGTTTAAGGTCCAACCTTTAAACCGAATCCCTCTCTGGCCAATGAGAGGGTGGGGCCCCTTGTTCAAGACTTGGATTCAGTTCTTAAGGGAACAACCTATCTACTAACCTTAGAGTGGGTAGGAGTGAATTTCGTCTTGCACCCTATGTCCCTAGCTATCCACTCGATCTTACCCCTGAAATGGGAGGCTTATTGGGCTATCGCCATTGAGCTGCCCTCACCTATACAGTTCTAAGGATAATTTTATATGAACATAACTTTATAGTTAACTCAGGATTAAGATCAAGTTACATTGGATATCTATAAACGAAATAGTCAGTTTTACAAAGTTAACGGTGTTATAACTTAAAAGTGACTATTTCATGGTTCCAGTCTTATGTAAACTCTTTACATAGGATGCCCCCACTTCCATGTCTCTACATGAACGATTTAGGATCACATCGTTTGTACTAACTACAAAGTAGGCCGCATCAATAGTATCTCCTAAATAAAGCTCCCAACCTTATCCATATACTATAGACCATTTAGGTTATGACTCAAACTTGATCCACTTTTATGTATGTACATAAAGTTCAAGTCTACATAATAGCCTCGGAGCATTAGTTTATTAGCTTTCAGATTATAGTATCAATAAGACGATTTTATTGAACAGAATTTTGAATACAAACTACGAGTTTTAGGACATAAATTCCAACACGTACCTGCTGAATAAACACTTCAAACTCACCAATCACCTCGTCCTCTGAAATGCTATCGTCATTTCAATCATCTCTAGTGAATCGTGTCTTAATCCCATGTAGATACCGTGAACAAAATGTACTTGATTCGTTCAAAAGATAGCCTTCTGCAATAAACCCCTCAAGACGTGCTTTGTTACTAAGATATTGTTTTAGTGTGTGGAGAGTTCTTTCGATGGGATACATCCAACTGTAAGAAACATGACCAACCTTAGTCTCATACCCTAGGTTAACTGCAAGGTGTACCATTGCACTGAAAAAAATCGGAGGAAATATTCTTTCTAGTTTGCACAGTATAATTATTATATTTGCCTGCAATCTATCCAAACCACTGACTCTTATCGTCATCGTCCTGACGCACAAATCACGAAAAAAACTACACACTTCAGTAAGAGAGGTGTAAACATATCTCGATAAGAATGGACGAACACCGATTGGTAGAAGTCGATGTAGCAGAACATGATAGTCGTGCATTTTGAGATCTGATATTTTCTCCTCGTTTGCATTCACACATCGTGAAATATTAAAGGCGAATCCATCGATAAATTTAACTGCTTTCAGGAACTTGTAAAACTCAATTCGCTCGTTGCTGGTCAATGTGTAGCTCGCATGTGGTTTCACCAATTGGTTACCGACTTCAATCAAATGTAAATCTTTTCTTATTTTTAAATCTTGTAGATCCAAACAGACATTCGTGGTATCTTTGGTTTTTCTTTCAATATTTAACAACGTACCGACCACCAAGTTGTCACAAGCATTTTTTTCAATATGCATTACATTAAGTTTTTTACGAATAAGTAGTCTCGACTAGTAAGGAAGGTCGAAGAAAATATTTTTCTTTGTCCAATTAAGAGCTCTCTTTCTTTTTCTATCTTTCAATGCATAATGCTTGTGCGCTTGTGCTCATAACCAGGGGTGAAAAAACCCGAATCGAAGAACCGAACCAACCCGATTCGGTTCGATTCGGGTTGGATCGGGCTTCAACAGTATTGTTACCGAACCGAACCGAATTGAACTGGGTCGGTTCGGTTCAAATGTAAAACAATATGTTAAAAACTTAAAATTGAAATTAAACCGATTTTGCCGTTTGTTCGTCTTCCTCGTCGTTTGTCTTCCTCAATCTACACGAGTTTGCCATTCTCCATTCCCCGACATTTCTCCGTTCGCCGGTCGTTCTCCGTTCGTGGGTCTTCTGTTCACGTGGATCTGAAAAAAGAGGAAGAAAAGTTTTGTCTTATGTTCACGTGGGTTCGTTCCTTTCAAGCCCAATCTCCCATCCTTTCATTTCGTTCATAATTTTGTTAGTCCGGTTAAGTTTCGACGATTCTCTTTTAATCAATTTTATATTTCGTGGGTTTTTTTTTTTAATTTTTCCTGAATTGAACCTAGGTAGCTGGGCTTATTGAAATGCTCAAATTTTGTTCAAACCCTAGATCTGAGAAATTCGAATTGTTCAAACCCTAGATCTGAGAAATTCGAATTGTTCAAACCCTAGTATGGAGACGTTTATGATCTTGAGCTAACATCTATTAAGAATAATAGAGAGTTGAAGTTGTTGATTGCTCTCTTGGGCAACTAAAGAGAAAGGGAAGGGGGAAGGATGAAGAAAAAAAAGAGAAAAAATGAAAGAGAATGATGAAGAGAAAAAAGAAGAAAACAGAGGAGAAGGGGGAAGAAACAGGGGAAAAATGAAAGAGAAGAATGAAGAGAAAAAATTGAAAGAGAAGGATGAAGAAAAAAAAGAAGAAAACAGAGGAGAAGGGAGGAAGAATGAAGAGAAAAAATGAAAGAGAAGAATGAAGAGAAAAAATGAAAGAGAAGGATGAAGAGAAAAAAGAGAGTAAGGTGACCCATGTTGTAAAAAAAATTGAGGACACATATGGTGTGTATTACCATCGCTTATGCTAAGAATCAAATAGGAACGTTTTAAAAAAAAAACAACTTGACCCAGCTCGATCCATTTTGACCCGACCCGAATTCGGGTCGGGTAGGGTCAGTCCATAGTTTTGAACAACCCGTGCATTTCAGGGTCGGTTTAGAAGAAAAACCAACCCGACCCAGCCCAATTACACCCCTACTCAAAACTGGATCTAGTTCTAAAATTTCTGCGTCAAACGGTTGGAATTTATGTAATAGCAAACTTAGAATAAATGAAGAAAAAAGAAACTGAAAAATACATTCAATTCACTTTAGTTCGAATTATAATGGAAAACTGATCCAACCATTAAGTTGTGTATTTAAAAATAAAAAATAAAAGAAATTGCAACAGTGAACAAAAATGAATTATAAAAAAGACTGTTTCCTAGTCACTTTCGTATTCTATAAATAGATTTTGGAAACGTTTGATATATATGAGCTAGAAAAAAAAAAGAGGTGAACAAGGTCGATTATTGATTGGTAGGATCCCTGACAGGAGCTTGAATAATGTCGTTCTTTAGTTTGAGAAGTTTAGTCACCAACTTAGATTTGAATAAGAAGAAATGATGTTCAAGATTGAACAAATGGTCAATACCCTTCTTGGCTGCGTCGTGAAAAGATGGGTTAAATAGTTGTACATCAAGCTCTTGACTTTCAAAAAAATCTTCATAATAATTCCTTCTGCATACCTCCAACACTTTAGAGATAGAAGCCCTTTCAGTTTCATCAACTTTACCCCAAAGTTGATTTGATAACTCAAAACCCTGGTCTCTCTTATTATTATAATCATCATCATCCTCCAATTTCACATTTCGTTTTCTCATTTTTCTCAACTCTAATTTCTGCTTCAAATATTCCCTTTTGAGTTCTTGAATCTTCTCAAATATTTGGGTCCTGGACACCTCCGCCAATGACCCATCTCTCAAGAACGGATAAAATTCCTCGCGACTAATGTTCTTGGTATTGAACTCGACCAGCTTCTTCAGTAGATTTAGCTCTTCCCCTTTACTCCATTCAAACAAACTCTTCCTCCTTTTCTTCTTTCCTGATCCCATTGAGCTCTTTCTTCCGTCCTTCCCTTCTTCCATATCGTCAATCTCACCCTACTCAAATCTCTAAACAGAAAAAAAAACAGATCGAGTCAGAATAAATTGCATAATATCAAGACATGTAGTAACATTGATACATACTTTCTGAACTTTTCCAATCTCCATGAGGTACAAATTATTAGCACCAAATACCTTCCCCAATTGTTCAAACAATTCCAACAATGGAAAATTAATTATTTGCATTAACCAAAAAATAGAGAAGCGAAGAAATAGAATAATAGAAAGAAATCATATTAAATTAGATCTTGCCCACACCTCCTTAATTTGTGTGTGTGCGCGTGTGTGATATATTTCAACATCACCCATAGTCTACTGTTGAGGTCCATTAGGAGATAGAAAATTGCTTATTCTCTCTTAAATAGCAGGATGCCGCATAAAGCTAAAGGTGTGGCATAATTTAATAGTCTTAACTTTCTTTTTTTAAACAGAAGCTCAAGCTACACAAAACATGGAACAAAGAGAGTAAAACGAAATATGAAGAGAACAAGACAGTATTTGAAAAATCTATGTTCACATACAGAATCACTCAGTAACAAACAGAAAAGTTACAATTTAGAGAAATTCAACCAAAAATAAACGAAAGAGATTCTTCTTTACATTGCTACATCTATTTTTGTCTATTTTTGGGGTAAAACAAACAATTCTTGATGAATTTGAATAGAATAATGGCAGTAACTCAGGAATATAATGCAGCAGCTGCAAAAGAAAAGTGACAGTTTCAATGGTCATGCTTAAGGTTGAAAATAAATAAATAAATAAACATACCAAGCGGCCCTTCCAGCCCTAGCCCAAGATATTCATCAACACCGAAATCATGGAACAGCTTAAATTGCCTTTTTTTTTCTTTTCTTGCAGAAGCAATGGTTTATAAATTTAAGTATAAAAAATGGAGCATTAGGTGTCAGATCGAGTTTACCCTTTACAAGGCTTTCAAAGAGGCGTTGCCCAGATCTACAACACGTACCCTATGATGAGTAGCAATAACACAGTTGTACGCAGACGTGCGATTGCGATCCACAGGAAAGTGACGCAGCGGTGTCAGCACCCACAAGAAGACCCGTGACGGCGGAGGCGATGGACAGCCGAGGCAGCTCACTATTCATTCAGTAAAAGGATAAGAGGATTTGGGAACCTTTTTATAAAATAATTTGATTTAAAAAAGTAGGTCAAAAATAGGTTTGGGCCAAAATTATTGGCAAAAAAATAAATTTGGGCCAAGTCAAGGGCCACGACTTCGATGGCTGTGTGGGCCCTACGCTTTTTTTTAATTCATTATTTATAGAGATAACTGTTAGATGGCAGAAAATTGCATAACAAACTGAAAAATAGTAAATTTAAAAAATATTAAGATTTATAGCAAAACTGCGTAGACTTCTTTTTAACCGATTATACCTCTTTGTATACAAAAATTCTTTTCCGTTAGATACAGTGTATTTGTATAGGTAAAAAATGATACAGGATACCACAGATTCACAGATAAAATGTATTTGCAAAAACCATCAATTTTGGAAAATATTAAATAATTTTTTATTTTCGGACTATATAAGATTACACCAACGTCCCCTAGATTTATGTCTGCAATTTATACTCAATTTTTGAATTTTTAGGTTTCAAATCAATTAATTAACAATTTATTTCTATAATTCATAATATATATAGTAATGACTATTTGAATTCAAATTTTGTTGTCACCTCTAAAATAATGGTTAATATAATTTCATCCTAAAGTTCCTTTTAATATTTAATAATATTTTATTATATAATACATCATACATATTTTTCATATTTCTAATAACAATTTGGAGTTAGATTTTATAACATCCAATAAAATCGTCAATTTGAATTCTTTTAAACAACCATATCCCTAAAATAATAGCAAACATAAATTCAACTTTTTTTTTAATTATTTATGTTTCAAAATATTTATAAAAAGTTTTTGAATTTAAATACCTCCAAAATACATATGCTTAATAAAAATTTGAATTTAAAATTTTATCATTCCCTAAAATCATGCTAATTAGGATTATCCACTTATTTTATTAAAGTAAATTCACTCTTAAAGTCGTGCTATTTAGTTTAGTTGATATCCCTAAAATAATGGCAAACATAAATTCAATATTTTTCGATTATTTATATTCCAAAATATTTATAAAAATTTGAATTTAAATACCTAAAAAATACAAGAATTTCACTTATTTATATTTTCAGTCGATTTTAGTTGTATAGATGAAAATTCTTATCTGATAGGTACAATGTATTTTTGTAGGTTAAAATGATAGAATATAACTCAGAATGACAGATACAATGTATTTGCAAATAAATCAATCGTGTACAAATATTAAATAAATATTTATTTTTGGGATGGATCTGGTTGAATCAACATCCCCTAGATTTATGTCTGCAATTTATAATAGATTTTCGTGTTTGTAGGTTTCAAATCAAGTAATTAACAATTTATTTAGTTATGGTTGTTAAAATTAAAATTGTATCTTACCCCTGTAATTATGATGCATTTAATGTATATATGATTATTCTAAGAAAATTTTGATATTTCCCTTATAATCGTGGTACTTGATTGATTTCTCTAAAATTTTCATATTTCTAATAACAATTTATTTAACATAATAATAAATTGAAATTAAAATTGTATCTTATCCATATAATTATGATGCATTTAATAGGATTATTCTAATAAAATTTTGATCTTCCCTATAATCGTGCTACTTGATTGATTTCCCTAAAACGATGTCAAACGTAATTTCAAAATTTTAGGATTATCTTTTTAATATCCCTTATCTATTTTTCATAATTTTCTTTTAAAAATATATTTTAAATTTTGATTTGAAACAGCTAAAATATTAAAATTGCTTTAAAATTTTATAAAAATAGGTATTGTTAATAATAATTTCAATTTAAAATTTTAGCATCCCTAAAATCGCGCTAAGATTATCCACTTATGTTATTAAAATTTTATCATCCCCTAAAATCGTGTTATTTGATTCATATTGCCAAAATAATGACAAACATAAATTTAACATTTTCGAATTATTTATATTCCAAAATTTATAAAAAAATTGAATATTTTATTTTTAGAGGGAATTAATTGAGAAGAAAAGATTTGTTTTATTTAAATTGGAAAAGAAAAAAGGAAAAAGAAGATATTTAAGGAAAAAGAATAATATAATAATATTATTATTACTATTTATCATCTTATTCACTCTCACCAAACCCTAGTCGCCGACGACACCTTCATCTCCATTCGAGTGTTATCTGTCCAGTCGAGATCTCCACCTTTGTAGTCATCTCCTCCATTATGTTGACTAAGAACTAAGCCGTAAGGAAACGTCTCCTCCGCTGCACATCGCTAGTCGCATTTTTACTTCATCCGAAGTCGAGCACCTTTGCGCCGCTTGTTCCTTCATGCATTGCACGCCTAGCCGCGCCGGTCTCCTTCATCACCATTCGTTCACCGGTTCTGCCAAAACTTCCAGCCACCGTCAGTCGTCAGATTTTAGTGACTTTGTGGTTGTTGGGGTTTTGTTGTACTTTTTCTTAATTACCCCTTGAAGTTAAGAAAATCCTTTGATTTGCGCTGAATGTATGAAGACTTTGAAGGTTTTGAGGAGGACGAAGCTTGAAGCTCCAATCTTTTGTGCAACTGATCGAAAACTTTGAAGATTTTGTGGAATCTAGGAAAGTGGAAGATAGTGAAGCTAGATTCTTTTCGGCTTTGAATACCTAAACGTACACAATTTCAACAAGGATGTGTTATTTAATTACAGAGTATTTGGGTTTTAGGTGAACAATTGTATTTATGACAGTTTTTGAATTGGCTAGGGACATTTGAGACATTATTTCATTTATTTATTTTTTAGATTTTTCAATTTTACTATTCTAACAATTTAAAAATAAATTTGCTATTTTCTCAAGTAAAAGTTATAATTTGCTATTCTTGTTGACAACCCTTATTTATATATAATCTATATTATACATGGGCCCATGCCTTATTCTTTTTCATTATTTTATGTATATATACTAATTCACATATCCTCAATTCTAAAAATATCTTTACTTATTAAAACTAATATCAACTTTTCAATTTTAATTTATTCTTTTTTATATATATATTAAATATTCCAATATTCAATTTTTTTTATTAAATTCACTTTTCATAATTTAATTTGATTATTTCTTAATCAAAATTATACATATATTTTTTTTCAATTAAAAAAAAACACATATATTAACAAAATATGTTATTAAAAAATATATTAAACAAATTAAAATAGTAATAATAATTGAGAGAACTTGAAGCTTACCCTAAAAATAATAACAATTGAAAATAATAAATTAATTTGATATTAATTTTAATAAATAAAGATGTTTTTAAAATTGAGGGATGAGAATTAATATATATATAAAATAATAAAAAAAAATAAAGCGTGGGCCATGCATAATATATATTATATAAATAATAAATGAAAAGGAAGGCGTGGGGCCCACACAGCCACATCACTGAAGTCGTGAACCGTCCACGATTTTGGATTTTGCCCAAAATCACCTATTTTTTGTCCATAGTTTTGGCCCAAACTTATTTTTTACAATACTTTCTAAAATCACATTATTTTAGAAAAAAGTTCGGATTTGGTTACATAAGTAATAATTGGTAAAAATTTCTCCCGCGCAAATATCTAAAATGCACAAATTTCTCACGCGCTAAACTCCATACCAAAAATGCACAAATAATAATAATAATAATTTAAGAAAATAAAATAGAATTTCCACATATTATTATGTTATAATTTTACATATACACAAACATAGGTGCATTTAAGGTGCGAGAAGTGGGTTATTATAGTCGGTGGGTCATTATAGTCTGCATTTTGGGTGTAGAGTATAATAATTTAGGTTATAATAATTTGTGTTTGATGTGCAGAATATTATATTATCTTATTATAATCTATGTTTGAAATGCAAACTATCATAGTCTGTGTTATTATATAATCTGTGTTTTAGGTGCAGATTATTATAGCTGGTATGTGTTATTGTAATCTGTGTTTGACGTGGATGGAGATTATTATAATATTGGTTGTTCACTACTCTTTTTTGGCATACATATATACTCACTACAACAAAAGGCATCTATTACGAGAGTTGTGTATATCCCAAAATTGAAGGGAGGAAAAAAACTGTCACAAAAGTTAAAAATCCGCATTTTTGGCGGAAAAAGACAGAATTTTTCAGATTTCACTTTCCACGACAGTTATTTGGTGTCATAAAAGATACAAAAATAATTTATTTAATTCATTAAAATAAATTTCATTTTAAATTAAAAGTTTATTAAAATCAGATTTTTCCCTAATTCTAAAAACATTAAATAATTTATTTATTAAAATAAAACTTAAAAAATATCTCCAAACCCTTTCTCTACCTCCTCCTCCTCTTCTTCTTCTTCTTCTTCTTCCTCTTCCTCTTCTTCCTCTTCTTCTTTTTCCTCTTCTTCTTCTTCTTCTTCTTCTTCTTCTTCCTCTTCTTCTTCCTCTTCTTCCTCTTCCTCTTCTTCTTCCTCTTCCTCTTCCTCTTCCTCTTCTTCTTCTTCTTCCTCTTCCTCTTCTTCTTCTTCCTCTTCCTCTTCCTCTTCCTCTTCTTCTTCCTCTTCTTCTTCCTCTTCCTCTTCCTCTTCTTCTTCCTCTTCCTCTTCCTCTTCTTCTTCTTCTTCCTCTTCTTCTTCTTCTTCTTCTTCCTCCTCCTCCTCTTCTTCTTCTTCTTCTTCTTCTTCTTCTCGATTTTTCCTCTCTACCGCTAACCATCTCTCTCCCTCTCTCACGCACGTCGGGAACAACGCGACTTTTCGTCGACGACACGCCCAAAATCTCCCTCTTTCTCTCCTTCAGCCGACACCACCACCCAACACCCCTTGCGCCACTGGGCTCGCCGGTGAAGTGGTTTGTCTCCATTCTTCGTTTAGATTCAACTTCTAAAGTAAGATTTTTGTGTTTGGGGGTTGCTTTGTTAGGCGATTTTGAATACCCGTTATTTTTAGACTAGAGTTTAACATTACCCATTACTTTTTGACCGTTAGATTCAAGTTTTAGAAACGTTTGAGCCGTTGTCCAACCCTTCAAAAAGTCGTATTAACTCCATAAGATGAATTGATTTAAAGGTATAGGGAAGGAGAAGGACAAAGTAAGCATAGCAATGGTATTCAACCAAAGTTTTCATTTTTGCTCCCATTTTCTTTTCATTAATTTCTCTTCAAATGCTTTCATTTTACCCACAATATGAAGGTATTCAATCTAAGTTTCAATATTTCTATTGTTTGTATTTGTACAGTAATATAGTAATATGTGGTTGTTACTTTGCTTTTTTTTTCTTCTTATTTCTTTTGTATTAGTCTATTTTACAGCAAGCTAATTTTAAAGGTGCCAAGTGATTATTGATGTATTTTTTAGCCAACAAAGATTTCACCAGTTTTGTATATCTCATTTTTTCCCCATTTGATGATGAAATTGATACAAATTCCTTCACTGCTTTGCTTATTGAAATTCTTTTCTTTGATGGTTTCTATAATGTTATTGATGGTTCTTTATATGAAAAACATCCCTCATAGTTTGCTTTTATAGGAAATACGTGTTTGTTTTGTCTACCATCCTATTCAATATTGTTGTTTACGATCATTTTTCTAATGTGGATCTACATTTTTTCTTTATGGTTAGCTATGTGATGAAGCATTTTGGTAGCTTACAATTTGTGTGATGAAATGCCTCAATGAAGCATTTGGTTGATTTTTAATTGATTTTTGTTCGTTCGAATTAGGAAATCAAGGCCAAGGGAGATTTCATGGCTATGGTCTGAAACTTTGAGAAAAAGAGAATGAAAAATGAAATGTGAGATTTTAAACTTTGATGATGTGTATGATCTTTTTGTTTATGTCTATGCATTTCCCAAGTGAATTTGAGTACTTTTGATTTTTCTATTGATCTTTTGTTTATGGTTGCTATTGAGTTGTATCTGAAGGGATAAAAGTCCTATGACAGCGAAAGAATTTAAAAAACCGTTACTCAAATTAATTTAAAAATCTTAAAATACGGGTACATTGGCAAAATTTTAGAATCAAAATTCTAAATAAATTCTAAGCATACTTTAAAGATAAGATACGAGAACTTACTTTCGATGACGTCTCTGAATCTACAACTCAATCTCCAAATTGGGATACCATTCGTCGAAGACCTTCCTATCGTCTGGGATGAGATTGGTTTGTAGGAACCAATTGAGATGGGAAAAAGTTTAGAGATATTTGAGAGAAACTCTTTTTGCAGAAAAAAAAAAAGATTTTAGCTTTTTTCTTAATGAATTTTTTGGCTAAAGAAAACTATTTCCTTCTAGATATTTATAACTCTCTTCCCTTCTTGGAATAGGAAAAGAAATAGGAGAGAATCATGAGATTCTATTATCAAATCTACTAATTAATTAATAATTAATCAATTAGTTAATAATTAATTAAATCATATTTAATTAATATTCTATTCAAATATTATTTGAATAAATATCTCTCCAATATCTTATAGATTTATATTAATATAATTAATTAAATCATATTTAATTAATATTTCATTCAAATCCTATTTGAATGAATATCTTTCCAATATCTTATATATTTATGTTAATATAATTAATTAAATCATATTTAATTAATATCTCTGCAATATCATATAAATTTAATTAAATCAAATTTAATTAAATGAACTAAATTATTAATTAATTCTCCAATTAATTAATAGCTAAATTAAATATCGTATATTTAACTTAAATTAAATTTGAATCATATTCAAATATAAGTTTCTCTCATAACCAATAATTTTGATATGAATCCAATTCACATTAAATTAATATTTGAACTTATTCAAATATTTTATCTCTCATAAATTAATTTTGAATCATATCCAAAATTAAATTTATATAATAAATTTTCAGAAACTTTATATCATAATGTATCACTATACATTAAACTAATTCCCTAAGTAAATTTGAACATTTCAAATTACAACCAATATAAATATATCTCATTACCCTTTACGAGCTAGGAAGGAGACTTAATGGACCTACAGATCAGAAGCTACAACGATCTGAGATTAATTGGCTAAACTCATTAACCACATTAATCAATATTTGTTAACTGTGTGTACACTCGCCTAAAGACTCATAGTTGAACTCTTCTCACTGTAGATATATTTCTGTGTCCACGGATATAGACCAATAACAGTAAGTTAGTCCTTCACGAGTGTTCGTAACACCAGTTGGGTCAATTTACTATTTTACCCCTGGGTTACCTCTAATCCTTAAATACCAGTGCTCCTTCAATGAACAACCTATTTACGGTCCTACAGGGTAAGGCCCTTTGTTCAAGACCTGGAGACGCCATTTAAGGGAACACTCATCTACTTACCCTAAAGTAGGGAAGGAGTGAGTTTCATCTTGTGTAATTATGTTTCCAGCTCTCCACTCGGTCTTGTCCCCAAAATGATAAGCTTTGTGAGTCGGCGATCTGGCCACTCTCACCCGTACAAATCAAAGAACAATCTCTCGCTAACAAGAGTTCATAACACACTCAAGATTAAGACTCAGTTACCTAGGTCATTCTAGTGAAATAGAAACCTAACTAGTTAACGAACGCGTTGTTGTCTTATGCAAATATTTGGTGTTAAAAGTAATATTATGCCTATTTTATAGAATTAAAAATAATATTAAAAAATTAACTTAATTAATTAAGTAAATTTTGACACGTAGTTGTCTTTTTAATTAATTTAAAGGATATATGTTTTGATAATAAGATTTAAATTGAAAAATGTTTAAATAAAACATTAGAGAAAAGAAAGTGAAACATTTTAGGTAGAACTAAATTTTAAGGAAATCAATAATAAAAAGACTAAAAGCATAACTATAAAAATATTTGTATTGACGGACTTGGGGAGAACACATGCCAAATAGATAATCTTTGAGTGGCAAACTCCAAACTGTATTTAAGATATAAACCTAAATGCCAATGGGACAGGTCAGATGTACTTAAATGGTTTTCATTGAATTAGATATTAAAATACTATTTGGTGATGTAATTTGAAATTAGTTTAATTTTAGTATTTGTATCGAAAGAATCTATAATAAACGAGGAGTAAAAACTAGATTTAAAATTTATTAAAAGTTTAGAAACTAAAATTTAACATTTGAAAGTATAATATATATTAAAATTTATGAATCAAAATGATATTTAAATCTAAAATTAAATTAAAATGTAATATGATTCTAATCAAAATTGACATCAATTTTCCTTTCAATATATTATTAATATTATTTTTAATATTAATAATATTATTTTTTTAATATTATCGCATATTCTATAAGTTATATCTAGTGGTTACTATTTCGCGGTCCGGTCTTATATAAACTCATTGCATAGGATACCCTCACTCGCATGTCAACTACACGAACGCGTTGGATCATTACGTTTGTATCAAATACAAAGTGAGTCGTATCAATAGTGTTACCAGGATAAGGTACCCAACCTTATCCCTATACTATAGACCCTTTAAGCTGATCTTGAACATTGATCCCTGTATGTCTTTACATACTGTTCAAGACTTATTAAACAGCTTAGGATGTTAGTTTATTGGATTTTGGTTATTTAGACAAAACTAATAATATAATCAATAACAATTATTACAATAATAACACTTTATTAATAACGGTAAATGGATTATATTTACAATCTACGAGTTTTAGGACATAAGTCCCAACAATATCGTAATTGTACGATAGTCATAGCATAAATAAACTATATATATAAACTTGAACACAAGTACTTGTTGTCTAACTCATTACTAAATTGTTGTAATTTGGTTACTCTTGGTTTACTAATGATTGAAGATTAAAAAAAAGTTATGAACGTTTTCACTATGAGCAAGAAATAAACTCTTTATGTTGTTAATGAACTTATCTTGATTTATAGGAAGCTTTGATAAACCATCAATTTAAGCAATTGTTTTGGCCTTGTTATAGTTGTGAATTCTATTTCTTGTTGTTGGTGTTAAGTTGAGGTTGAACTCAATTCAACCTGATTGGGAAAAATGTAAAGATTATTAAATCCTCCAATTTAGCCAATTGAACCTAAGAAAAATAATCCAACTTTAAGATATTTCATATTAAATCCAAAAATTCATTTATTTAGAGCCCAAAAATTAACATTTGATGGATATACCCAAAACCCACTGAAAACCAATAAAAAAACTACCAAACTTGCTCAAAATAAGATAGCAGAAATGCTTAGTCAGCTCGACTAGGAGAGAAAGCCTCGGACTCACTGCTCGTGAAGGGGGACAATTGGCTCGGGCTAGCTACAATTGAGGGAAGGATCGACATGGTGATAGAGACGTCGACTCGTGTCTCAACCGATACAAAAGGGCTCGGTTGGAGGGTAAACACGAAAGGTCGACGGCTGACGCAGACGAAGGGATGGACGGTGCTGCTTATTAACTCGATCGAAGCGAAGGAGGAACAACTCGACTTCAACAAGGATCAACGATAAATTATTTTTATCTTCTTTCCAAAATACAATTTTTTCTTTAAATAATTATAATTTCACACATATAATTATTTTTTCTTTTTTGTTCCATAAATAAATATATGTATATATCCATATATACATATAATTATCAAATCTCTAAAAAATTTATACACCTATTTAATTAAATAAGCACCCAAAATTATTTAATTAAAACTCAATTTCCATAAAGCCAAATAATTTCCATTATATGAAATCAAAATAACGCCCAATAAATTAAACCTAATTATACAAAACTAAGATAATTATCTCCAAAAATTATCTTAATTTTTGGGGTGTTACAATCTTCCCTTAAGAAACTTTTATCTTCGAAAATTTTATTCCTTGAACAACTCGGGATATCGGCTCTCATGTCATAATTAAGAACATTCTCCACTAAATTTCAAAATCTTTAATTAAATATATATACTCATATATGTATACTTAATTAATCTAACGTCCAAATAAATTCCTCAAATTTTTGGGGTGTTACAGGTCGTATGCCCAAATACCCACAAACCATCTTGTCTTTATGTCTTGTACTTAGTTTAGTATGTTGCTTTCCTTTTTATGTCATCAATTTAGGGTGTGATGTTTTGAAATTTTCATATCCAAGTCTATCAAAGCTAAAAATGTTCAAAATGTACTATAGGGGAGACATACTAGTTGAATCCCTAACCATGTCTTGTCGCACTCTTTGCAATCAAAGCTTTCTTTGCAATTAACAGTCTTCAATGCTTCCTTTTATGATGTTTTCAATTAATTTTTTTCTCTCTCAAGTTTTATAAAATTTTTTTATCAAGAACGTGATGGGAGGCTTCATCATACCACAAGTTTGCCCGTGATGTTCGGATTTTGATCGACTGACTTATTGGCTGAGTAGAACAAGTGCTGCTTAATTGCCCATCTCGTGTTTGAAAGATTGCGACTGTGACACCTGACACACCCGAGTGTGAGATTAGTCAGTGTTGTCCAGATCTATGTCATGGCCTGCCTATGTGCGCGCGACATGCCCATGACAGCGTCATGGCATGTGCTGTGGTTGGATGCTAAAATTAGATTTTTGGATGTTTGGTGAATTTTAAGTGATTTGTTAATATTTTTGAAGTATGAGGAGATTATTTTGGAATATTAATTCCTTTGTTTCATACCAAGAAAAAGAAAAGATAGTTCTTAAGCTAAGAAGTTGGACTACAAGTTGTGCGTGACTAAATGCATTTAAATGTATTTCTAAACACGAGTTTCTAGTTAAAAGTTTATAAATACACTTTGAGATTTTTAAATGATATTCTCGAGTAATTTAGTAAATGAATTGGAAAGCATGAGTTTAAAGCCAAAGTTTGATAAAGAGCTTATGTTAAACGTGTTTTATAAGCTATTTTCAAGCATGCAATTTGTAAAGTTTAGTTCTAAATATTTAAGTAAGCATGTTTCCAAGCTATTTGGAATGATTTGAGATAAAACAAGTATTTGTACAAGTATGCTTTCAAGTAAAGATTTTAAGAATATTTTTACATAAGTCTACACCTTAATGTTACTGTATGCCTACTCAAGTAATTGTGCACTTATGTTTCATACTGATGTGAGGGCTGTAAAGTTTAGCAAGGCATTAGGTGAAGCGATAAAAGCTTTGGCAGCAGAAGATTTTACAGAACAATTCCTCAATTTAATTTGGAAATTCCAAAATACCAGTACATTGGCAAGAATAATTAAGAAACTAATTTTCTTATTAAGTATGCTTTAATAAAGTATAGATTGGAGAAAGAAAAACTTACTTAGTTTGACGTCTTTGAATCTACTAAATCTCCAAATTTGAAGACACCACCCATCGGAGACCATCATATCCTCTGAGATGAGATCGGTTTGTGGGAACCAATTGGAATGGAAAAAGTTTTAGAGAGAGCAAAAACATTGACTTTTTCTTAAATTTGATTGATTGAAGAAAACGGTTTTCTTCTACATATTTTTAACTCTTTTTCCTTGAGGGAGTAGGAGAGAATCATGAGATTCTATTAAAAATATTTTTTTTAAAAATTCAAATCAACTAATTAATTAAATAAAATTTAATTAATATTTCATTTAAATCATATTTAATGAATATCTCTCCAATATCTTATACTTTTAAATTAATTTAATTAAATCAAATTTAATAAAATAAAATAAAACTAAACTACTAATTAATTCTCCAATTAAGTAGTAGCTAAATTAAATTTATATTCAAATTAATTTTGAACTTAAATTAAATTTGAATCATATTCAAATATAAATTTCTCTCATAACCAATAATTTTAATATGAATCCAATTCACATTAAGTTAATATTTGAACTCATTCAAATATTTTATCTCTCATAAATTAATTTTGAATCATATCCAAAATAAAATTTATATGATAAAGTTTGATAAACTTTATATTAGAATATATCACTATACAATATACTAATTCCTAAAGTAAATTTGAACATTTCAAATTACAACCAATATAAATAAATCTCATTATCCTTTACGAGTTAGGTAGGGGACCTAATGGACCTACAGATCAGAAGCTACAACGATATGAGATTAAATGGCTAAACTCATTAACCACATTAATCAATATTCGTTAACTGTGTGTACACTCCACTAAATACTCACAGTTGAGCTCTTTTCACTGTAAATATATTTATGTGTCCATGGATATAGACCAATAACAGTAAGTTAGTCCTTCACGA
Source organism: Cucumis hystrix (assembly GCA_025688845.1). Classification (NCBI taxonomy): domain Eukaryota; kingdom Viridiplantae; phylum Streptophyta; class Magnoliopsida; order Cucurbitales; family Cucurbitaceae; genus Cucumis; species Cucumis hystrix. The sequence goes on from JACWES010000014.1 coordinate 2,110,361, forward strand.
GTGTTCGTAACACGAGCTAGGTCAAACTACCGTTTCACCCCTGGGTTACCTCTAGTCCTTAAATACTAGTGCTTCTCTAATGAACAACCTGTTTATAGTCCAACCAATAAACTGAAACCCCTATCGTCCCATAGAGAGGGTAAGACCCTTTGTTCAAGTTCCAAAGACACCATTTAAGGGAACATTCATCTACTTACCCTAAAGTAGGGAAGAAGTGAATTCTTTCTTGTGTAATAATGTTTCCAATTCCCTATTCGGTTTTTTCCCCAAAATGATAAGAAATTGAGTCAGCAATCTAGTCACTCTCATCCATACAAATCAAAGCACAATCCCTCGCGAACATGAGTTCATAATACACTCAGGATTAAGACTAAGTTACCTAGGTTATTATAATTAAATAGAAACCTAACTAGTTAACGGAGTTACATGTAGTGGTTACTATTTCGTGGTCTGGTCTTATGCAAACTCATTGCATAGGATAACCTTACTCGCATGTCTTCGACAAGAACGCGTTGGATCATTGCGTTTGTATTAAATACAAAGTGAGTCGTATCCATAGTGTTACCAGAATAAGGTGCCCAGCCTTATCCCTATACTATAGACCCTTTAAGCTGATCTCGAACATTGATTCATGTATGTCTCTACATGCTGTTCAAGACTCATCAAATAGCTTAGGATGTTAGTTTATTGGATTTGAGTTATTAAGACAAAACTAATAATTTAATCAATCATTGACTATAATAATAACACTTTATTAACAACGATCAATGAATTATATTTACCTACGAGTTTTAGGACATAAATTCCAACAATAAGACCTATGGTTCCAAAATATCGGTGAAGGTACAATTATTGTGCCTATGGAAAGAAGGTTACAGTTAAATCGTGCCTACTATAAGAGCTTATGTTAAATGTTAATGTGGTTAATTGTCAATCAGTTACAATTTGGTTATTTATTGTTGTTTAAAGTTAAAGCTTATGAAATGTATTTAATTGCTTGCATGATTTCAAAGTTAAAGGATTGAGCATAACTATTTAGAAAATCATGTTTTATAAAATAGTCACTCACTGAATTTTTCAATTCATCATTTCAAAATATTTTCTCACTTTTCAAGTAGTGATCATAGTGTCAAACCTTCTCTAGAACTACTATTGGTGGACTGAAGTTATTCTATCTATAGTTAGTATGTGTATAGCATAAGTTAGAAGTCATAGACCTAGGTAATAAGATTTATGTTTTTTCTGTATGTTTGTGATAATTAATTTTAAGTGTTTAAAGCATTTAGCTTGTGTTAGTTAACTAACATTCATTGTTAGTTCAGAGATTGTTGTGTTAGTTAGTTTAGTTGGTTGGTGAGTGTTGTCAAAGTATGACAATGCTTGTAACCATTGCACCCTTTTTTGGGCCCTAAGGAGAGAGGGGCCTCCAAGAGAGGGTGTGAGACCATGGGTGGTAGGCTTTGTGGCAAGGTAAAAAAGAACGGGCTATGCTAGATAGGATAAGGGCTATACATTTAAGAGTGTGTTAGTAAACTTGAGGTGTTAAGGGAGTGTCAGTTGAGTGGTTTTATAGGTGGCTAAGCATGCATTAATTTCAATTACGTCAAGCAAATGCTGTTAAATTAAGGTCCGATGGCCTTGGTCATAAATGAACCTTATAATAGTGTAGTGTTTTGGTGATGGTTGCTAGAGAGTGGAATTTGGGAAGGGCTTCATCTATAGAAGGAATTCACTAAAGGTTAGAGTTTATGGAAATCTGGCATAACCTTAAATGATTTGATCCTAAACAATTCAATTTTTGGAGTTTTAAGCAGGATAGTTGAGGTGATTTTAAGCAAGTTTGTTCAAAGAAGTTTCTTGATTTCATAAATGAATTGTTAGTTATGAATTTTAGAAGTTAAAATAGAATTCTAGAATTTTTTTAGGAGGTCTAGGCATCTAAGCTGCCGCAAAGGGCATTAACCATGTGATAGAAGGTCGTGCGTGTAAGGAACGAATGCACAAAATCAAACAAAACAAAGAAAAGAATGGATCATTAAATGTCGTTGAGCAAGCCTAGCCCACAGCCATGCGATCAAGCCTACGTGCTTTCCAAGGGCCATCTGATAGGCCTATACGCATGGAAGGTTATTACTAGGCTTGGAACGACCATGGTGGGCGCAGCTGGGCATGCGGGTTAACATGTGGCTTAGCACCCCTATGAGGCCAGTGCGCTCGCTTGCAGCTTCCCATCTTCAAAACATGTGCCAACCCATGCCTTTGGTGTCAAAATGAGCCATTTTTTTTATACTTCTATGATTTTTGAGCTAAGCTTAAGATTTTTTGTGATCAAGATGATTAATTAGAAATTTATTTCTCTAATTACAAGTTAAGAAGAAGTGACAAATAAGTTTAGAATCATGTTTTCAACATGTTTTAAGTTGGAACTTTTAAAGCAATCTTTGAACTTTTTAGCATGATTTATTTAGCATGATTTATTGAGTACGCTGATGTATTTAAAAGCATGAGAATTATTTAAGCTTGAGAGTTAGTTTAAAAGTCTGAACTTTATTAAGAAGTGCTAAGCATGAGTTAAAGTCTAAAGCATGAGTTTAAGCAAGAGTATTAAGCATATTAAGCATGACACCTTAAAAGTTAAGCTCATAGCATTTCAGTAAAATGTGTATTTGGTTTGAAGTACGACTAAGAAAAAAACATTCGAGTAAAGCATAAAAATCTACCCTAAAGCATGAGTTTAAGAAAAGTGTTTTTAACAAGTTTTTAAGATACTAAGCATGTTTATAAGCAAATGTGTTAGTAAAGCATGGGAACTTGTGTTAAGTATAAGTTTAGGTACTTGTAAAACATCTAAGAAAAACTAAGGATTTGTCCAAGTATAATTAAAAACAGATTTTTAGTGAAAGGCTAAAGCAAAGTGTATGATGATTAACATGTTTTCACTAAATAAATGTAAGGCTTGAAACTATTTTAAGAGATTACTTCAACATGAGTAAGTAAAGAATTAAGCATGACTGATATAGAGAGTTAAAGTATGTCTACAGGTAGTATTACAGAAACTTGTTAAAGGTATTATTTGCATAACCATAAACCCTAGACAAACAAAGAAGATTAGTTTGATCCATTTGGGAGAGATAGTTATAGCAGGGATGAGTTAAGTATCTCGAGATAGCATCATTTTCAAAGAACTTTTCTTCTCGTTTGATACTCTGTCGGCAAAGCTTCAGTACTTTAGAGCTTCCTTTCCCCTTCTTTGAAAACTCAAGTTTCATTTATATTAGTTATAAACTGGATTAGTCATCATTAGGCTTATCTTATCTTGCTAACTCCTTCTTAGTGTTTTACACATGTAGGTTCAACATCTTCTTTAACCATGTGTTACCTTAACCCAACTTTAGACACTGACTAATCTGAATTAGTAGCTTTACTTAAATTTCCCAACTTTCCTTCCTCACCTAGCCCAAAACAAAACTCTCCTCGCGTTTAGCTAATCGAAACATGTACTCCTTCTCGCGTCACTTAGCTAGAACATATAGCTCTCTCTCGCAACGCATCATTCTTATAATTTCTTTTTTTCCTTAAAACATGTAATTCTTCTACTTTTCTTCCTTCTTCACAACCTTCTTCCTTGCAACGCTTATATTCTAGAACATGGGTTTCACATTTCTCTCCTCCTTCAAGAATTTAGTCCTCGAAATTCTATCTCCACTGTTCTCTTGCTTTTGTCTAACATTAGTCTACTCTATGTAGGAGGTTGTGTTGGGATTTATGTCCTAAAACTCGTAGATTGTAAATATAATCCATTGATCGTTGTTAATAAAGTGTTATTATTGTAATAATTGTTATTGATTATATTATTAGTTTTGTCTTAATAACTCAAATCTAATAAACTAACATCCTAAGTTATTTAATGAGTCTTGAAAAGTATGTAAAGGCATACAGACATCAATGTTTGAGATCAGCTTAAATGGTCTATAGTTTAAGAACAAGGCTGGGTACCTTATCCTGGTAACACTGTGGATGTGGCTCACTTTGTATTAGATACAAACGTAATGATCCAACATGTTCATGTAGTTGGCATGCGAGTGAAGGTATCCTATGCACTGAGTTTGCAAAGACCAGACCACGAAATAGTAACCACTAGATGTAACTCCGTTAACTAGTTAAGTTTTTATTTCACTAGGATGACCTAGGTAACTTAGTCTTAATCCTGAGTGTATTATGAACTTCTGTTCGCGAGAGATTTTCCTTTGATTTGTATGAATGAGAGTGGCCAGATCATCGACTCAATAAGCTTATCATTTTGGGGACAAGACCGAGTGGAAAGTTGAAAACATAATTACACAAGATAGAATTCACTCATTCCCTACTTTAGGGGAAGTAGATGATTGTTCCCTTAAATGGTGTCTCCAGGACTTGAACAAAGGGTCCTACCCTCTCTATGGCACGAGAGGAGTTTTTATTTGTTGGTAGGACCATAAACAGGTTGTTCATTAAAGAAGCACGAGTATTTAAGGATTAGAGGTAACCTAGGGGTAAAATGGTAAATTGATCAAGCTGGTGTTACGAACACTCGTGAAGGACTAACTTACTGTTATTGGTCTATATCCATGGACATAAAATATATCAACAGTGAGAAGAGTGCAGTTATGAATCTTTAGTGGAGTGTACACATAGTTAACAGATATTGATTAATGTGGTTAATGAGTTTAGTCAATTAATCTCACGGTGTAGCTTCTGATCTGTAGGTCCATTAGGTCCCCTTCCTAGCTCATAAAGAATAATGAGATTTATTTATATTGGTTATAATTTTAAATGTTCAAATTATTTTGGGAATTAGTATAATGTACAGTTATACATTATAATATAAAATTTATCAAACTTTATTATATAAATTTAATTTTGGATATGATTCAAAATTAATTTATGAGAGATAAAATATTTGAATGAGTTCAAATATTAATTTAATGTGAATTAGATTCAATTTAAAATTATTGGTTATGAGAGAAATTTATATTTGAATATGATTCAAATTTAACTTAAGTTAAATATAAGATATTTAATTTAGTTATTAATAAATTGTAGAATTACTTAATATTTTAGTTTAATATTATTTAATTAAATTAATATAAAACTATAAGATATTGGAGAGATATTCAATAAATAAGATTTAAATGAAAATTTAATTGAATATAATTTAATTAATTATTAACTAATTGATTAATGACTAATTAATTAGTATATTTGAAATTTCTATTAATTTCATGTTTTAAAAATTTTAATATAATCTCATGATTCTCCTACTCCCTTTCCTCTTCCAAGAAGAAAAGAGAGTTATAAATATCTAGAAAAAAACAGTTTTCTTTAAGAAATTAACCAAGAAAAAAAAGCCAAGGCTTTTGCTCTCTAAAAAAAAAATAGTTTCTCTCTAAACATTTTTCTCATCCCAATTGGTTCCCATAAACCAATCTCATCCCAAAGGATAGGAAGGTCTCCGACGGATGGCGACTCAATTTGGAGATTCACTTTATAGATTTAGAGATATAAACAAGTAAGTTTTTCTTTCTCTAATCTATAATTAGAAAGCATGCTTAACATTTAAGTCTTAATAAGAAAACTAGTTTCTTAATTATTTTTTTCAATGTATTGGTATTTTGGGATTTCCAAATTAAATTGAGGAATGGTTCTGTAAAATATTCTAATGTCATAGAGCTTTTATTCCTTCAGGTTGAACTGATTAAGACCCCACTCATCTTCTAGTCTAGGCGTCCTTCTCCTTGCACTCCCTCTGATAGTGTCCTATCTTTCCGCATTTGAAATTGGTGATACTGCTTTGCCTACAAGTCCCCGCATGCCTCTTACCACATTCTTTGCACAATAGTTTTTATCGATACTCCAACACGACCCTTAGCTAAAACTCAACTTAACTTGCTTGCTACTCGCTTCCTTCTCTACGCAGCTCCTTTCCTCTTCTCCACTAAACGTGGATGTCATTGACCTCTTTCCCTTCAAAATCTTTGCGTAATGCTGCCTCAACTAACTCAACATAACTACATTGCACGGCTTAAATTGTGACTAGTGTCTTTACGCAGGCCTTAATCCAAACTCAAAACCCCTACATTTGTCTCTCTCTACTGCCACCATCATTCATGTGTACTTTGCTAACTCTGTAAACTTCTTCTCATACTCTACGATCGTGAGCTCGTCTTGCTCCAGGTGTAGAAATTCATCTTGCCTCTCCTCCTTGTAGGTTTCTAAGAAATACTTCTCATTGATCGCTACCTTGAACTCTTCCTAACTTACCTTACCTTATCTATTTTCTTCTATTGCCCACCAATCTTCTGCTCCTTGGAGTAAGAAAACTGCTAAATCTACCTTTCTCTCATTAGGCACTTCATAAGTTTAAAACACTTTTTAGTGTTCTTAACCACTTCTCTAATTGCCCTGGTTCTACAGTTCCAGAGAATTCTTTTTCTCCTAACGATTTGAGTCGTTCTATTCCATACTTCTTCTCCGACTCTCTTGACAAACCATCTATTAATCTTTGAGCAACTCGATCATATAATTCCTCTTCCATCACCCTCCTAGCATTTGGGTTTACTGATTGAGCGTTTGAGTCCATAGTGGACTCAATTGTTGCATTCGACTTATTTCCTTATCATCCATGTCCTCTTCCTTGGCATGATTCTTTCAACTTTTCCTACAAATGGAAACTTTAGAAATTAGGACAACTTTACACAATTCCACAAGCTTTGCTTTCCAAGGCATTTAGATATGCTCCTATACCAAACTGGTATCAGCTATCTAGAAGTTAACTAAAACCTTCGTTCTTTAGGTTCCTAAGAAACTCACTGTTGTGATACAAAACTATCACGCCCCCATTCGCAACCCCAACTGCTCACGTTACGAACGTGGATGCAACTTGGGCAGTCCTAGCGCCTCAAAGTCTTGGACTTTAGTAACTTAAAAGCATGCAAAGTGATAAACTTTGATAACACTTTAGCGTAAGGAAACTTCATAACTTTTTTCCAATCCTTAAACATAACTTAATTCTGTTTACAAACTTATACTTAAACAAATAATAAATCTTAAACTTTCAACTCTCCATGTCTGCCACAGCTCTTAACGCCTACTTTCACACCTATCACCTAGCAGATCGCCTTAATCTTCAAAATGTGGCCTCAACTGTTGGAATTTAAGTCCAAGAACTCGTAGATTATAAATATAATCTATTGACAGTTATTAATAAAGTGTTATTATTATAATAAATGTTATTGATTATATTATTAGTTTTTTCTTAATACCCAAATCCAATAAACTAACATTCTAAGTTGTTTGATGAGTCTTGAACAATATATAGAGACATACAAGGATCAATGTTCGCGATCAGCTTAAAGGGTCTATAGTGTAGGGAGAATGTTGGGTACCTTATCCTGGTAACACAATGGATACGGCCTACTTTGATACAAATGCAATGATCCAACGCGTTTATGTAGGTGACATGCGAGTGAGGGTATCCTATGCAATGAGTTTTCATAAGATCGGACCACAAAATAGTAGCCACTAGATGTAACTCCGTTAACTAGTTAGGTTTCTATTCCATTCGAATGACCTAGGTAACTTAGTCTTAATCTTGAATGTATAATGAACTCATCTTCGCGATAAATTCTCATTTGATTTGTACGGGTGAGAGTGGCCAAATCGCCGACTCAATATGCTTATAATTTTGGGGAAAGATCAAGTGGGGAGCTGGGAACATAATTACACAAGATGAAATTCACTCCTTTCCTACTTTAGAGTAAGTAGATAAGTGTTCCCTTAAATGATGTCTCCATGATTTGAACAAAGGGTCCTACCCTCTCTATCGCACGAGAGAGGTTTCTGTTTATTGGTAAGACCATAAACAGGTTGTTCATTAAAGGAGCACTGGTATTTAAGTACTAAAGGTAACCTAGAGGTAAAACAGTAATTCAACCCAGCTGGTGTTACGAACACTCGTGAAGGACTAACTTACTGTTATTGGTTTATATACATAGACATAGAAATATATCTACACTGATAAGAGTTCAGTTATGAGTCTTTAATGGAGTGTACACACAGTTAACGAATATTGATTAATGTGGTTAATGAGTTTAGCCAATTAATCTCAAATCGTTGTAGCTTCTGATTTGTAGGTCCATTAGGTCCCTTTCCTAGATCGTAAAGAGTACTAAGATTTATTTATATTGGTTGTAATTTGAAATGTTCAAATTTACTTTGAGAATTAGTACAACGTATGGTGATACATTATATTATAAAGTTTATATATTTTAATCAAACTTTATTATATAAATTTAATTTTGGATATAATTCAAAATTAATTTATGAGAGATAAAACATTTGAATTAGTTCAAAATGTTAATTTAATGTGAATTGGATTCATATTAAAATTATTGGTTATAAGAGAAATTTATATTTGAATCTGATTCAAAATTAATTTAAGTTAAATATAAAATATTTAATTTAGCTATTAATTAATTGGAGAATTAATTAATAGTTTGGTTTAGTTTGATTAAATTAAATTTGATTAAATTAAATTAATTTAAAACTATATGATATTGGAAATGTATTCTTTAAATATGATTTAAATGAAATAATAATTAAATATGATTTAATTAATTAATTAATTGTTAATTAATTAGTTGATTTGAAATTTCTATTAATTTAATTTTTTTTAAGTTAATAGAATTTCATTATTCTCTCGTACTCTCTTTCCTACTCCATGAAAGAAAGAGAGTTATAAATACGCAGAAGAAAACAGTTTTCTTAAATTAATTAATCAAGAAAAAAAACCAATGTTTTTGCTCTATGCAAAAGGAGTTTCTCTATAAAACTTTTTCCATCTCAATTGGTTCCCACAAACCAATCTCATCTTAGAGGATAAGGAGGTCTCCGACGGATGGTGTCCCCAAATTTGGAGTTTTAGTAGATTCAAAGACGTCAAACTACGCAAATTTTTCTTTCTCTAATCTATACTTTATTAAAGGATGCTTAATAAGAAAATTAGTTTCTTAATTACTTTTGCCAATGTAATGGTATTTTAGGATTTCCAAATTAATTTGAGGAATTTCTATAAAATCTTTCGCTACCATGAGCTTTTATCCTTTCAATTGGTATCAGAGTCATCACTAATTTTAATTGAAAATTTTAAATTTTGCATTGGTTAGGTGGGTATTTTTCTTTTCTCTACATTATGGGTTTTCAAAATAGATGTTTTCGATTTTGGCACCTTAGATTAGAGTTTTTCATTAATTCAATTGATGTAAGGGCCTGTTGTTTTGAACATTTTAATTATGTAATCAAGTTTGTAAGTCTGTGTTCTTTGGTGGCAAGAGTTGCTGCAGCGTTTGATTTAAAACACGAAAATTGAAAAAAAAATATATTTCTTTTGAATTGATTTCTGGTGCAGTGGTTGTTCATCTACCACAGATTCAAGAGGTTGTAGTTTTGAGTTTTAGATCTATGCATCATTTTTAAATATAAGTGTTATATTTTAATTGCATGATTTTCTAAGCATGTTCATGCATTTTTATATACTAGTAACAACAAGTGCTATGCACGTCAAATGTGAAGGTTTTATTAAAAATTTAAAACAATTTTTTCAAACAAAAATTGTAACATATTGCTAATAATCTTATTTGTGTGTGTTTTTTACATATTGCTAATAATATTTTTTATTATAATAAACATATGTTATTAATTATCTTTTTTGTTAAAGACAACCCATGATTATGAAATATAATAAAAAGAAATCCTAGATTCACCCCTTTCATCTTGCTTGTACATGACTTGGTACTCCAATGGCGTGGCCTCAAACATTCTCATATTTCTATATCATTGTCCATCATCGCATGCTTGAGAGAATGATATTTTTCAATTAGCATAATGGGCTTTATATAGTGAATTAAATTTGCAGAATGAGAAGAGACCTTAGATGTAAAAAAAAAAAAATTATTTATTATTGGTGTGAAGTGTCTAATTAATGTAGTTAATGGATGGTTTTGTAACGATGAAAAAATGAATGAAAATCATTTTTTAAAAAGAATGAATGAAATTCTAGGAAGCTAAAAGATTTTTAGAATTTTAAATTGTAATTAATATCTAATTAATGTATTTAGATTTTAATTGTTAATTAACTTAACATCTGATTTTACAAATTTCTTTCGAATTTGTAAAATTGACAAAATTACCATTAATGTTATAGTTAGAATTATCATTTTAATATCTAGGAAGCTAAAAGGTTTTTGAAATTAAAAAGAATAAAGTGTAATTAATATTTAATTAATATGTTTAGATTTTAATTGTTCATTAACTTAACAACTTGTGTGACTTTACAAAAAATTTTAAAATTTTTATTTAACAAAATTTTTAAATTGACAAAATTACCATTAATGTTATACTTAGAATTACTTAAATGAAAGTAACAAAAATGGGAGAGAAAATTTCTCTCTATAGGCCATTTTATATATAGTATAGATTATAAATGTTATATTATATGGTATTAATGCATGTATGAAATCGGATATATTTTAAATATATGAAATTGGATAAGCATGATGCATGACATTACTTAGTTAAATATAATTTGTTGTATTTAAATAAATGCCTTCTGTATGGTTGATTGATTTTTATTTTTTTAATATAAGTGTTATATTAATTAAGATAAAAATTCAATTTGCATTGAGCATAATACATCCATAGTTTAATATAATTGTTATATTAATCTAATGTTTTGCATGATGTCTAGTTTATTAATTATAATTTGATTTTAATTAAATAAACCATAGTATGCATATTATAGGACTAATTAATTAATTTTATAATAATTATAAAATTTAATAATTAGAAACCGTCAACCTATAATAAAGAATTGCATGCAAACATAGGATCTTAGGATTAATTTTAATTAATTTTAAATTTTTTAAAATTAAATAAACCTAAGATCATATTAATTCTAATAGGATTAGAATGATGTGTTATTTTAGTTTAATGAAACTAAGTAGGACAAATAGGATTTAAGGTTATAAGGAAACTCAACCGGTAAAATTTTGTCTAAGGTTGGGGGTACTTAAGTTGATGGTTTACGGAACACCCCTAGGAACTGACACAAAACCAGCATTGAATTAACCTTATTTCTATTAGCATAAGATGTTACTAGGTAAATTAAATAGTTTAATACACCTAGAAATTTTATAGTAAATAGGATTTAAGGTTATAAGGGAACCCCACTGGTAAAGTTCTGTCTAAGGCTGGAGGTAATTAAGTTGATGGTTTACGGAACACTCCTATTTGGGAACTGACCCAGAACCGACGTTGAATTAACCTTATTCCTATTAGCATAGGATGTCCCTAGGTAAATTAAATGGTTTAGTACACCTAGAAACTTTAAAGTAAAGTTTTATTATAAGAGCTATAACAAGAATAGATTTAGATAGATTCATTTAGCTTGAATTTAGCTAAGTACAACGAACCCTAAATTAATAGAACATTCTAGTGGGAGAAAAATTGGTATATAGAATATACCAATTTTTAGCTCTCACGTCCTTAAGAATTCACATGTGAGATTCATACTCGACTTCGTGTCTCCCTGGGAGCAGCCTCCCTTCAGAAAGTGTTTGAGTGGGTTGATAACAAGGTGAATAGGACAAATGTTCATAGTAAGTGGGAGAAGGACGCGTGTCAACGTATCCTACGGTCTCCTCCATTAAGTTGCACAGTGATATTTCTATGATCCACCTGCGTGTCGTCCTAGAAGCGACCATTCCTTCGGAGGGCCTAATTATAGAAGTCAGAACAACACAAACTCCAGAAATGGATAGGGTTTCTTAGGTTAATCTTCAACAGTTGTCTTTCCTTTCGGTAGTTTGTTGAAGCGTACCTCTGGGATCTGAAAATGGTAGGGTCACACTTACAGGATGAATTAAGTTAGTTAATGAATCCTTGATCGAACAACGGTAACTAAGGACTATAGGAATATTAGTTATTCTGGTATTAGTTATTAGCTGAGATTGTCTCAATTCAAGATAGGAGTAGGTGATTACCCTTTGGTGGTTGTTGCTCTAAACTTCTGAAGTATCGTTGCAAAAATTAAATCATTTGTTTGATTAGGGTTCTTTGATTGCTTGTTTTTGCTAAATTAATTGGATTATTTTAATGAGTTAAGATAAAGATAACTAATACGGTCAATTGATTATTTTAGCATGTCTTTTTCAATCATTCAACTACTTAAAAATGAAAAATTAACCGGTAAGAATTATGCGACGTGGAAGTCGAACTTGAATATGATTCTGGCAGTCAATGATCTATGCTTCGTCTTAATAGAGGAATGTCCTCCTCTCCTTGCTTGAAATGCATCCCAGACTGTCAAGGATGCATATGATCGTTGGACAAAGGCCAATGACAAGGCTTGCGTCTACATCTTGGCCAGTATGTTTGACGTACTGAGTAAGAAGCATGAGTCCATGGTCACTACACGTCAAATTATGGACTCCCTCCAGAAGATGTTTGGGCAACCGTTCATTCAAATCTGACACAAGGCCATTAAATACGTTTATAATGCTCGTACGTAAGAGGATCAATCTATTAGAGAACACGTTCTCGACTTGATGGTCCAGCTCAATGTGGTAGAAATGAACGAGGCGTTATAGACAAGCAGAGTCAAGTGTCATTTATCTTAGAATCTCTTTTGAAGAGCTTCCTTCAATTCTGTAGTAATGCGATCATGAACAAGATAGAGTACAACATGACTACCCTCCTAAATGAGTTGCAGACTTTTCAGTCTCTTGTGAAAAATAAGTGACAGAAAGAAGGAGAGGCAAATGTTGCCCATTCTAGGAGGTTTCATAAGAGTTCATCCTCTGGAACCAATCTCTTTTTAAAGAAGGAGGTTTCAAAATCCTTCGGCGACGTCGACGTCGCGGAAGCTTTATGCGACGTAATGGGCTGTGCGCGAGGGAAACCTTCCTCGACGTTGTGCCAAGATGCGTCGCGGAAAATATCCCCGACGCATTTTTCACGAAGTGGTTGCCAAGGTCGTTCACGACGTCGCGGTAGCCTTCCGTGACGCAGCTTAGAGTTTTCAGCGACGTTTCTGTGCGTTGGGGAAGACCGTTATTATTGTAGTGCAACTTCATTCTCTGGGTCAAAAAAAATTCAAAAGAAGAAATGAGGGAAGAAAGCGAAGGGTTTTGCTGTTGCTATGGGCAAAAGGAAGGCTAAGGTAGTCGATAAGGGAAAGTGCTACCACTGCAATGTGGATGGACATTGGAAGAGAAACTGCCCCAAGTACCTTGTGGAGAAAAAGAAGAAAAAGGAAGGTATATATGATTTACGTGTCTAAGAAACTTGTTTAGTGGAAAATTACCAAAAAGCATGAATACTTAATTCATGAGCCACTAATCATGTTTGTTCTTCTTTACAGGAAACTAGTTCATTCCAGCAGCTCATGTTGTAGGAGATGCCATGTTATTTTTTTTAGAAATATATTCACGTTTTTAGAAAACTTGAACATAGTTCCTAAGATTAAGAGGACCTTAATTTCTATTTCTTTGCTTATTGAACAATTGTACTTATTTATATTTTTTTCTTTAAATGAAGCGTTCATTTCTCATAATAGTGCACATATTTGTTCGGTTAAAAAATAACTTATATGTATTAAGACCTAATGAAGCAAAAGCGTTTTTAAATCGTGAGATGTTTAAAACTGCTAATACTCAAAATAGAAGGCAAAGAATATCTCCTAAAAACAATACCTATCTTTGACATTCAAGAATAGGTCACATTAATCTCGATAGAATCGAAAGATTAGTAAAGAATGGACTTCTAAATGAGTTAGAAGATGATTCATCATCTCTATGTGAATCTTGACTTGAAGGAAAGATAACTAAAACACCTTTTACTAGAAAAGGTTATAGAGTCGAAGAGCCCCAGAACATATACATTCAGACCTCTATGGTCCGATGAATGTAAAATCTAGAGGAGATTTTGAATACTCCATCTCCTTTATAAATTATTATTCAAGGTATGGTTATTTATACTTAATGCGGCATAAGTCTGAAGCTCTTGAAAAGTTAAAGGAGTATAAGGTTAAAGTTGAAATCTATTAACTAAAAAGATTAAAATACTTCGATATGATTGAGGTGGAGAGTATGTGGATTTGAGATTCCAAGACTATATGATAGAACATGGAATCCAATCCCAACTCCCAACACCTGGTACACCTCAACAAAATGGTGTATCAGAAAGGAGAAATAGAACCTTGTTAGACATGGTTCGTTTAATGATTGCCTAGCTCGTTCTAGGGGTATGCAGTAGAGGTTGTAGTTCATATCTGATTTTTTAGCTACCCTAAACAAACGAGAAGTGTTTTATTCTTCGATCCATGAGAAAATAAAGTGTTTGTATCGAAAAATGCTACTTTATTGAAATAAGACCACATGAGAGATCATAAACCACGAAGCAAATTAGTGTATTAAGTGAAGCTACTGATGAACCAACAAGGGTTGTTGATGAAGTTGGTCCCTCATCAAGTGTTGAGTTGATGAAACCAACACTTCAAGTCAGTCTCATCCTTCTTAATCGTTGAGAATGCCTCGATGCAATGGGAGGATTGTATCACAACCTAACCGTTACTTGAGTTTAACTAAAACTCATATTGTCATATCAGATGATGGCGTTGAGGATCCATTGTCCTAAAAACAGGCAATGAATGATGTAGACAAGGACCAATGGGTCACAGCCATGGACCTTGAAATGGAGTCTACGTACTTCAATTCAGTGTGGGAGCTTGCAGATCTACCTGATAGGGTGAAACCTAATAGAGTGCAAATGAATATCTAAGAGAAAGAGAGATTTAGTTGGAAAGGTACATACCTTCAAAGCTAGACTTATAGCAAAAAGGTGTACCCAGAGGGAAAGGGGACTATGATAAAACTTTTTCCCCAGTTGCTATGTTAAAGCATATAAGAATTCTTTAGTCCATAGCTACTTTTTGTGAATATGAAATATGGAAAATGGATGTCAAGACTTCTTTTCTGAATGACAATCTTGAAGAGAATATCTTTATGTCTAGCTCGAGGGGTTCATAACCCAAGGTCAGGAGAAAAAAGTTTGCAAGCTAAATCGATCCATTTATGGGTTCAAACAAGCATCTAGATCTTGAAACATTAGATTTGATATTGCAATCAAATCTTACAATTTTGACAAAAACGTTGATGAACCTTGTGTATGCAAGAAAATCAACAAAGGTAAAGTAGCTTTCTTAGTACGATATCCTTCTCATTGGGAATAGTCAGTATATATCAATCCAACCCAAGGTTAGACAATTGGACGATGAATAAAAATTATTTTCAAGTATCTTAGGAGAACGAGAGACTACATGCTTGTGTATAGAGCTAAGGATTTGATCATTTACAAGATACACTGATTTCGATTTTCAAACCGATAAGGATTCTAAGAAATCCACGTCGGAATTAGTGTTCAACCTAAACAGGGAACTATGGTATGGCGTAGCCTCAAGCAAGGATGCATTGCAGACTCTACTATGGAGTCTGAATACGTCACTGCTTGTGAAGCAGCAAAAGAAGCAGTTTAGCTCTGAAAATTCCAACATGATTTCGAAGTTGTTCCAAACATGCACATGCCCATCACTTTATATTGTGATAACAGTGGGGCATATTGCTAATTCATTTACGAAGACTCTCACGGCTAAAGTGTTTGAGGGTCATCTAGAAAGTCTTGGTCTACGAGATATGTACATCAGGTAATCTAGGGCAAGTGGAAGATGTGTAATGGATATGAGGATGCCCTAGTTTATTGTATTTGTATATATACGTTTTATGTAATATACCTGTACATTTTACCATTTTCAATATTTGAGGATTACTTTGTTATGTACATCCCATAGAGACTAGACTTTTAGACCAAGTGGGAGTTTATTGGGATTTATGTCATAAAACTCGTAGATTATAAATATAATCAATTGCCTGTTATTAATAAAATATTATTATAATAAATATTATTGATTATATTATTAGCTTTGTCTGAATAACCCAAATTCAATAAAATAACATCCTAAGTTGTTTGATAAATCTTCAACAGTATGTAGAGACCTACAATGATCAATGTTCGAGATCAGCTCAAAGGGTCTATAGTATAAGGATAAAGATGAGTATCTTATCCTGGTAACACTATGGATACGGTCCACTTTGTATTTGATATAAACGCAATGATCCAACGTGTTCCTGTAGGTGACATACGAGTGAGGGTATCATATGCAATGAGTTTGCATAAGACAAGACCACGAAATAGTAACCACTAGATGTAACTCCATTAACTAGTTAAGTTTCTATGTCATTAGGATGACCTAGGTAACTTAGTCTATATCCTTAGTGTATTATGAACTTCTGTTCGCGACGAATTGTGCTTTGATTTGTACGGATGAGAGTGGCCAGATTGTTGGCTCAATATGCTTATCATTTTGGGTTCAAGACCGAGTGGGGAGCTGGGAACATAATTACACAAGATGGAATTCACACATTCCCAACTTTAGAGTAAGTAGATGAGTATTCCCTTAAATGGTGTATTCAGGACTTGAACAAAGGGTCTTACCCTCTCTATAACATGAGAGGGGTTTCTGTTTATTGGTTGGACTATAAACAGATTGTTCATTAGAGGAGCACTAGTATTTAATGACTAGAGGTAACCCAGGAGTAAAACGATAATTTGACCCTGCTGGTGTTATGAACAATAGTTTAGCTGTGAGTTTTTAGTAGAGTGTACACATAGTTAACGAATATTGGTTAATGTGGTTAATGAGTTTAGCCAATTAATTTCATATCGTTGTAGCTTCTGATCTGTAAGTCCATTACGTCATCTTTTTATATTGTAAAGGGTAATGAGATTTATTTATATTTGTTGTAATTTGAAATGTTCAAATTTACTTTGAGAAATAGTATAATGTATCGTGATACATTATAATATAAAGTTTATATATTTTAATCAAACTTTATTATATAACTTTAATTTTGGATATGATTCAAAATTAATTTATGAGAGAGAAAATATTTAAATGAAGTTCAAATATTAATTTAATGTGAATTGGATTCATACTAAAATTATTGGTTATGAGAGAAATTTATATTAGAATATGATTTAAATTTAATTTAAGTTAAATATAAGAAATTTAATTTAGTTATTAATTAATTGGAGAATTAATTAATAGTTTGGTTTTATTTTATTTTATTAAATTTGATTTAATTAAACTAATTTAAAACTATAAAATATTATAGAGATACTTATTAAATATGATTTTAATAAAATATTAATTAAATATGATTTATTAATTATTAATTAATTAGTTGATTTGAAATTTCTATTAATTTAATATTTTTTAAATTGAATCATATGATTCTCTCCTACTCCAGAAAAGAAATAGAGTTATAAATACACAGAAGAAAACAGTTTTCTTCAATCAATTAATCAAGAAAAAAAAGTCAATGTTTTTGCTCTCTGTAAAAAGAGTTTCTCTCTAAAACTTTTCTCATCTCAATTGATTATCACAAACCAATCTTATCTTAGAGAATAGGAGGGTCTCTAAGGGGTGGCGTCCCCAAATTTGGAGATTTAGTAGATTGTGAATATGTCAAACTATGTAAGTTTTTCTTTCTCTAATCTATACTTTATTAAAGCATGCTTAATAAGAAAATTAGTTTCTTAATTATTTTTGCTAATGTATTGGTATTTTGGGATTTCCAAATTAATTTGAGAAAATGTTAAAATCTTCCGCTACCATGGGCTTTTATCCCTTCATCAACACCTCGCTCACTTGAGGAAGGGGAAACTTAAATCATAAGATAAATGTTTAGTGAGTGAAAATTTTAGGAAAACCTCTGGGAATACAAGATCATGCTTAAACTCATTTTACAAGAATGTTTCACAATGCCTCATCATGCGCTACAACCATTAAACACATATTAATCTCTACCTATTCCCTTCACCAGGACATTCAACTATTCTCACGCCTAGACTATTGTGACGACCTGTATCATCATTGGCATCCCTTAGAGAAATCCAAGGTCAATTCATGTTGTTGAGGCAGTCGGCTCAAATGTAGACTTCATCATCACTCACTTAAGCATCAATTTTCGAAAAACCTTTGGAAAATACAAGATCACACATAAACTCATTTTACAAAAGCGTTTCACAATACCTCATCATGCCCTATAATCATTAAACACACATTAGTCTATACTTATTCCCTTCACCATGACATTTAATCATTCCCACGCCTAGATTATTGTGACAACATGTATCTTTATCAGCATCCGTTGGAGAAATCCAGGTTCAAGTCATGTTGCTCAAGCAGTCAGCTCGAATGCAAATATCTCAACACATTTAGCCACCTTCTTATCGCCATGTTGTTCTTTCATCGCATGGTAGTCTTGACTCTAATGTGCACATAATAGCTAGCTCAAGATAGGAATAAAGCCAAGGGTTTACTCACAAACAAGCATTCCACGCTAGCATCATAAAGTTAAATACTTTAACTCATAATATTTTAGCTTGAAACATATTCTTCGAATAATCGTGCTTTTTATATAAATCACTAGATTACATTATACATTACTATACATAACATAACATGACTTGAAAGAAACTTAGAAAAATATTTGTTCTTTTCGTTGAAAAGTCCCTCAGGAAGCCTAACTTCCTTTACTCCTTTCTTAACGTCTAGTCCTTCTTCCCCTTTGATGCTTGTCTTCCTTTTCTTTCTTCTTCTTATCACCTAACTTTAAGAACTTTTCTTCTCGCCTGATACTCTTCCGACAAAACTTCAATACTTTAGAGCTTCCTTTACCCTTTCTTCGAAAACTTAAGTTCCATTTATATTAGTTATAAACTATATTGGTCATCGATAGGCTTATCTTAGCTTGCCAGCTCCTTCTTAGTGCTTTACATGTGTAGGTTCAACATCTTCTTTATCCATGCTTAACCTTAACTCAACACGTAAGTCGCTGACTAATATGAATTAGTAGCTTTACTTAAATTTCACAACTCTCCTTCCTTGCCTAGCCCAAAATACAACTCTCCTCACATTTAGCTAACCGAAATGCGTAGTCTTTCTCAATCGCTTAACTAGAACGCATAGCTCTCTCTCAAAATGAGTTATTCTTATAATTTATTTCTCTTTTTTCCTTAAAACGCATAATTCTTATACTTATCTTCCTTTTCCACTACCTTCTTCCTCGCAACCCTTCTATTCCATAACGCAGGTTTCACACAACGCCTCAAGCTTAGCAACTCACCCTTGAACGCATGGCCCTTACCAATAGCTCGCCTGACCTTGTCACAAAGCCTTCAACATTGATGGAAACCATCCAAGCGCAACAAAAAAATGGATCGAAAAATTACTCTAATTGCATCTAAACTAATTTAGAGAGTAACATGCATAATCTAACCTAATTAAACGAAATTAAGGATTATCAAAAAACTTACCTTCGAAAGCCTCCTGATCCTGGAAATCTCCTCACGAACAAGAACTCGAGACCACCAGTAAAGTTGACTCGCTATTCTCCATACTAAAAATCAAGTTGTGGGATCCGATTAGGTGGAGAAAATGGAGACAGGAATGAAATTAAATGAGGAATTTTAGTTTGAGATTTAGGAGAGAAAATTAGGTTGAAATAAATTTTAAATTTATGAAAACAAAAATTTACCAAAAGTTCTCACCAAATTGAAAAATACCCATTAAATAAGCTAATTACATGCAAAATTGCATGTAATTACTTTCTTAAGTCTCAACACCTAGTAAACCACTAACCATTAGTGAAACTTAGTGGGATAGGTGGCTATATCCCACTAAGTGTTAGTGAGACTATCCAACAAAAATTTCGATTTTCCAACTAACATTAGTTCAAGGGTAATATGGTCATTTGACCATTCAAGACAAAGTCAAACTTTGACTTTTTAAGTTAAAATTTAACATTTTGAATTTTTACTATTTTGTCTATCTTGACTAATTCTGACCTCCCGAACATGAATCTGCATTCATTTTTCCAAAATTCAAATCACATTTGAATGTAAAGCCGGTCAAAGTTTGACTTTCCAAAAAAAAGTCAACATTTTGACTTTTTACCACTTTGACCATTTCCACCAATTTAGAGCGTCCGAATATGAATCTATATTCATATTTTTAATATTTAAATCACACTTAAACATAAAGCTTTATATCAAACCTATAGTCGACGATTATATCACATATATTCGTCGATTTCTCTCTCTTTTTACCTAATTCAAACAATTCGAATTATTCCAACATATTGTTTTAAGTTAATTCCATATATGAGCTAGCAGAGGAATCTAATGGACCTATAGATCATGGGCTCCAATGGTCTGAGATTAACTGGTTAAACCCTTTAAACCAAGCTAATCAACATTCTTTAACCAACGGGTCATTTCACTAAAGTTTCGTAATTGCACTCCTCTCACTATAGATATATTTGTGTCCATCTGATATAACCATTATCAGTAAGTTAATCATTCACAAGTTGTTCGTAACCTCAGTTGGGTCAAAATACTGTTTTACTCTCGAGATTACATCTTGCTTCTTAAATCTCACTCATCCACTATTGAACAATTGATTTAAGGTCCAACCTGTAAACCGAATCCCTCTCAGGCCAAGAAGAGGGTGGGGCCCCTTGTTCAAGATTTGGATTTAGTCCTAAAGAAAACAACTTTTCTACTAACCCTAAAGCGGGTAGAAGTGAATTCTGTCTTGCACCCTATGTCCTTACCTCTGAAATGGGAGGCTTATTGGGCTAGTGTCGTTGAGCTATACTCACCTATGCAGATCTAAGAATAATTTAGTTTGAACAAAAGTTCATAGTTAGCTTAAGATTAAGATTAAGTTACCTAGGTCATCAATAATCGAAATAGTCAGTTTTATATAGTCAACAATGTTATAACTTAAAAGTGACTATTTCATGGTTTCAATCTTATGTAAACTCTTGACATATGATGCCCACACTTCTATGTCCCTACATGAACGATTTAGGATAACATCATTTGTACTAACTATAAAGTAGGTTGCATCCATAGTGTCCCCAAAATAAGGCGTCCAACCTTATTCATACACTATAGACCATTTGGGCTATATACTCGAACTTGATCCACATTTATGTCTCGACATAAAGTTCAAGTCTACACTAGATAGCCTCAGAACCTTAGTTTATTGGATTCAAGATTATAGAATTCTATTTTCACTAATAAGTATCCTCAATAACCACTTTATTGAACAGAATATAATTCAAACTACAAACGACGACTTTTAGGACATAAATTCCAACAAGCACAAGACTTGTCTTGCCACCTAGCTCTCAACCTAACGCCTAAGCTTGTATTCCAAATGTTTCTTGGAGGTTATTTTGGGCTAGTTTGGACTCATTGATTGTTGCATAGAGCACTTGTCACCACGCTTAGCATCTTCGCTGTAGAGCACTTGGCATTCACACAACTTACTTTCAACACATCTCGCCTAACCCCTTTGCCCTTAAACATCTAGAACACTCGTGTGGCCATCTTTGCCACCTTACACATACCATGTCTTGGTTGCATGGATGTTACCTAGGAAGGTAAGGTTGCATAGCTTTTCATGCTCACCTAGCCAGCACTTAACTATAATTTTCAATTTTTTGCTATTTGGCCACCTAGCAACACTTCTTCAAGACATATTGCTACACTCGGTTGGTCATCCACTTAGCATCATACTACTCAACATTTAGGCAACTTCTCTATGGATTTTAACTATCTCACCTTACTTTTTTTCTTTAAACTCAACATGCTTGCCTTAAAATTACAAGACAACAAACATAAGCAAACTTCAACATTCTTACTAAAACAATGAGATATTAATTTAGACTCGGTACCGAGAGATATGGTACTTGGGAGAGATTTACGTCTTTGGGACCCACTTCAGTATGCAATAGTGTAAATCCTAAACTTTGTCATTCTTAAGAATTTCTAAGAGTTGAAGAAAGTTAAGTGTTGCTTAGGGTTATTTGTTGTTCTTATTGATTAGGTAATTATATTTGATGAAGAGCCTAAGTGTTGAAGAGAAAGGTTGTTGGCAGCCAAATGGTTGTGCGAAGTGTTAGCAAGTGGAAATTTTGGCCAAGTATAAGTTATTGGATGAGATGAACATGCTAGGTGGCCAAGTGATGGTTAAGAGATGGCTAGGCACCAAGGCATGGAAATGTGCTTGAAGTGGGCGAGAGAACCTCTAAGGAAGTTTGTGCTAGGTGGTCAAAAACTCCTAGACGAGAAGAGACAAGGCATTGAGGCTGGGAGCTAGGTGTTTGATGGAAGGCAAGCTTAGGCGTTAAGCTACGCGACCATATGCACATGAGAAAGCTTTGCAACCAAGTGAATTAGGTTAGCAAGGCATAATGTTTAAGGACTTGTGGGCAAGGAGTCTGAGATTGGGTCTTTAGAGGAAGCTTGTAGGAAGCTTGAGTTTTAGTTCAAGATAGACAGAAAGGTCAAATTTTAAAGGGACCTTATCAGTGTGGAAGCTTTTGAGGCTACAGATCGATTCCTTTCAAATTTGAAGCTGAACTTTTGAGGTAAGAAAGTTAAGACAATTCTAAACAAGTTTGAATATGGAATTTTTTCACTTTGATGGTAGAATTAAAAGTTATGAGCGTTGGAAGAATTTTTTGTAGTTTCTAAGTAGGCTTGAAGGTGGTCGAGCATTGGGGCGTGAAGGTCTTTGTGGGCGTGCATCAATAAGATAAGATGGTTATTTTTGCTTTGTGTGTGGACGTGCAGCACGACCAAGGCACAGTCGGGCAGATATTTGTTGACATCACGCCGTCTCTTGGGCTAAGAGTAGGTGGTCTAGGAGTGGATGTGATAAATAGGCTTTGAACTATATGCCGAGATGCTTAACCATTTGAGGGCGGTTACTATGTACACATAGAAAGATTGTTGTTACTGATGTTGAGTTACTCCACAACAAAGAAGACAATAGAAGTATTGGACATATCCTACTACAACATAGCCAGATGGGTAGTAAAGAAATAAGAATAGTTCTACTAAGTTTTACTAAATATGTTTGCTATGCTAAGTTTTCTTTTAAGTACCTTTACAAGTATGTTTTAGCTACAACATAGTCACTCATTGAGCTTTCAATACATCGTTTGAAAATGTTTTCTACTTTTCAAGTAGTGATAATAAACCTTTCCTGCCGCAAGTTTGCTTCCCTATTATTCAGGTTTCTTTTGTCGCTTGTATAAGCAACAAATAAACCATGCATTTGGAGTTCATGTATACAGAGACAGAGTTTGGTTTGTACATATCCCATAGGTTAGCTGGTCTTGATTGTTGTTTGTATCTTTTAAATGTTCTGGTTATATATGTAGAGAGAGAGGGTTTGATGCACGTTTGTCAGTAAATCTCCCAAGTATCGCAAGAGTAGTCAAGACTCACAAGTATTATAAGAGTAAAACAATACTTGTTTGCTTCACATTTTGTCTTGGGCTCTGGAGAGAGTTTGAGGGAAGTGTGAAACCTATGGCAACCGACTGAATGCTTATATCATGTCCAATTATTTTATTTTAATGGCACACATCTATTAATCCTGTTTAGTAACTTTTTGTTTTTCCTAAATGTAGTAGTTACATTCTTATCCAAACTCTAAAAACAAAAACATTTATTTTTAAAAGCTTTTTACTTTTTTTTTTAGTTTTTCAATTTTTAAACCTGTTGTAAAATGTAGAGAGTAAATTTGAAGATAGAAGAAAAGTGCATACAGACTTGATTTTCAAAAACAAAATGATAACCAAATAGTCAAGGTTAATGGCGCCGTATGGTCGCCAACATAATTAAAAAGTAATAAACAAATAAATAAATAAAACAGATTCAAATATTAGAAATCTGTAAATGCAGGATTTGAATGTCAGCAACTTTAGGTGCCCTACGTTCAAAAACACTGAAAATATTAATAAAGACCAAAAACAAAGTTTGGATGATATATTGATGTTTTGAGGGGGGGAAAACTTACTGAAAGGCAATACAAACTCGAACTTACCCATGAGGAATTTGCAAGGATCGAGTTCCCCTTGGAAAATCACCCTCTGCATTGTTTTAAAAAAAATCAATTAACCTAAATAAAATTGTTAGTTACGGCCCTCATTTGCCTCGGAAATAAATTTCATTAATGAAAGGCTGCAACTTCTTCCTTGAAGTGGTTGAGCAAGCTCTCAATACTCATCACTGAATGATCAGCCTTATCTCTCACTCGAACACTCACCTGCCAAAAACTCAAATACTTAAGAACCGTTTAAAAGGATAATTACAAAAATAATAATAAATTCAACTGATCTAAAAACATTTTTCAGAAATTTTCAATTTAAAAAAGGAATCTGTGATGAGTGGAGCAATAGAAGAAAAAATATGTAGGAACAATAAATAGGCTAACATCTTGTTTTCTACAAAGACAACAAATTTTACTCAAATTTAAAGATTGATGGAAAAACCTGTCCAGTGTTGGCCTCCTCCTCACCAACAACCAGTATGTAGTTATATTGTGCCAACTGTGCTTCTCGTACCTGCAAGAAATTACATATAGCGATTACAAAATACACAAACTTAAACACAAAATCATGAAAAAATTACAAGGACAAAAGTAGATTGGACTCACTTTCTTCTGAATCTTTCTGTCCGTCACATCCACATCAACAAAATAACCAGCATGATGAATTAGATCACGCACCTACAAAATACAATACCATGATGTACCATGGTCTGTAAACATGTACTATACCATAATAGGAAACAAGACACAAGACACGTGGCATACTCAATTCTTATGGAATGAATTTCTTACTAAGTAGTTCCTTAGCGCATTATTGCCGAAATTTTTAAATACTAACAGTGACTTAGAAAAGCAGATAGAAATATGAAAGAAATCAATCCAATAGATTAAATAAGTCATAACATGCCCTACCTTCAGTGCATAGGACTGGGATTTCTCTGATACAGGGCAAACAATTGCTTGACGTGGACTAAGCCAAAAAGGCCACTTCCCCTTGTAGTGCTCCAACAATATAGCAAACATCCGCTCAACAGAACCTAAAATAGCTCTGTGAATCATAACTGGGCGTTCCCTCTTAGCCTCGTCCTCTGCAGAGTAATACAATTCAAAACGTGCCGGAAGTTGGAAGTCCAGCTGCAAATTAATATTTGGAATTTGTATTATATTTCTGCTGTTGCATTAAAGCAAAAGTAACGAACGAGAAAACAGATTAGGAATATAAGCACACAATACCTGAAGGGTTGCACACTGAAATTTCCTTTTCAGTGCATCAGATACACTAATATCTATCTTTGGTCCATAAAATGCACCATCTCCTTCATCGATCTGTATCAGATGCATTAGAAGTAGACAGAAACCTTAACAATTCACTTACAAAAATGGAAATTAAAATGGAGTGCTCATAGGCATATGTAAGACTTCAAAAAAAAAAAAACCATGTAAGATGTAAAGAGCTAAAAGAGAAAAATAGATTATATACATATAAAATATAAATCTATCAAATAAATAAAAATAATCCAAATTGTCGCTGCTTCTGTTCAGATTAGTTATTATTCATTAATATCAATTCAATTGTAAAAATATTATTAAATAGCATGAGAAGATGATTCAATAGACGTTCTAATAAAAACTAAAATAATCTAATTTTTTTTGTTAATATCAAATAAATTATTGTGATAAAAGATATTAATCCCGAATCAAAAGAAATAAGATAAGTTAATTTTTTTTTATAAACTATTTCTTTTTAATTAAAAACTATACGGTTCTTTAAATTTAACTTTAAGTAGGTTCAACCATATTAGAAGTACCTGCCAAGGTTTCCCAAATTCATTCAGTGCTTCTGTAAGAGCAGCTTCAGCCTTCTCCCACGTTTCCAAATCTCCAAGGTATTTCTCTGGCCTCTGCAGCATAATAATAAATATTTATAACAAAATGGAGAGATGATACTCAAAGCACCTCTTACAAGTAAAGAATAAAAAAGCACATAGATTGAGAGTTGAGCAGAGAGTAACGATGTTTCTCTCTGATTCCGCAAACTCTTATTTCTTTCTGGGTCAAAACTGCATGCAAGAGTCTTGATTTAAATCTCAAACAAAAGAGTTTAGGATATCGTGTCTGTTCTTCTTAATCTTTGGAGATTGATGGTTCATGATCAGAGTTGAGAGGATGGGGTGACCAAAGATAAACAGGAAGTTGGGATCATTGAGTTTAGAGAGAGAGAGAGCCATTTTTTTTCACTAAATCACCTTAGTTGACAAAGATTTCATGTTTTCTTTTTAAGATTTAGGATATACAACGAAGATCATATGATAGTGCATGAAAATATCTGTCACTCAAGTGCAGAAATGATGGGTTATAATCATAAAGCCTAAAGGTTTCATGTTTTCAATGCCCACAAAGTCAGCATGGGCATTATAGACAGTATTGTTTCAAACAAGAAACAAAAGAAGTCGATGTTTCTAATATTTTCACTCCCGAGGAAAAGTGGAAGGCATCCTATCTAACAAAAAAAATGCATCAACACTGCTGGAATTCAAGTCAAATGAGAGTAAAAATGAATGTAATTAAAATTATTTTAATTATTACATATATGCGTTGTCACCAATCTCCCATTGATATATAAAATTGCAAATGGGAAGGGGGAAGAGCCAAAGAAGTCGGAAAAAGATACTCCAATTGGTCAAAAGAGAATCAATATTATATGAATGGAAGAATTTAAACAACTTACACCAAGACAGCGATGAAAGTAACATGCTCAAAATAATATTGAACTACATACCGTTGATAGCTTCAGCTCAAATGTGAACCCAAAAATGTTATAAGCATATTTGATGAATTCTAAGACAGCCCTTACTTCATCTTTTATCTGTAAAATGAACACAAGACAACAACAGTGAAGCAAGTCTTAATAGTTTCACAAGCAATATTGTCAGCATATCAATTAAATATTACTAACCTGGGACTCCCTGCAAAAAATGTGAGCGTCGTCCTGCAAAAAAGTTGGACCTTCATAAGTAGATGTACACATGCAAATCCTGAAACAATTCACATACCTTAAGGACCAAGGTAGAGAAACAGCACAAAACTAGATTATGAGATACTGAAAATATTATATACTAGCCCAGTTCTATGTAAACACCAAGATCTAGAAATACCTGTTGAAATCTTCTCACACGAGTCAATCCAGTCAATGCCCCACTAGCCTCATTGCGATGCAAAACCCCAAAATCAGCTAATCGAAGAGGAAGTTCTGCAGAGCAAAAGGATGAAATGACCGATTGAGAATATCCCGGAATAAATAAAAAAAAAAGGATAAAGGATTAAATTCAATGAACATAACTAGAATGCGAAGATTTGAAGTAGGTGCATTCAACTACCATTACACACTGACTAGGAGAGTTTCAAAAGAGATGATAAGAACAGCTTTACTTGCAAGAATGCACATGAACTTACCCCTATATGAACGAACTCTATGCTGGAACATCAAACAGTGACCAGGACAATTCATTGGTTTCAATCCAAATTCCTGCTTCTCTATCTGTCCAATAATTTAAAAATGAGCTCAAACCAAGCATTACATGGCCATATATGGGACAATTAATTCACTCTGCAAAAATAGGTGAAGAAATTAATGCTCAAGAATATCACACATGCTCACACAGTTTGCAAAACCCATGGATTGCATTTTAAAAATGAAAAAGTAACCATGTAACCAGTAGTTCTTGTTTCTTCAACAAAAGCTAATATCAAAAGGATAGATAAGATTTGAGTTAAAAGGAATAGAGTACAACAAATGGATAAGATAGATATCACCAAAATTGTTTATAGGAATGATATTAGAGTATTAGAGGGATATTAAGGCTGTATTAGTAATTAGTTAAGAGAGTTATCAAGTATGTTGATTATAAATAGAATGAGTCTGGAAGGAGGAAGATAGGCAATATTTTGGAGTATGAATTAGGGCTTGAGAGTATCTCAAGATTAGGAGGGTCCACAATGTAGAAGTACCTAGAACACTTGTTTTATTTTGTAATTCAATTATCTTTTATCTTTCAATATATTAGAATTACATCAGTTTCCCAAATGTTGCAACACACAGATCTGAAAAATAACTATACAATTCGTAGCTAATCTTGCAAGTGAAACTTTATTTACAGCTTACCAGCTTTTGGTTACTTCTTCATTTTATGATGTCACACTGATTCTTGGTGGTGAAACTTTCTCTAATTTTTCTTGGTTGTGTTTGCTTGCTTTTTTTCTCTTCTATGGTGGAAGTTATTTTCCTATATCACCCAAGATAAGTTGAAATAAACCCTAAACCCTGAACTTTAACCAAGTGATTCATTTTTTAATGCCATAATGACGTCACCGTGAGGTCGGAGAAGATTATTAAATGTTTTTCAGGAAAAGGAGCGGTAAATGATGATGTGAAGAATCTTGTTAATTGGAAAATCATTTATCTACCCATGAGCAAAGGAGGCCTACACATTGGTAATGGTTAAGCCCCTGATTGATAAAAGTATTCTCGAAGGGGTAGGAAGGGAATGTAGTAAGTTTACAATTATGAACTAATCATTTTGTGTATGTTCTCAAGGTTCTTATAGTTGTGGCGAGTTTGTGCATAGGGATGATTTTGGTACTGGAGTGAGTCTACAAGAAGTGGGAACCAGACCTCTCTCTCTAGAGTTTAGGAGATTGTATCTTGTCCTCTTAAGTGAACGGGAGCATTGTGTAAGACCACCAATTATTCACACATATAAAAGGAGGGGCAGGAAAGTAAATGAACAAATAAAATGATGAAAGAATGATGGGAAGGGATCGTGCGTGTGGGCGTGTGGGGCCCAGGTTCAGGAAAGAGAAAACTAGGGGAAGGAGCTATAT
>JACWES010000014.1:2139378-2277071 GCA_025688845.1 Cucumis hystrix
CCTGGGAATATCCAGCTACCCTAAAAAGGAAGCTGGGTTTGTCTTATTTGTATTTTTGAGTGGTATTTGAATCCTTATGGTTGCTGTACTGTTTTTGGCTATATATAAATAAAGATTACAGAGTGCTGCCTCTGTTTTTAGCCATTGTAAGGGTGGAAATAGTGCTGTTAATCAAACAGAATCCTTACACATTGTTATTCTCTCGGATTCATAAATCTCATGTATATTGAAGAGCTCTCAATTGGAAAAAGAGGCTGAACATATTTTGATCCTTCTTTGTGTTATTTTGGTCTATGTTTGTTGTTTACTTGTATTTTCCAGGATCTATTTATTAGATATCTAACAAATTGGTATCAAAGCACATCATCCTGGGCAAAGACAGACGCCATCGCAACAACAAATTGAGGATCAAATGAACGAAAAAAGAAAAAAAAAAAGAGATATTGGGAGTGAAGAATTCGGTTATTGACTGGGTGAAATCAAATGAGGAGCTACAAGGAAAGGGGATGTTGCTTGCGATGGTCACAAAGTTGTTTGGGAAGAATCACGCTTGTGTTGACTCTCACTAGCAGATCATCTCTAAAACAAAAACAAACAGAAGGTTTGGAAGGCGAACAATCATCTCATACCAAATGGGAAGAGGGACCTATTGAGTCTAATGACTGGAGAAAGTTTAAGAAGCTCGAGATGTTCGTCTTATTCAGCACAAATCTGAATGCCTGGTTCTTCGGAGCTAAAAGATATTTGAAAATTTATGAACTACTGATTTTGAGAGAATTTTTTATTTGATAATCAATTTTGACTAAGATATGGTAGATTGGTACCGTTGGATGAGTAATCAAAAGAAGTTTCGGTCCTAGGACGACTTGAAAGAGAAATTGTCATCCAATTTCACCCCACGCACGAAAAGTCGTTGTGTGAGAGCTTTCTCATGGTGAAACAAACTGACACCATATTTGAGTTTAGGCAGCTATTCGAAATTTGCTCAGCGTCGTTACCGAACTTGGCTGAAAATGTCCACGAGAATACGTTTATGATTGGGCTTCGACAAAATATTAAGGTAAGATTATCGCCAATGAACTGATTGGGCTGGAAAGTATTATGCAACAAGCCCAAATTATTGAAGACCATCATTTAGCCCTCAAATTGGCTTCAGAGGTCATATCCTTTTCAAAAAAAAAAAAAGAAAAATTGGCTTCAGAGGCATTGGGTACCGAGCCCCAAAAACAATGCATGGAATCTGCCCAATATCTTAGGACAAATCTACTAATGTGGTTAACCCAAAACTGTACCAGTTAGGGCTATTATTCTTCAAAATTAAACCATTGTTCCAAGGAAAGATCAATCATCATGTCATCTCTCCGATGTCGAATTTCAAGCAAAGGGGGATAAAGGACTATGTTTACGTTGTCACATGAATTACTTCATGGCCATGATGCAAAAATCGGGTGTTACATGAGTGTTGGTGTGAACGATATTGATGAGATTGAGATTTTGATAGCTCCTACAAGAAGGACAAATCGGAGGCTCAAGCCTAATAATTGTGAAATTAAATCTACAATATATGTAGGTTTTTCATCCTTGAGCACAATACACAGTGATCTCATAGATAAAGTATGGAGCTGTCAGGCCCCCTGTCATTCACACATACAAACGTAGGGGCAGAAAAGGTAATAACCAGGGGGCAGCTTAACCTATTAGGTTTATGGAAGGAATATTCTGAAGTGGGACCGACAGGAAGGTATGGGAGTATATAAGGGAATGTTTTTGGGATTGCTGAGGCATCATCATAGAGAAAAGAGTAGCCGCAGCTTTTGGAGGAGAAGGCCAGCATTCTCAAATTAGCTGGAAAGTTATCCTTTATCTTTGTTATTTTCTTCTTGTTGATATTGTCTAGTGTGGTGTTTCCTTTGTTAGAGGATAGTATATGAACCTTGTCTTCCATTATAACTATATCAATATATAAATACAGAGTACTGTCTCTGTTTCTCTATTATTTCTTGGGATTTTACTGAGTGGTAGGTGTTGGGTCCTTACAAATTGGTATCAAAGCTCCAAAAAATTCTGGAGAGAAGACGAGCAATGGCATAGAGACAACTAGAAGAAAGAATGGAAATTAGTGAGAAGGAAATATTGGGATTGAAAGAGTTGATCCTTGGACTAACTAAAAGCGTGCAGAAGTTATCAGAGGATGTGAAGGAAAGTAGTATGAGCAAACGCCGAGAGGAATCTTGTGGGTCTGATGGGTCTGGGTTGAAAATGAAAGGCAAGATGGAGGAAGCTAACATGATGTCGGGCTTCATGGGGGGTGTTCTGGATAGAAACAAATAAAAAAAGTTAGAGATGCCCATTTTTGCAGGGTGAACCCAGAATCTTGGGTGTACAAGGCCGAGCATTATTTCGAGATCAACGACATAGCTGAAGCAGAGAAAGTGAAGGTGGCAGTCGTCAGTTTTGCACAGGACGAAGTGGACTGGTTTCGGTAGAGCAATAACCGGAAAAGATTCACATCCTGGGAAGATTTGAAAAAGAGGATGTTTGATTATGTTAAAGTTCCGGGAGAAGGTAGCTTGGGAGCTCGTCTCATACGCATTCAGCAAGAGGGGTAGTATACAGAGTATGTTAAAAAATTCCTCAACTATTCCCCGCCATTACCGGAGATGGCAGAAAGCGTGTTGATGGATGCATTCGTAACAGGATTGGAGCCGTCTTTGCAGGCTGAAGTGAAAAGCAGGCACCCATTAACCTTAGAAGACTGTATGAAGGAGGCACAATTAGTCAATGACTGAAACTTAGCCCTAAAATTAGCATTAAGTGAATTGGGCAGGGCTATAGTGGGTCGGGTAAGGTTGGGGCCCAAAGTATATTAAAAACGATGAAAAGGGGATGAGTGCAGAAAAGAAAGAAACGTGAAGAACAGAATATGCAATGAAGCAAATTGCGATTCCAATCAAGGGAAGTTACGCACGAGGGGAACCACCGGTGAAGAGGTTGTCGGACAGTGAATTCAGAGCAAGATTGGATAAGGGTTTGTGCTTTCGTTGCAACGAAAAATACTCTCCTGGGCATAGATGCAAGATAAAAGAAAACAGAGAGCTGATGTAATTATTTTAAATGAAGAGGAAGGTCGGGAAGAAGCAGCAACCAGCGAAAATACGGAAACGGAGAGGGAGACTAGAACCGAGATAATCGAACTGAAAACATTGGAAGTGACGGGAGAGACGGAAATTGCCCTCCAAACCATTTTGGGTTTTACATCCAAAGGAACCATGAAATTAAAGGGAAAGGTGAGAGACTGAGAAGTGATCATACTTATCGACAGTGGGGCAACTCACAATTTCATTCATCAAGGAGTTGTCAAGGAACTGAAATTGCCACTCGAGAAGGGAACTAAATTTGGGGTAACGATTGGAGATGGGTCTATGCTGGAAGGGAGAGGAATTTGCAAGCGTGTGGAAGTCAAGTTGCCGGAGTTGACTATTGTAGCAGATTTTCTTGCCATTGAATTGGGAAAAATTGATGTTGTGCTGGGAATGCAATGGTTGAGCACTACCGAATTCATGGGTGTGCATTGGCCCTCGATGACTATGACATTTAGGATCGGAAGTCACAGATTATACTAAAAGGGGACCCAACATTAGAAAAGACAGAATGCTCCTTAAAAACGATAACCAAAACATGGGAGATAGAAGACCAAGGATTTTTGCTGGATTTTAAAAACCTGGAAATTGAAGAGGGAACACCATATGACAGTGAGATTGAAGAGAAGGGAGATGAATCCGAGCTACCCATGATTAGAGAACTTTTAAAGCGGAACAAAGAGATTTTCGAATTACCGACCGAATTACCTCCAAAGAGGGCGGTGGATCACCGAATATTGACAACGGAAGGGCAGAAACCCATAAATGTTAGACCATATAAGTACGGGCACATCCAAAAGGAAGAGATTGAGAGGTTAGTTGATGAAATGTTACAATCGGGGATCATCCGACCAAGTAGAAGCCCATACTCCAGCCCTATGTTATTAGTGAAAAAGAAAGATGGAGGGTGGCGTGTTTGCGTAGATTATCGAAGATTGAATCAAGTGACAGTGGCTGATAAATTTCCCATTCCGGTAATCGAAGAACTTCTTGATGAGCTACATGGAGCCGCGATTTTTTCTAAGTTAAATTTACGATCTGGGTACCACCAGATTAGAATGAGGGAGGACGATATTGGAAAGACGGCATTTCGCACTCATGAAGGACACTACGAGTTTATGGTTATGCCGTTCAGGTTAACCAATGCGCCTGCCACCTTCCAGTCATTGATGAACCAAGTTTTCAGACCGTTCTTGAGGCCATTCGTATTGGTTTTTTTTTTTATGATATTTTAGTCTACAGCTCGGATGTTACTGAACATGAGAGGCACCTCGGTGTGGTGTTTAATATTCTAAAAGACAATAAGTTGTTTGCCAATGAAAAGAAATGTGTCATTGGGCACTCCCGAATACAATATTTGGGCCACTGTGAAAGCAATGGAGGCATTATTTGTTGGATAGAAAATTCACTGTACTTTCAGACCAAAAAGCCTTAAAATTCTTGATAGAACAAAGGGAAGTCCAGCCCCAATTTCAAAGGTGGTTGACAAAACTCCTTGGGTATGACTTTGAAATCTTATATCAACCCGGGTTGAAAAACAAGGCGGCAGATGCTCTATCCCGAATGAACCACGAAGTGGAACTTAACACAGTGACTGCTCAAGGGCTGGTTGACGTCGATATGGTTTTGCGAGAGGTGGAAAGCAATAAGGAACTCCAAAACATAATCAATATTTTGAAAGAGAATCCGGAAGGGAAGGTTAATATAAATTAGTGGATGGACGCTTGCTGTATAAAGGAAGGTTAGGGCTATCTAGAACGTCAACTTTAATTCCAATACTACTTCATACATTCCATGATTCTGTTCTAGGAGGCCATTCGGGATTCCTTCGAACTTACAAGAGGATGAATGGATGAATGGAGAAATCCATTGGGTTGGTATGAAAAATGATGTAAAAAGGTATGTAGAACAATGTGAAGTATGCCAAAAGAATAAAACGGATGCCCTTTCTCCGGCTGGACTTTTACAACCCTTACCCCTACCTAACCTAATCCTTGAAGATTGGACAATGGATTTTATAGAGGGACTTCCAAAGGCAAGGGGATTCGATACAATCATGGTAGTAGTCGATCGTCTGAGTAAAATGGCCCATGTTATCAACCTTAAGCATCCTTTTACAGCAAAGCAGGTTGTTGAAAGATTCATTGAAGAAGTGGTTAGTAAGCATGGGATCCCGCACTCAATTGTCACAGATCGTGATAAGATTTTTCTGAGCCACTTTTGGAAGGAATTATTTTTGGCCATGGGTACATCTCTAAAAAGAAGTTCTGCATTTCATCTCCAAACCGATGGCCAAACCGAGCATGTCAATCGTTATCTCGAGACCTACCTATGCTGTTTTTGCAATGAGCAGCCTAATAAATGGCACAAGTGTATACCATGGGCCGAGCTGTGGTATAATACCACTTTTCATTCATCAACAAGAATGACCCCGTTTCAAACCGTTTATGGAGGCCTCCACCACCACTAATTTCGTATGGAGATCAAAAGACAGCCAATAACAGTGCTGAAGAATTACCCAAGGAGAGGGATTTGGTGATCTAGTGCCTTGAAGGAAAATTTAGTAGTGGCCCAAAATTGAATGAAGAAGCAAAGTGATCTCCATCGTAGAGAGTTGAAGTTTAAAACAGGGGACGAGGTATATCTCAAATTGAGACCGTATAGACGGAGATCGTTAGCCCGGAAAAGGAGTGACAAGTTAGATCCAAAATTCTATGGTCCTTATCGCATTACGGAGGAAATTGGAGAAGTTGTGTATCGCTTGGATCTTCCTCCCGAAGCCATGATCCATAACGTGTTCCACATTTCTCAATTGAAACTCAAGTTAGGGCAAAACCAACATGTTCAGAATTTACCACCAGCATTGACTGAAGAGTTTGAATTACAAGTGGAACCCGAAGCTGTTTTGGGAATTCGTTGGAACAGTGACATTGTGAAATGGAAGGGCTTGCATGACAGCGAAGCAACATGGGAATCAGTTTATTCTATGAACCATTACACTTGAGACAAGGTGAGTTTTGCGGCTGACAGTATTGTTAGGCCCCCTTATCATTCATATATACAAACGTAGGGGCAGAAAAGGTAATAACCAGGGGGCAGCTTAACCTATTAGGTTTATGGAAGGAATATTCTGAAGTGGGACCGACAGGAAGGTATGGGAGTATATAAGGGAATGTTTTTGGGATTGCTGAGGCATCATCAGAGAGAAAAGAGTAGTCGCAGCTTTTGGAGAAGGCCAGCATTCTCGAATTAGCTGGAGAGTTATCCTTTATCTTTGTTATTTTCTTCTTGTTGATATTGTCTAGTGTGGTGTTTCCTTTGTTAGAGGATAGTATATGAACCTTGTCTTCCGTTATACTATATCAATATATAAATACAGAGTACTGTCTCTGTTTCTCTATTGTTTGTTGGGATTTTACTAAGTGGCAGGTGTCGGGTCCTTACAGGAGCCACCATTGCTTTAAATCTCAGATGTTAGTTGACAAGTTAAGTTACCATTGACAGACATCTCACGAAGGAGTGTTCATGGGAACTACACCAACTGTAAAAGGCAGAGGAATTTAGTAAAGCCTTGATACTTAGTTTACACAAAACTATAACGAAAGGGTTCTTCTCTATAGCTGGAAGATTAACTCTGATTAGATCAGTGTTGAGTGGCATTTTGGTGTATTATCTTACGTTGTTCAAGGCCCCTAGCTTGGTGTGTAAGGGCATTGAAAAATACATAAGAGATTTTCTGTGAGAAAGGATGGATGAAGGTCACGGTTCCCATCTGGTGTGTTGGGAGGTGGTGGGGCGCTCTGTGAGTCAGGGAGTTTAGAGATTGGTAATCTTATAATCCGAGATCGAGCTTTGTTGCCAAAGTGGCTTTGGTGCTTTTCTCTCTTGAACTCAATTCTTTATGGCATAGGATTATATAAGACATCCGATCATTCACCAATATAAAAGAAAGGGCAAGAAAGTCATTACACAGGCACAGACTTAGGAGAGAGCTAGAGAAAAGAATGATATTGGTGGGTTCCAGTTCCACGAATGATTGAGGAATAAAAATAGAATGTTTGAAGGATTGGTGAGGTTAGGTTTTATTATAGAAAAATGATGTTGTGTCTTTAGGGAGAAGCTGCCAGCCTTCTCTAAGGTGCTAGGCTATTTTGGTGTGTTTTCTTGTTATTTTCCTAGTATGAACTTTTGGTTGATTGAATATAAGCAATATCACATAATACTGTTTATGTTTTTACCTTTTGTTGGGATTATTGTTCTTTTTAAGAGTGAAATCCAAACAGATTATTGTGAGTAAGCATGGTTCTCATCCTTTTGAGTGGATGACAAAAGGGGTTAAAAACACTTTCCAAAATCCTAGGAAGGACCAGTGGGTGGGAAAGAACACTTACTTTTGGGAGGACGAGTGGGTGGGGGAGAATTCCCTTAGTTCTTTATTTTCGCATATGAGTCATTTATCCTCCTGCAAAAACTGTACTATTTCGGATCTTTTGGTGGGATTTGAGAATCCTGTGTCTTTTTCTTTCGGGTTTTGTCGTAATTTGACCACGGGGGAAATGACAGAGTAGACCTCTCTTCTTACCTTGCATGAGAGGTGCTCTTTTAGGGAGGGGAGAAGGAATGTTCGAGTTTGAAACCCTAATCCTAGTCAAGAATACACTTGTAAGTCTTTGGTTAGTTTGTTATTGGATCCCGCTCCCTATGAGAAGTCGGTTTTTGATGTGGTCTAGAGGATTAAGATTCCTCAGAAAGTTAGGTTCTTTATCCGGCAAGTCTAGGTAAATACCATTGATAGGCTTGTTAGGAGGAGAACTTCGCTTGTTGGACCTTTTTGTTGCATGCTTTGCGGAAGGTGGTTCACAAAAGAGTCGTTATTCGGATCCCATTATCAACCGTCCTTTTTTTGGCCTTGTTCTGTTAGTCAAAAAGAAAGATGGGGGTTGAAGGTTTTGCGTTGCTTGGATTATCAAGCGTTGAATCAGCCCACAATAGCCAAACCGTTTCCCCATACCATGAGTGAGGAGCTTTTATGTTACTTTGTCGGTGTCGAGGATCATGGTGTTGCACCCAAGAGAACCAAGTTTAACTTGGCTTTGAAGAATCATTCCCACTTGCTGGTCATTGAGTTTGTTTCAAGTCATCATATATTCCTCAGTTTGTATGGTTTGAGGTTGCTTGAATGAAGTTCTATTCTTGGTGCTCTCCTTGAGTACAAGGTGTCTTCGACCCTAAAGGGTATTTTTAAAACATACTCACAAAGGGTAGAAAGGGAATTTAGTAAGTTTACCGGTTGTGAAGGGGGCTATTCGGTGTACATTCTCAGGGATCTTATAGTTCTGGTGAGTTTGTGCGTAGGGATGCTTTTGGTATTGGAGTGAATCTACAAGAAGCAGGAACCAGCCTTCTCTCTAGAGTTTAGAGGATTTTATCTTGTCCTCTAAAAGGGAGCATAGTTATTCTTTCAGAACCATAAATCTCTGTATGTTGAAGAACTCTCCATAGAATAGTGAGGCTGAACATATCTAGATCCTTCTTGGTGTTATTTTGGTCTCTATTTGTTGTTTAATTGTCTTTTGCAGGAACTATTATGTTAGATACCTAACAATAAGTTGAAAGGAAAGATTTGAATCTCCTTGCAAAATGGGTATGGCGCTTCATGAATGAGGAGATTACATTGTGATTCCGTAGAATTGTTGTCACCAGCAAGTACAGTGTAAAGATACTTCAGCTGTACCTTTATATATATATTCACTTTCTTCAACAGTAATCAATAAAACTTCCAACAGTCACAATATAGAGTTCGGAATACAGCAGAAAGCTCCAGAACACAATGTTTAACAATTGACGTGAAATAAAACTAAGAATCAGGAAATTCTAATAACACTAAAGCAACAATCAACAATCAACAATGAAGACCAAGAACAATGGAACCTGGACTCCTTGCTTTCTCCCTTCTCAAGGAAGAACAGCCTCCACCCTTTCCGAAATGATCTTCAATGCCCTTTCTCTCTCCTTCTTCTTCTATTTATTCTAATTTCTAACTAACTAGTGGACCCCACAGACGGATGGTCCTGCCCTTATTCTTCTCCCCCAGCCCCACGTGTAATTCTGTCATTCCCTTTCTTTTTCCTACTATACGTGATGAATATCGGGGGCCTAGCTTACAGTTTTACTAATGGAGATAGGCAGGCAATTTCTTTATAGAGAGAAAGACCTTAGGAGGGAATGGTGAGTGAATTTCTTTGGTTCATTTAGCTGGAAAAATGTAACAATCCACAAAACAAGTATGCCTCCAACTACTAGATATCATTTCAGGGCCAAACCTCAAATACAAACATATTCTCCTTGTAATTTGAAGCATGCCCAGAAGTTTCCCATAGTTGCATATTGTACATATTTGGTGACAAAACCTGCAGAAAAAAATAAAAAGTGTTAATAAAATATATGGAAATTTTTTAACAAGGACCAAGATATTGGATTTGACCTCTTCATAACCGCGATCCTTATATTGAGCTCGCATGAAGTCCATCAATTTATTGTAGATTCGAGCCCCATGAGGGAGGAAGAACCAGCTTCCTGGGCTAAAATTGATAAGTGAATTACAAGAACAGTTATATGACATGGGGGTGAACGTTGTGTCTTCAAGTACATACCTGAGTGGATGACAAAAGAAAAGCTCCTGTTTTGTACCCAATAACCTGTGATCATACTTCTTTGCCTCTTCAAGCAAATGAAGGTATTCCTACACAAAGAGATTGACTTCAAAAGAAGGTAACGCCATTAAATGCAAGGAACAAAAACAACACACATTTGAAACTTAACTGGCCAATTAAAAACCTAACCTTATCAAGTAATACTTAACCTTCCCACTTGTAATCAAATCATCATTTTAAATTTTCATTCATAACCCAATTGCTCAACACATCCTCATAGAATTAGCAAAATTCACAAGGGCTAATGACAAAAAAAACTACCAAAAGCACCTTTAAACGCTTTTGATCAGGATATGATATCCCATAAACTCTTTGTAAGCTTTCCCGATCTTTATTTCCCCTCCAGTAGGCTGATGATGCCTAAAATTTCAAACTGTCAAGTCTTACAGCATCATAATATATAGACATATATAAGAAACACTCAACATTCCATTAACAAAAACAAGGAATATGTATATATAAGGCGATAAGATAAGAACACCTGACCACTCAAAAATGGGTCTATAATACCACACAACCCCACTTTCATAGTACTAAAAGAAAAAATGGAGCTCTTACGTAATTTGCACTACAGGGAGCAGTGTGGTGTACAACAGCTCAAAAGCTACAAAAATATGTTCTCGTCCTTTTAGAAGTTATATTGTCTTTTTTTCTCCAATTCAACTCAAAGATAACTCTCATAGCACTCTTACAAAACAGTAATTATGGGTGGCCGTTCAGTCACCTATGATACTAGAACCAATAGGTCAAAAAATGGGTTTATGCTGCGTTTTGTTAGCATTTCCTTTACGCCATCAACCGAAGAAAAATTCAAAAAATGTGCTGTTAAAATCTCCATGTATACACGAAGATATACCGAAATGTTTCATAATCATTTCTTTATAAACATGTTGTATTATCATGATCACTATAATCTCTTCATGTATGCACATCTATGTGCGTTTTTAAGAACATAGGTAATTTTTTCATTCACCTGTAAATATCAAATACGGTTTAAACATTACCTTAAGACACGCAAATGCTTTGACAAATGATGTATTTGGAATGTGGGGACCACGACATAAGTCAACCAAGGGCCCACATCTGTAAACGGTGATAGTCTTGTCTTCTGGCAGGTCATTGATGATTTCAACCTGATAAACATCGTTCAAAAATAGGAACATAAGAACTCCAGTTCTCAATTATCAAATGAAATATAAATTTTTATGACAATATTCAATTGCCTTGAATTTGTTGTCTGAAAACATTTCAAGAGCCTGTTGCCTTGTAACTTCAATGCGCTCAAAAGGTTGTTTCTCCTGAAAGTTAAAAGGAAACAGATTAAACCAGTCTCTCCAGGGACATCCAAAAACAAACAGATCGTAGTATTCCCCCAACATTAAGTATCCTCTGAAATGATGACATTTCATGCATGAAACTAGATTATTAAATACTTCATCAGGAAAGAAATGAAAATTTCATGCCGTTAATCACTCGATGAATAGATAATATAAGCAAAGCACTGTCAAAGAAGAGAGATACATATGCTCTATGAGCTTCTAATTAATCAGATATTTCATGTCAAATTATTAATTCACTTCTAGAATTAGAAGGTTAGTTTCC
The DNA here is from genome assembly GCA_025688845.1 of Cucumis hystrix. Taxonomy (NCBI): domain Eukaryota; kingdom Viridiplantae; phylum Streptophyta; class Magnoliopsida; order Cucurbitales; family Cucurbitaceae; genus Cucumis; species Cucumis hystrix. Next base: position 2,150,834 of record JACWES010000014.1, read on the forward strand.
TTGCACTAAATCTTTCCAATTCCTTATCTATAACTAGAAGATTAGTTTTCCGATAATGAATGCTCCTGCCAAAATTTGTCTTGAATACATACAAAAAAATGATGTTTACATATAGATTATAATTATGAAGGTCCAATTCATTAAATACTCAATTTCTTTTTATAAATTAGAGGTATATAGTTCTTATGAAACACATCTATTTCTTTCTTGTCTCCATAAATCACCAGCTTCCAAGAAACAGCAAAGCATTACCCATGAGGTAATAAATTGTCTTATTATGCCACCTTTTGTTATCAATTATATTTGACAAATTTTATTCCATTTACATGTTATGTATTTTAATTTTAGGGTTGTTTTCAAATATAGCAAAATGAACTAAAATATTCACAAATGTAGCAAAATATCATTGTCTATCAGGGATAGACAATAAAGAACATTGATAGACTATTATCATCTATCACTGATGAACACATAGATGTATATCACTGCCTATTAGTGATAGACAGTAACATTTTGCCATATTTGTAAATATTTTCAGTAGTTCTCTCATTTAAAACAATTACCTTTTTTATGAGAAAGAATGAACGAATACACGGGCACAAAAAACCAAGCTCCCAAAAATATGGAATCTCGCGGTAAGAAGGGCCCCCAACTATACAAAATCAAGTTCATAGAATAATTACAAAAGATCTTCAAAATCGAAGCCCTATGGGAGACATGAACGCAAACAAGAGAGAAGAGACCATACACAATCACTCCTCCTCTCAACTCCCTTGAACACCTTACTATTTCTCTCATTCCAAAGCACCCACAAGATAGCATAAACGCTAGCACACCAGAGAAAGCGGCCTTTCTCCCCAAGCACGGCTCATCAACTCATAATGCCAAAGGATATGGTCCAAGTCTTCCTCCGCATTCCAGCAAAGAATGCAACAAAAAGGCCCAACCAACAAAGGCATCTTCCTCGAAAGCCTATCCTTCATACTAATGCGGCCATGAAGAACCTGCCAGGTAAAGAAGCAAACCTTTCTATGGACCTTAATCCTCCACACCAACGAAAAAACTGACTCAACCAAAGGAGATGGTTGACCAAACACTGAAAGAAATACTTACACAAGAACCGATCCAAAGGTCAAGGATTCCAGACAATCAAATCTCTCCTCCCACGACAAAAATGGTGATTTTCGAGAAGAGAAAGAAGAGGCATTGCCTCCATTGTATCCCTATCAGTAAGAGGGAGATGGAACCCAAAAGAAAACGAATAAGAGCTCCCAATCCACACAAGAAAGTCAAAGACAAAATGATTTTTAAGCGAGGACAACTTATATAAATGAGAAAAAGCCCTAGAGAGGGGACACCCCCATCCAATGATCCTCCCAAAAGTACGTCTCTCCTCCATCCCCCACCACACAACAAACCCAAGGAACATAGTCAGGGAGCTCTTTGAAAATATCTTTCCACGGATTCAGGTAAGTGCCTTTAACCCCTTTAACCAACCACTCAAAGGGATGAGGTCTATGTTTACTCACAATAATCCTACACCAAAGAGAATTGAGCACCGCATAAAAGCACCACAACCATTTGGCTACCAGGATTTTGGAATTTTATTCATCTATCCATTTCTATTATTTCTTTTTCATTATGTTTAAATTTCATGTCAGACATTTAAAACTTCAACTCAATCGAAGTATATTTTATTTCCCTAATAAAAGTTATGTCTAAAAGCTTTTTTTACCAAACCCAATGCATTTCATATTCAAATTAACTTGAAACAAAAAATATATACTGTAGACACTAATGCTCATTTCATGGCAATCATTTACACATTAAATTCTAAATTAAAATTTTATCATAAAAATTATCTCATCAACATTGTAAGCCGTGTCCATCACAACGTCTAGTAATATGAAGTAAAGTAAAAAAAATACAATGTACATCACAAGTGGTCATAAACTCGCATGTGACATTAGCATCACAGGATTATAAAATTGGCCCCAAATGAGAAAGACAATGATGTTACAAGCAACACTATTCCACTTCCTATCATGTGTCTATTAACATCCTTCATCCACGTGGAAATACACAAGAAAAAACATATAGAAGAACCAGATTTTAATCATATTACATAAAACTGGCTCAAATTCATTGCCAAGAGACTAGAGAAAACAATACCGATACAGCTTTCAGGGCACCAGATTCAATTTGCTTGAAGTGATCATCATTCAAGCCTAAATCATCATAAAAAGCATCATAATAGAATCCCTGTCATTAAAATCCAACTAATCAATAAGGGAACTTTACTGCAAGCATAAAAGCAAAGGTAGACAAACACAATATTAAAACATTATCACCCTTACAAAGGTTGCATAGATAGTGCAAGAAATCGTTCATCCTAACTGCCACAATCATCCCTTCAAATTATAGCAATGAAACTTACTTCCTACGAAGAAAGAGTGGACAATACAGTACAGATCTCTTCTAATTCTAAAGCTACAGAGCTGCCGAGATACTTGGATCCTGCTTTTGGGGAACCTAGGGTAAGGTAATTTCTCAAAACTAGAAGTAGAGCATATTTGAGGCGAACTACAAAAATAAACGAAAGTCAACTCATCCAATGATGGAGACTTGCCCTCTTAGAATCTGCTATTAAAATTCTACCTCAATTTCTCACATCCTTTATGGAATTCCAGGAATGCTAGCAGGTTCTGTTGACAAAATTTGAAGAGAACTTTTATGGAAGGGGGCAGATTGCAAGGGCTGCAAACCATATCGTGAAGTAGAATAAAGTACTCCTTTTATTCCTTTCAGTATGCTTCCAACAGGAAATGGAAATCTTGATATTAGCAATGTTTGATTGAGGAACTCGACTGAATTTCCAATTGGCTCTGTTGTTATGATTTCCTATTGAAACTAAAAGCTTGTGGTCTAAGTTACTACAAGTAAATATAGGGTGCCATATCTTTTATGGTTCATTAAATGTGGTCAGGTGCGTAATGCCATACTTCCCTACACTAAATCATATGTAAGAAGCTTGTTGTGGATGTTTAATCCTTAAAGAGGGGGACGGTAAGGTACAAGAAATGTGTTAGGATCCCACCTAACAATGATTACCTCAAGAAGAAAAGATGAACTCAAGAACACTTAAAAAACATCCAAACATGAAATATATATTAGAAGATCATAATAACAAGTAACAAGTAACCCTAGCCTTTTGAGAGGGCTAGACTCTCCCAAGGTTCCCTTACAAGGAAATCTTTCTTCAAAATTCTTCACACCTCTCCCCAACCCCTCTCCCACTATTTATAACAAAAAGACCTAACCAACTTACCATCTATTTACTAATATGACCTTACTAACAACCATTTTCATTTTCTCCTAATAATCCATTATTTTTCTATCTAAGGTCCTTACATTACTCCGCCCTTCGAAGACACCTTGTCCTCAAGGGGTGCTTACAAAATACGAACCTTGAACTCTCTACCATACCCCTGCCTTCTCAGAAGAAATTTTATTCAGCTTCGCCTTGAAATTCCACTGGGTTGTAATAATTACACTTGCATGCATCCAACCCTTTAGACAGCCCTAGACTCCAAGAACTTCCCCAATCTTCATTCTTCTCACACGGAAAGTGACCCCAATTAACCAGCTGCAATTCCCTGAGCCTAATTCCATGTCACTTGCATTTTAATTTGAAGCTCTTCCTCTCTAATGGGCTAAGCCCACAATTAACTTTATGACCCCATCCCCAAATCAATTTCATGGCCCATACACCATCTTTCTTAGAATTACCAATGAGCTTCAGGCAATTCCGGTTCAAGTTACTTTTCAGCCACACTAACAAATGGGTCTCAATGAATTTAGCAAATTCAAGCCCATTAATTTCCTTTCTTTCTTTATGAAGGTTGTATTTCTTTGTTATCATCTCATGTTTGGCCCACCACCCATACTCCAATAGGATTTCAACCTCCTTAGATAAGGCCGTCAATTTATTTTTCTTTGAGGTATAATGGGCCTCATCCCTTACTTTTGCAATCAGCCCAAAAAGCAACATTTTGGCCCACTTTTGATTAAATTCTTTCCCTAATTGCCATCCCACGTGATATACCTTAACCATTGAGGTTTGCACGTGCCAATCCTTCCCCCAGCCTCCACTTTGTTTTCCTGGCCATTTATTAGGAATCTGAGCCCCAATTTCTCCACCTAAGCCAAGCCCATTTGAGGAAATCTGGGCCTTTTCATTTAATTTCAGCCCATTTAACAAATCATAACTAATGCCGTCTCTAATTTTTTGCCCTAACGTTTGACGCTTCACGTGGTTTGAAGAATCTTTTTTCTTCACGAAATCTTCCCCCGCCTTTCTGAATTTTTTTCTTTGTCCGTAGCTGCTCACTCCCTCTGCAAATATCAAAGCATTCTTCCAGACAATTTCCGATCTCACTTGTGGCTTCGTCGCTATCCGCGTTCCGACAAACTCCCTTTGTGCCTTAGGCCGACTACCGCCAACGCACCCTGTCCCCATCTCTTCTTCCTGTAACTGGACTTTTTGACAATCCATCTTCTTCTTTTTCCGGCCACCGGTGACCAACTCAGAATCTTTCCTCCGTCGCGGTTTCTGTTCATCCCCGCCTCGATTTTCCATCACGACCCAATATGTTTCCATTCGCCAGCCTCTTCGTGATCCCCGTACTAATTCCAGTGCCACTTTCTTCCTTGTCGTTACCCATTCTATTTTACTCCGATGACCTTCGAAATTCCTTTGTTCATCTTCTTCACTGCCTAGCTTCCTCATCCCTTCCCTACTTTGATATAACTCGCACGCCACAAAAGAAAGGCAAGGAAAGTAACGTACCTCAACAAAATCTTGGCCTATGTATATGATCAACCTCTCAATGCTGCCACTCCAATGAGCCGTTTCTTCTATTTACATAGATCGTATCCAGGTCGACTTGTTCCACATAAGTACTGTTTGATTCTTCTTTTTGTTTTCTTCACTATCACCAAGTATCAATGATCGCTTCCTCAATCGTTTCTTTGCCTTCCTTCCCATCCACAGTGTTTGCCTCCTTTCCCATGCTTCCGCCTTCTCTGTTTGGTGTTTCCATTTCCACCAAGTATTTGTCTCCGACCACCTCACCCTTAGTCGTCGGCCATGGGAATACACAGTTAGATTTGGCTTCCTCTTTCCTTCATCTTTTTCATGATCGTTCTTCGATTCCTTCATCATCAAGTCATTGTTCCATTTCTGTTTTTCTTCAACTTTAATTTCTTCTAGTTTCTTCTCCTCTCTTTCTTTATCTCTTTGCAGCCCTTCAGAAAGCTTTTGATGTATTGTTCTAGCACTCCTCTGTATTCTTTCCGCCTTGCAATCCACAATCCATTTCTGCATATGCTCCCATGTCCATGAAGTCTCTCCTCTCTCAGCCGCCTCCAGTTTGCAATCAGCAGCCCATTTAAGTGCTTGCTCCCAAGTCCCTCTCTCAACTGCGGTCGGGTCTTCTTCCATCTTTCCTTTCATTTTCAACACCGATCCCTCCGACGTAGCAGATTCTTCCCGTCGGCAACTAACATTGTTTTCTCGTAATTCCTCTGCCAGCCTTTCGATGCTTTTGGACAACTCCAGAGTCACATCTTTAAGTTCCCTAATGTCCTTCTCATTCTTCTCCAACCTCTCCTCCATTTGTTTTTGCATCCAAGCCCGTGTCATCCCCAAGAGGTTACGGCTCTGATACCAATTTGTTAGGATCCCACCTAACAATGATTACCTCAAGAAGAAAAGATGAACTCAAGAACACTTAAAAAACATCCAAACATGAAATATATATTAGAAGATCATAATAACAAGTAACAAGTAACCCTAGCCTTTTGAGAGGGCTAGACTCTCCCAAGGTTCCCTTACAAGGAAATCTTTCTTCAAAATTCTTCACACCTCTCCCCAACCCCTCTCCCACTATTTATAACAAAAAGACCTAACCAACTTACCATCTATTTACTAATATGACCTTACTAACAACCATTTTCATTTTCTCCTAATAATCCACTATTTTTCTATCTAAGGTCCTTACAAAATGATTCTGGTAAAATAAATTGCTCAGTTCAAATTTCATTGGGAACACTTCATCACTACTAGACAGGACCACATCAGAAGAGGTTCATCTAAATCAAAGAGAAGAATGTTGATGATTATAGGTCTCTCAAGAGTCGAGTTCCACAACTTTTGCTTCCAAAGATCTGAATCTTTCATCCAAGAAGACCCTTGTTTCGGCCTGTGATGTCCAAAATTTTATAAAATTCTCAGTGAAGCGAAATTATTTCACTGTTCGTTAACAAACAAATAGGTCAACTTTCTTGATAAAATTTAAAAGAAAATTTCTTTGTTTTCTATGATAAATAAAATTTTAAGTCACGTTTGGTCGATTCAAGAATTATAGCCGACTCAAGAAATCCAATTGAGTGTTTTAAAGCAGATTATAGCCAAATCCAGAAATCCAAGAGATCCCTATCCAAAATACCTCTGAAGTTACTAATTTTGATATTTAAAGCCAGTTGTGAAGCTCCTTCTCGTGAATCGTGACCCATTTTTTCCATGGGAGAATATACATCCTCCATGTCTATTGTTTTTTAGGATTCAATGGCATCCACTGACCTCTGGGTCAAGTGGATATGCATTAACGACTTGAGATATATGCTCAGGTTTGGCTTCTGTCCTCCATTTCTATTGGTTAATTGTTTAATTCTTTGGCTAATGATATTTAAATTGTCGCAAAAGAAAAAATATATTTACCTCTCCTCTAGTGGTACAGGGTCCAATGCAAAGCTTGCAACCATACTCCATCTCAAGCGACTAAACCCAGGAACAAGAAAACAAAAAAGCAGGTTACGGTTGTAGTTAATGAGCTCAGATAGAATGCACCAGAATAGATTGGACTATCAACCTGTCCGAGTATATGAGCGCTTGAATGCCAGAAAGTATCGCGCCCTTCGTCGCTGTCAAAGGTGAACAGTTTAAGTTCACAATCGTTCTCCAGCGGCCTGCTCATGTCCCATAAAACTCCATCAACTTGAGCAATCAAAGCATTTGCAGCTAAGCTTTTGGAGATTTCTTTTGCTACGTCTAACGGTGCGGTTTTCCATTTCTGACCCTCCTTCATCGTCCCATCAGGCAAGGTGATCCTAAAAAGAAAAGAATCAAATATAAAAAACGGAATTGATAAAACCAAGCATAGTCAAGAAATTGGCACATATTACTAACTTGATTCGATGAGAGGGAAGAGAAGAACGATCAGCGAGTATCTGTGCTTGTATTGACTGAAAAAGTTGAATGCGTTTGGTAATGGTGGTACTGAGGTAGGTCTCGTCTTTGGGGTGTTTGGCCGCCATGAAAGCAGCTTGAGTGTTGTGGAGTTGGTTGTGCAGTAGGCGGAGGAAAGTTGAAGAGAGGAAGTGATTGGAGTATGGAACTGTTTTACGGCGGCAGTGAAAGGAAATGAGAAACTTCGCCTTCCAGATTTTCCCACACAGCATATGCAGCTTTGTCTACGGCGGCTGTGGTATTTTTGCATACACCATCTGCAGTTTAAACCTAATCAGAATTTTGGACGACAATGCCCTTCCAGCTCGCTCATGACTTCTTTTCTTTTCTTTATTATTGCATCTTTGGAAATTTATCTTTGTGAATATTGATTGTTGTATTTCCCTTTGAGAGGGGAAGTCACTCATTTCCGATCAATTATTCATATTGTTATTTTGTTTGAAGGACGAGTTTAGGTTGAAGGTGCTTTTTAAAAAAAAAATTATTTATATGTCTTTAATTTATCTTGTGTGTTGTGTTTAATGTGTTCAACTTGTTGAAATTGTAGATTGGGGGTTGATGTGGAGCTATCAAGCGTCATACAGATGACTTAGACTTCAAAGGACATGAAAAGACTAATATGCCCCCAAAGGAGCTCGCACACTTCACTAAAGATCCAATGTTGCACTTTTTTGAAATGCATAATATTTTGTGTCCATCGATATAACCATTACAATTAAGTTGATCCTTCAAAAGTTCTTTTCAATTACATTTGGTCAAATTATTATTTTACCCATGTAATTACATCTTACTCTTTATGTCGCATCCCCACCCCAAGCCCTTCTCTTGCTCAAGAAAAGATGTGAACCCAACAAGCATCAACCCTTTTACGACACCCTTTGACCAATTTAACTTGGAACTAACTTTACCCTACCTTGTACTATTTAATAATATATAAAATAAGGCAACTTTGAACTCAACACGAAATCTTAAATCACACAAAGGAAAATATTTTATGATACATTTATGTACAACATTACTAAAGGGGTTCTATAGAAAATCTTAGCAAGTACTATACTCTTAGTGTTGGGATTTATGTCTTAAAACTCGTAAATTGTAAATATAATTCATTAACCGTTGTAAATAAAGTGTTATTATTGTAATATTTGTTATTGATTATATTATTAGTTTTGTCTTAATAACCCAAATACAATAAACTAACATCCTAAGTTGTTTAATGAGTCTTGAACAGTATGTAGAGACATACAGAGATCAATGTTCGAAATTAACTTAAACGGTTTATAGTATAGGGATAAGGCTGGGTACCTTATCCTAATAACACTATAGATACGACTCACTTTGTATTTAATACAAACACAATGATCCAATGCGTTCGTGTAGTTGATATGCGAGTTAGGGTATACTATGTAATAAGTTTGCATAAGATCGAACCTCGAAATAGTAACCACTAGATGTAACTCCGTTAACTAGTTAGGTTTCTATTTCATTAGGATGACCTAGGTAACTTAGTCTTAATCTTGAGTGTATTATGAACTCATCTTTGAGAGAGATTGTTCTTTGATTTGTATGAGTGAGAGTGGCCAGATCGTCGACTCAATAAGCTTATCATTTTGGGGACAAGACCGAGTGGGGAGCTGGAAACATAATTACAAAAGATGGAATTCACTTCTTTCATACCTTAAGGTAAGTACATGAGTGTTCCCTTAAATGGTGTCTCCAAAACTTGAACAAATGGCCCTACCCTCTCTATGGCACGAGAAGAGTTTCTATTTATTTGTAGGACCATAAACAAGTTGTTCATTAGAGGAGCACTTGTATTTAAGGATTAGAGGTAACCCATGGGTAAAACGGTAATTTGACCTAGCTGGTGTTACGAACACTTGTGAAGGACTAACTTACTATTATTGATCTATATTTGTGGACACAGAAATATATCTACTGTGAGAAAAGTTCAGCTGTGAGTCTTTAGTGGAGTGTATACACAGTTAACGAATATTGATTAATGTGGTTAATGAGTTTAGTCAATTAATCTCATATCGTTGTAGCTTCTGATTTGTAGGTCTATTAGGTCCCCTTCCTAGCTCGTAAAGGGTAATGAGGTTTATTTATATTTGTTGTAATTTTAAATGTTCAAAATTACTTTGAAAATTAGTTTAATGTTTAGTTATACATTCTAATATAAAGTTCATCAAACTTAATCATATAAATTTAATTTTGGATATGGTTCAAAATTAATTTATGAGAGATAAAATATTTGGATGAGTTCAAATATTAATTTAATGTGAATTGGATTCATATTAAAATTATTGGTTATGAGATAAACTTATATTTGATATGATTCAAATTTAATTTAAGTTAAATATAAGATATTTAATTTAGCTATCAATTAATTGGAGAAGTAATTAATTGTTTAGTTTTATTTTATTTTATTAAATTTGATTTAATTAATTAATTGTTAATTAATTAGTAAATTTAAAATTTCTATTAATTTAATATTTTTTAAATTAATAGAATCACATGATTCTCTCCTACTCCATTTCATACTCCAAGAAGGAAAGAGAGTTATATATATCTAGAAAAAATCCGTTTTCTTTAATGAATTAATCAAGAAAAGAAGTCAATACTTTTGCTCTCTGCAAAAAGAAAATAGTTTCTCTCTAAACATTTTCTTCATCCCAATTGGTTCCCACAAACTAATCTCATCCTAGAGGATAGGAAGGTCTTCGACGAGTGGTGTTCCAATTTAAAAATTTACTTTGTAGATTCAGAGACAAACAAGTAAGTTTTTCTTTCTCTAATCTATAATTAGAAAACATATCTAGTCTTTAAGTCTTAATAAGAAAACTAGTTTCTTAATTATTTTTGTCAATGTACTGGTATTTTGGAATTCCTAAATTAATTTGAGGAATGGTTCTGTAAAATCTTTCGCTGTCGTGGGCTTTTATCCCTTCACTCAAAATACTGAACAAGACGCATATACGCATGAGTCAATTATACATGACTTAAGCAAAACATCAAAATAAACCTAATAGACAACATGGCAGACTGGCAACAGTAGATCAAGCTTTAGGACCACGATTGTCACACCCTCTTCTAGACCATCTACTCTCAGTTTGAAAGGCGACGTGAAGCCAACAGATACTATTCTTTTACTCGACAATACCTGTTGACCCTACTTGAACTAAAACTAAACCAAACTTAAAACACAACACATAGTAAACTAAACACAAATTGTCATACTTATATATAAACATGTAGTGCAACCCAAAACATAACTACAAGTCTGATATATACATGTAACAAAGTATTGAACCCAAAGATTATACAACACTATTACAAAACATTTACTATCTACGAATTTTAGATCATAAAACCCAACATTAATCACTTTAGAAATTCATTTTGTCACTCATAGATAAACGTTGCCTCCTTCTATAAGATTGTCAATTTCTTCTTGATATGAAACTAATTATAGAATTTATACCCAAATTAATTCTCTAAAGTCTGAAAATATCAAAACTACTTAAAAATCTCAAAAAAACACCGAAACAACCTCAAAATGGTCTCACGACACTGCTAGCTGCTAGGCATGGGTGACAGGCAGCATGTGTGTCTGCAGCAGGCTGCATGTGCGCCCGCACAAGCCATCTGGTCACCTAGGTTTGTGCTTGTCTCGTGCACCTAGTCGTGTGACATAGCGTTGTGTAACGAGCATGCTTGTCCATGTCGTTGTTTGCCTATGGTTGTATGTCCAAATACCTTCAATTTACTTTGTCTTTATGTTTTATATTTAGTTTAGCTTGTTGCTTTCCTTTTTATGTCTTAAACCTTGGGTGTGACGTTTTAGCTTTTTCATATGCAAGCCTACCAGAGCTGAAAAAGTCCAAAATATATTATAAGGGAAGCATAATAGTTGAATCCCCGCCCAAGCATTGTTGTAATCTTTGCAATCAAAGCTTTTCTTTGCAAATGACAATCTTCTTTGCTTGCTTTAACGATGTTTTCAATGAATTTCTTTCTCTTTCACGTTTTATAAAATATTTTCTCAAAAACGTGAAGAGAGGCTACATTGTACTGCGAGTTTGTCCGCGATTTTTGGATCTTGATTAGCTGACTTGTTGAGTGAGTGGAACAAGTTCTACACAATTGCTCGTCCCATGTTTGAAAGGTTGCAATTGTGGTAGTTGGTATCAGAGTCATGCCTCTAACTTAACCAACCATGTTATTATGATCCTTAGGTGTCGAACAAAGATGTAGTAGAGCCTCAAAAGCCTCAAAAGTAGGTCATGATGAGATCCATGGTTGCTATCAGATGGACAGAGTGCTCCAAGAAGAGGAGTTAGCTTAGATAGAGCTTGGTGGATGGATGACTATTTGAGGGGAGGATCGTGGTAATTTCTTCGAGGGGAGGTGGATTGTAATATGGGACTTGTTCAAGGGGAGAATTGTAAATCCGACCAAAGCCCCACATCGGTAAGATAAGGGGATAATCTTGGATATATAAGTGCGAACAAAATAATCATAATACACATAATCGCCCTTCCGTCTGTTTCATATGCAAGAGACAACATCTAGCTAGAGAATGTCCAAATCGGACTGCCTTTCAGGCCTCTTTAACCTCAGATTTGGACAATAAATCGAATCAAGTGAAGGACGAAATCTCTTAAACAAAAGAAGGTGATAATCCAAAAATGAGATAAAATCTCTCAAACAGAAGAAGGTGATAATCCGAGAATAGGGGCCTTGAAATTTCTATCATCTCTCCAGAAGAAGGTCTCGAGGCTATTATTAAGTAAACTTGAACTTTATGTAGAGACATATTTCTATCATCTCTCTAGAAGAAGGTCTCGAGGCTATTATTAAGTAAACTTGAACTTTATGTAGAGACATAAAAGTGCATCAAGTTCGAGTATATAGCCTAAATAGTCTATAGTATACTAATACGGTTGAGCACCTTATTTAAGGAACACTATGAATGCGACCTGCTTTGTAGTTAGTATAAACGATGTAATCCTAAATCGTTCATGTAGAGATATGAAAGTGGGGGCATCCTATGTAAAGAGTTGACATAAGACTGTAAACATGAAATAGTCACTTTTAAGTTATAACATCATTAACTTTGTGAAACTGACTATTTCATTTATAGATATTAAGTGTAACTTAATCTTAATCCTGATCTAACTATGAACTTCTATTCATACAAGATTATCCTTAGATCTGCATAAGTGAGAGCAGCTCATTAGTGCTGGCCCACTAAGCCTATCATGTCAGGGGTGAGATCGTGTGAATAGTTGGGGACATAAAGTGCAAGATGGAATTCACTTCTACTCACTTTATGGTTTGTCGATAGGTTGTTTCCTTAATGACTGGATCCAAGTCTTGAATAAGGGCCCCTATTCTCTCGTTGGCCCGGGAGGGATTTGATTTTGTGGTTGGACCTTAAACCAATTGTTTAATAGTGGATTGGTGGGACTTAAGGAGATCATATAATCTCGGGGAAAAAAGGTACTTTGACCCAGTCGAGATTATAAACAACATGTGAAGGATTAACTTACTTATCATGGTTATATCACATGGACACAAATATATCTATAGTGAGGGGAGTGAAACTATGAGACTTTAGTGGAATGACCCGTTAATTAATGAAGATTGATTAACTCGGTCTAAAGAGTTTAGCCAGTTAATCTCGGATCCTTGAATCCCATGATCTATAGGTCCATTAGGTTCCCCCACTCTAGCTCACAAGGAATCAACTTAGAACATTATGATAGAATAATTTGGATTGTTCAAATTAGGTAAAAAGAGAGAAACTGATGAATATATTTGATATAGCCATCAAATATAAGTTAAAGATAGAGTCTTATGTTTAAATATGATTTAAAATATGAATATAGATTCATATTCAAAATTTTGACTTTTCACTTTAATCGACTTTATATTCAAATATGATTTGAATTTTGGAAAAATGAATGTGGATTCGTGCTCTAGAGATCGATTTAGTCAAAACAGATAAAATGGTAAAAAGTCAAAATGTTGACTTTTAACTTTTAAATGTCAAATTACCATATTACCCTTGGACTAAATTGTTTAGATTTGGCAAGCACATTGCATGGCTTCATGCATATATGACACCTAGTTGTTGATATACCAAGTGTGGAGAATGAGAAGCTCACTACATGTAATTTTGCATGTAGTTTGCTTATAAAAGAATTCATTGCAAATGTAAAAGATGATGAGACTTTTGGTAAATTTTTTATTTTGTGATTTGGAATTGCAAAATTAAAACAAAAACTCTTTTTTCTCTCCACAAGATCTCAAAGCTTAGTTTATCCTCTTAAATCCATCTCTCTCTATTTTCTCCACCATTCGAGTCCCACAACTCGGTTCTAAGTTTGGAGAATAGCGGGTCAACGCTATTGGTAGTCCCACTTCAAATATGTGACGAGATTACGACAATAGAAAAGCATCAAAGGTGAGTTTTTTCTATTAACCCTATTTTTGATTCATTTTAAAGTTTTAATGCATGTTAATCACTAAAGTGTTTAGTTACAATTAGAGTAAAATCTTATCTTTATTCCACTGCGCATGTCTACCGTTTCCATTAGAGAGAAGTGGACCGGTAGAAAGGGGCTTGATGTACGTTGACACTTGGATCAACTTGAAACCAACCCAGAGAACTATGGTAGATTTCGATGCAACTCATAATTTCATTTCTAAACAAGAAGCACATAGGCTAGAATTATCGAAAAGAACTCATGAAAGATGAAAGTTGTTAATTCTGAAGCCTTGTCGATCATAGGAATAGCAAAAAGGCATCTCTCAGATTAGGTGAATGAAGGGGAGATGTGTTGGGATTTATGTCCTAAAACTCATAGATTGTAAATATAATTCATCGATCGTTGTTAATAAAGTGTTATTATTGTAAAAATTGTTATTGATTATATTATTAGTTTTGTCCTAATAACCCAAATCCAATAAACTAACATCCTAAACTGTTTAATGAGTCTTGAATAATATGTAGATACATAAGAGGATCAATGTTCGAGATCAGCTTAAAGGGTCTATAATATAGGGATAAGACTTGATACCTTATACTGGCAACACTATGGATACGACTCACTTTATATTTGATACAAACTCAATGATCCAACGCGTTCATGTAGTTGACATGCGAGTGAGAGTATCCTCTGCAATGAGTTTACATAAGACCAGACCGCAAAATAGTAACCAATAGATGTAACTCCGTTAACTAGTTAGGTTTCTATTTCATTAGCATGACATAGGTAACTTAGTCTTAACCCTGAGTGTATTATGAACTCTTGTTTGCGAGGATTTGTCATTTGATTTGTACGGATGAAAGTGGCCAGATCGCTAATTCAATAAGCTTATCATTTTGGGGACAAGACCGAGTGCGAAGCTGGGAACATAATTACACAAGATGAAATTCACTCATTCCCTACTTTAGGGTAAGTAGATGGGTGTTCCCTTAAATGGTGTCTCTAGGTCTTGAACAAAGGGCCCTACCCTCTCTTTGGCACGAGATGGGTTTTTGTTTATTAGTAGGACCATAAACAGGTTGTTCATTAGAGGAGCATTGGTATTTAAGGATTAGAGGTAACCCAGAGGTAAAATGGTAATTTGACCCAGCTGGTGTTACAAACACTCGTGAAAAACTAACTTACTGTTATTGGTCTATATCCGTGGACACAAAAATATATATACAGTGAGAAGAGTTCAGTTGTGAGTTTTTAGTGGAATGTACACACAGTTAACGAATATTGATTAATGTGATTAATGAGTTTAGCTCATTAATCTCAAATTGTTGTAGCTTTTGATATGTAGGTCTATTAGGTCATCTTCCTAGCTCTTAAAGCGTAATGAGATTTATTTATAATTTTTATAATTTGAAATGTTCAAATTTACTTTGGGAATTAGTATAATGTATAGCGATACATTATAATGTATAGTGATACATTATAATGTAAAGTTTATCAAACTTTATTGTATAAATTTAATTTTGGATATGATTCAAAATTAATTTATGAGAGATAAAATATTTGAATGAGTTCAAATTTTAATTTAGTGTGAATTAGATTCATATTAAAATTATTGGTTATGAGGGAAATTTATATTTGAATATGATTCAAAATTAACTTAAGTTAAATATAAGATATTTAATTTAGTTATTAATTAATTGAAGAATTAATTAATATTTTAGTTTAATATTATTTAATTAAATTTGATTTGATTAAATTAATATCAAACTATATAAGATATTTGAGAGATATTCTCAAAGTAGTGAGGGTGTTCATCAGCCTGAACATTACTTGGTTTTATCGAAAACCAAATCACCATGCTTGATGATGGTTGAAAGGATCCATTGACCTGTGAAAAAGGGCAATGGATGATTTAAATTATTTATTTGACGTCAAGAAATGACTAGCTATGCAATTTCAAATAAGAGATTTGAAAATGCGCAATATGTTCTCAAAATCTAAATTGTTCGGATCCATAAGAACAAAACACTAGCCATGTCTCAAGTATCTTATATAAACAAAATGTTGTCTAGATATAAGATGCAGAATTCCATAAGGGTTTGTTGCCGTACATATATGGAATTCAATTGTCAAAGGAACAATATCCTAAGACAACTCAATAAGTTGAGGATATGATAAATATTTCTTATGCCTCCTTTGTTGGGAGTTTGATGGACGCAACGTTATGTACTAGACCTGACATTTGCTACTTAGTAGGGAAGATCAATAGGTATCAGTCCAATCCCCGACGTGGTCACTGGAGAACACTGTTGAAAATATTCTAAAACAGTTTAGAAAACAAAAGACTACGTGCTTGTGTATAGTGCTAAGGATATGATCCTTACTGGATACATTGATTCTGATTTCTAAAGATACTAGAAAGTCTACATCGGAATCAGTATTCACTTTAAGTGGAAGAGCAGTAGTGTGAAGAAGCATAAAGTAAAATTGTACTACCTTATCTAGGTGATTGTGCATCGTTGTGACGTTGTAGTAACCCCGATACTTGTTGAGTAAATTATGGTTGTTTTGGTTTACACATTCCTTCACGACTAAAGTGTATGAAGGTCACCTAAAAGAGTTTAAGTCTATGAAGTTTGTGCACTAGGACAAGTGGGAGAAAATTTGGGTGCTACCCCAGTTTACTATATTCATATCTTTATTGTATTCATATGAATAGTTCTCTCATGATTAAATTCAACATTATTTTATCCCTCTAGGAGTTTTAGTCCAAGTGGGAGTTTGTTGGAATTTATGTCCTAAAACTCATAGTTTGTAATCATATTCTATTCAATAAAGTTGTTATTCATACTATAATCTTAAAGCCAATAAACTAAGGACCCGAGGCTATTATTGAGTAAACTTGAACTTTATGTAGAGACATAAAGGTGGGTCAAGTTCGAGTATATAGCCTAAATAGTCTATAATATACGAATACGGTTGGGCACCTTATTATAGGGACACTATGGATGTGGTCCGCTTTGTAGTTAGTATAAACGATGTGATCCTGAATTGTTCATGTAGAGACATGGAAGTGGGGGCATCCTATGGAAAGAGTTACATAAGACTGAAACTATGAAATAATCACTTTTAAGTTAGAACACCGTTAACTTTAATAAAATGAACTATTTTGTTTAAAGATATCCTATGTAAACTTAATCTTAATTATGAGCTAACTATGAACTTCTGTTTACACGCAATTATCCTTAGATATGCATAGGTGAGAGCAGCTCAGTGACACTAGTCCAATAAGCCTACTATTTTAGGGGTAAGAACGGGTGGCTAGCTAGGGACATAGGGTGGAAGTCGGAATTCACTCCTACATGCTTTAAGGTTAGTAGATAGGTTGTTCCCTTGGGGACTGAATCCAAATCTTGAACAAGAGGCCCACCCTCTCATTGGTCCGAGAGGGATTTGATTTAAAGGTTGGACCTTAAACCAATTGTTCAATAGTGGATCAATGGAACTTAAGGAGCAAGTTGTAGTCTCAAGGGTAAAACGCTACTTTAACCTAGCCGAGATTACGAACAACCTGTGAAGGATTAACTTACTTATCATGGTTATATCACATGTGTTGGGATTTATGTCCTAAAACTCGTAGATTGTAAATATAATCCATTGACCGTTATTAATAAAGTGTTATTATTGTAATAATTGTTATTGATTAAATTATTAGTTTTCTCTTAATAACCCAAATCCAATAAACTAACATCCTAAACTATTTAATGAGTCTTGAATAGTATGTAGAGACATACAGGGATCAATGTTCAAGATCAGGTTAAAGAGTCTATAATATAGGGATAAGTCTAGGTACCTTATCCTGTTAACACTATTGATACGACTCACTTTGTATTTGATACAAATGCAATGATCCAACGCATTCGTGTAGTTGACATGCGAGTGAGGGTATCCTATGCATAGAGTTTGCATAAGACCGGACCTCTAAATAGTAACCACTAGATGTAACTCCGTTAACTAGTTAGATTTCTATTTCACTAGGATGACCTAGGTAACTTTGTCTTAATCTTAAGTGTGTTATGAACTCCTGTTCGCTAGGGATTGTCCTTTAATTTGTACGGGTGAGAGTGACAAGATCGTCGACTCAATAAGCTTATCATTTTGGGGACAAGACCGAGTGGGGAGCTGAAAACATAATTACACAAGATGGAATTCACTCATTCCCTACTTTAGGGTAAGTAGATGAGTGTTCCCTTAAATGGTGTCTCCAGGTCTTGAACAAAGGGCCCTACCCACTCTATGGCACGAGAGGGGTTTTTGTTTATTGGTAGGACCATAAACAGGTTGTTCATTGGAGGAACACTGGTATTTAAGGATTAGAGGTAACCCAAAGGTAAAACGGTAAATTGACCCAACTGGTGTTACGAACACTCGTGAAGGACTAACTTACTATTATTGGTCTATATCCGTGGACACAGAAATATATCTACTGTGAGAAGAGTTCAGCCGGGAGTCTTTAGTGAAGTGTACACACAGTTAACGAATATTGATTAATGTGGTTAATGAGTTTAGCCAATTAATCTTAGATCGTTGTAGTTTCTGATCTGTAGGTCCATTAGGTCCCTTTTCTAGCTCGTAAAGGTTAATGAGATTTATTTGTATTGGTTGTAATTTGAAATGTTCAAAATTACTTTGGGAATTAGTTTAATGTATAGTGATACATTATAATATAAAGTTTGCAAAACTTTATTATATAAATTTAATTTTGGATATGATTCAAAATTAATTTATGAGAGATAAAACATTTGAGTAAGTTCAAATATTAATTTAATGTGAATTGGATTCATATTAAAATTATTGGTTATGGGAGAAACTTATATTTGAATATGATTCAAATTTAATTTAAGTTAAATATAAGATATTTAATTTAGCTATCAATTAATTGGAGAATTAATTAATAATTTAGTTTTATTTAATTAAACTTATAAGATAATATAGTAGAGATATTCATTCAAATAAGATTTGAATGAAATATTAATTAAATATGATTTAATTAATTATATTAATATAAATCAATAACATATTTGAGAGATATTTATTCACATAAGATTTGAATGGAATATTAATTAAATATGATTTAATTAGTTATCAACTAATTGATTAATTGCTAATTAATTAATATATTTGATAATAGAATCTCATGATTCTCTCCTACTCCTTTTATTATTCCAAGAAGGAAAGAGAGTTATAAATATCTTGAAGAAAACAGTTTTCTTTAACGAAATTCATCAAGAAAAAAGGCTTTTTTCTCTCTGCAAAAAGAAAATATTTTCTCTCAAATGTCTCTAAATATTTTCTCATCCCAATTGGTTCCCCTAAACCAATCTCATCCCAGAGGATAGGAAGGTCTCCGACGGGTGGTGTCCACAATTCGATGATTTGTAAATTCAGAGACATCATCGAAAGTAAGTTCTCTGTATTCTTTAATTTAAAAGCATGCTTAATGTTTATTTAGAATTTTGATTCTAAAATTTTGCCAATGTATTGGTATTTTAAGATTCTCAAATTAATTTGAGTAACTGTTCTTTATATTATTCCGCTGCCATAAAGCTTTTATCCCTTCAACATGGACACAAATATATCTATAGTTAGGGGAATGCAACTACGGGACTTTAGTGGAATGAGCCGTTAGTTAACGAAGGTTGATTTACTCGGTGTAAAAGAGTTTAACCAGTTAATCTCGGATCATTGGAGTCCATGATCTATAGGTCCATTAGGTTTCCCCGCTAGTTCACAAGGAATTAACTTAGAACATTATGATGAAATAATTCAAATTGTTCGAATTAAGTAAAGAGAGAGAAACCGACGAATATATTTGATATAGTCATCAGTTATAAGCTTAAGATAGAGCTTTATGTTTAAATGTGATTTAAATATTAAAAATATGAATATGGATTCATATTTGGACGCTCGAAATTGATGAAAATGGTCAAAGTTGTGAAAAGTCAAAATGTTGACTTTTGACTTTCAAAAGTCAAACTTTGACCGACTTTATATTCAAATGTGATTTGAATTTCAAAGAAATAAATGCGGATTCATGCTCGGGAAGTCGAAATTAGTCAAGACAGACAAAATGGTAACAACAAAATGTTAACTTTAGACTTGAAAAAGTCAAACTTTGAATTTGATTTAAATGTTGAATTACCATATTGCCCTTAGACTAATTTAAATAATATTACTTATTGAGATTTGGCAAGCTTATCACTTGCATGTATGTGATATACAAGTGGCTTATTGCATGCAAGACACCTACCACACTAAGAATGCTAAGTGGTGAGATAGGAAAGCTCTTGCATGTAGCTTGCTTGTAAAGTTATTTTATGCAAATTTGAAAGGACTATTTGTTAGAGAAATAAAAAAAAAAAAAAACCAAGAGCCCTTTTTAGTCTCAACAAAAAAATCTAAAAGTTAGGTTCCTCTCAAAAAGTACCATCTCTCTCTATTTTTCTCCACCATTTTTAGTCCCACAATTCGGTTCTAAGTCTAAAGAATATCGAGTAAACACTAGTGGTAGTCCCGGTTTTGAGTTCGTGAGGAGACTGCGAAGAGTTTGTGAGGAGATTACAAGAAGAGAAAAGCATCAAAGGTGAGTTTTTTCTTTAACCATATCTTTGTTTCTTTTAGGGTTGTTATGCATGTTGATTACTAAATTTGTTTGGTCCTAATTAGAGTAAAGTTTGATCCTTATTCCACTGAGCATGTCTACCGTTTCCATCAGATCCAACTTTATTTAAAAAATGGTTACATATGTTTTGATATGTTTTGATGTGTTTATTGATAAACTGATTTGTGTTGGAATTTATGCTTTGGCAAAAATGATTTCATAAAATCTCACTAAGTCTTTTAGACTTACGTTTTAAAAATCTCATCCTCTAGGAATAAGCGTTTAGGCCAAGTAGTGAAGAAGGTTGACGAGTTTTGGATAAATGTAATTTATTTGGTCAGAAGGTTGTAATTGTATGTTCTTATCAAACACTTGTTAATAAAGTATACGTTTTGGTTATGTGTTTATTATACTTGGTGTTTAATGTTGATCACTGTTGTGTTTTGAGTTTTATTGATAGTTTATAAGGAGTTGACAGTAAGCTTAGCGATAAGACCAATAGCAAAGTTTAAGCTAAATCGCATCCTATCCACTCTACTTCCTGCGTTTTGGTTGTCTTGCGGATTGGGGTGTGACAACACATGTGTCAGGCATCCCCAAATTCTAAAGTGACGTAAACTTCCTTTACGCCCTTTCCATAGCTCATAAAGAGTTTCTAAAACACTTTTAGAAGGAACATTATTCAAAATATAGACATCTCTAAAGCATATCCCCCAAAATGAATCTAGAAACTGAACAAAACTCATCATAGAGCAAATCATGTCCAATAAGGTTCAGTTTCTTCTTTCTGATACACTGTTCTTTTGAGGCGTATTAGGTGTAGAGAGTTGTGACTGGATTCCATGTTCTATCAAATAGTCTTGGAATCGTAAGTCCATAAACTCTCCACCTTGATCTGATTGAAGTATTTTTATTGTTTTACCTAATTCATTCTTAACTTCAGCCTTATATTCTTTGAACTTTTCAAGAGAATCAGACTTATGATGTATTAGGTATATATGACCATATCTTGAATAATCATCAATGAAGCTGATGAAATATTCATACCCTCCTCGAGCTTTGACATTCATTGATCCACGAAGGTTTGAATGTACGAGCTCTAAAGGTTCTTTGGCTTGGAGACTTTTCCACTAAAAGATCTCTTTGTCATTTTTCCTTCAAGACAAGATTCACATGGAGGTAGAGAGTTATCTTATAATTGATTTAGAAGTCCACTCTTAACTAATCTCCCAATCTTATTGAGATTTATGTGACCAAGTTTTAAGTGCCATAAATAGGCGTTAGAAAAAACTTTTTGTCTTTTATTTTGAGTTTCGACTGTTCTAAACATTTTAGTATTTAAGACAAAATTTGCTCTAGTTGGTCTTAACTTATATAAGTTGTCTTCAAGTATAGCAGAACAAACTTGAATACCTTTATAGAAAACGAACACTTCATTAATTTCAAAAGATATTCTATACATTTGTTCCAAAATACAAGAGATAGATATTAAATTTCTTCTCGTTTGAGGTACACACAAGACATTTTTAAGTATGAGATATCTATCTTTAAAAAACAACTTTAAATCTCTCATTGCTTCAGTTGAGACCATCTCTCCTGTTCAACCTTTGAGAGTGATCTCGCCTTCTAAAAGCTTTTCCAAGAACTATTTTTCTAAAATGAGAAGCAAATATGGTTAGTGGCTTTTGAATCTAGTATCCAGGTTGAATTTTCATATTTCATTAAACATGTTTCAACAACTAGTAAATCATATTTATCTTGCTTTTCCTTCTCAACCTTTTTCTCTGCAAGGTATTTTGGGAAGTTCCTTAACTAGTGCCCGTTCTGGCCACAGTGGTGACACTTACCTTTTTCTGCAGTTTTCTTTCCCTTGTTTTGCTTGGGAGTCTTCCTCTTCCTCTTCTCTTTAAATTGAGCATTAGGTTTTGAGGGTCCAACTTTGGTTTTAGAGGACGATCCTCTTGTAAACTTCCTTTTTGTGGTAGCAACATATTCTCACCCACTTACTATGAACTACTTCCCCTATTCACCTTGATATTGATCCATGCAAGCACTCTTCAAAGGGAGTTCGCTCCTATGCACGACCCAAAGCCCTACATGGGCCTCACTGTGTGAACTCTTAGGAAAGGTAGAGCTAAAAGTACATTATTTCTCTCTAGTTGAAGTGTTCTATAAGGGTTTTCTATTACTTTAGGATTACATTTAGGCTAACTTAAACAAATCCTAAGTCTAGGTGAAACATCCGAGTATAACCATTGTACTGGATTTTAACCTATGATGTCTAGGTGATTAACCATTTTTATTACTTCACATCTCTCACATATGGTCATAAAACTAGGTTAGTTAGGCTTAAGAACTAATTACGATCTCCAGGTAGGAGGTGTACCGTAAACTGTCAACTTAAGAACCTCCAACATTAGTTATCTTATCTGATTTGTTGACAAGATCGAATTATGTGAGCCTCTTGTAACCAGTTTTACATGATATCGACCTATTTCTATGAAAAGTTAGGGAGATATGTTTAACCTAGGTGAGCATGCAACTTATCTTTGTTATAGATTTTAAGAGTCTACTTGATTTTATAACACTTATAAAACTTTTAGACAAACCTATAACATTCAACTAACAACCATCATATAACCATTATATAAAGAAATTAATTAATATGTATTTTAATTTAGTTAACTCTTAATTAAATCATATTTAATTTAATTTAATTAATAATTTATTTTTATTAAATCATATTTAATAAAAGATAATTTAATCAATTAAACAATTAAGTAGTCATATTAATTAATTAACATGCATACTATACATTATAACAGTTACAACATACTTTCAATGTATGAACATGTTAACCTATGGTGAGATTTTAAATTTATATGACATACAAATTTTAAAAATAATTAAAACATACATCTCATGCATAATTTAATTATAAACATCCTAAAATGGACTGATTTTGGCTCATAAATTAAGCTAACAACTAAATTATTACAATAATAGTTTGGTCTATTACATAATTATTCCTGAACTGCTCGAACCAGCTAAAAAACCACAAAAAATATGCTGAACCGACCGAAGTCAACCACCAGGCGGTGGTCAACGGAGTAGTTCCAAAACGAATTGGGCTAGTTTAGATCACCAAGTGAAAACACGGACCAGGTCGGGTGGTGTACCGGGTCAGATGCGGGCCGAAAAGAATGGCAACATGTGGGGCATAACTGGTAGGGACACGCAGTGACGCTAGGCAGGTGAAGGAACTGGGTTGCGAACCGAGTCGCAGGTTGGGTTAGGATAGTTTCTAGGGGTCTAGAAGTGGATTTTCGGGTCATTCTTTCTAATTTCATCAAGTTTTCTCTTTTCTCTCTTCTAGTTTTTGCAATTACAATCTAATTACAACTTTAATAACTCTATAAAAATTACAGACCCTAAAAAATAATATTTAAGCCACAAAACTGGGCCAATTACAATAATTGAAAGAAAACTAAGCTTAATTTAATTGCTAAACCCTAAACCCTAAACCCTAAACCTTTTCTAGTGGACTTTTTGTCTTCATCAAAAGACAACACCTAGTCCACTAGAGTTGGTGACATTATCCAACAAAATGTTGGATTTTTTCACTAACTTTAGTCAAAGGACAAAATGGTCATTTGGTCAAAAGTCAAAATTTTGACTTTTTATCATTTTATCCCTCTTGAAGAATTTTGACCTCTCGAGCATGAATCTGCATTCATTTTTTTGAAATTTAAATCATATTTTAATATATTGCCAATCAAAGTTTGACTTTTCAAAGTAAATAAAGTCAATATTTTAACTTTTTACAACTTTGACTATTTCCATCATTTTTTAGCTTCGAGTACGAATCAACATTCATATTTGTAAAATTTAAATCCCATTTAAAAAACTATATCTCTAATCTAAAATCTTACGGCTATATTACATATACTTGTTAGTTTATCTCTCCTGGCCTAATTCCAACAAATCTACTTATTCCATATACTGGACGTGCCGTACACAATGTAGATTTGTCATGTTAGTGAAAATGTTTAATATACTTGACATGGCTCGCTAGATTTCAATGACAAACTTGCTGAGTATCTGAGAAAGCTGTTATTCTTACACGTTTATATTTAAAGTTTTGATTAAACAAATTTATATGTATAAAGTTTATCATGTGCTCTAATTTCCAATTTTACAGTTTTGAATTTAGTCACTCACTAGGCTTATTAGCTCACCCTTTCAAAATGTTTTATCGCACTTTCCAGGTAGATATCCTCTACAACTTACTTGAAGGAAATAAAATTTGATTCCCAACAAATTGCTATAGAAATCACCAGAAACAGAGGTAGTCCAAATTTGGGTCTTCCACTAATCTCTAACTTGTTCATGAAATTAAGCTTACTTTTAGTAATATTTGGCTCATGATTTCTTCATGAAAATTGTAGAAAATGTAATATGCTTTTCAATCAAACCTAATAGAGCTTCTAACTTGCTCTGTACAATCCGAAAAACTCACAAAACCAGAGACTTCATGGATTCGCACACCAAATTGTGACATGATTTCCTCTTCGAAAATCATTATTCTAACAACAAAATTTGCTCAAGCTTCCTTCACAAAACTTGTTAGAAATTGAAGAAAATATCATTAAGAGTAAACCTCACCTTAATTCCTTCTGTGTAGTTCAAACCGACTGAAAAACCAGAGAATGTCTTTGAACACCCAACTTTTGTCATGGCTATCTATTCCTTTAAGCTTTTCTTCATCTCGTTCACCTCAACTCACAACCCCTTCCCTTCTTCTTCTTCCTCAGATTGTATCTCAAGATATCTCTGAAACTTTGATGAAATTGGATGAGAAATGGCTTGAGGAATTTAAGTTGGCGGTGAGGAACAAAAGAAGGAAAAGTCCACCCATCCTTTTCTCTCCCTTCGTTCTTTCTAGAAAAAGAAAAATCTTCTTTTCTTTTCCTTTCTTATTCTTACATATATCTATATATAAACACAATTCCACCTTCTTTTTCCTTTCTTTTCTCTCTCTTTTTTTTTTAATAAAAATTCCAAAATGATTAAAACAACTTGAACCAAAAGCTTTGCCAATTTTCTTCACCAACAACTTAAATTCAACTTTCTATAATATAAGAATAGAAAAGAATCCAAGGAAAAATCTTGGGTTTACAACTTACCTCCCCCTTAGGAAATTTCGTCCTCAAAATATAGAAGTCCTTATGCGAAGAGTGTAGGGTAACTCCTCCTAATCTGGTCCTCTGACTCCTAGGTTACCTCCTCTACTCCGTGATGTCTCCAAAGAACGACTTTCATGAGTGTGATTGTCTTGTTCCTCTACACTTGCTCTTTTCTTTCCAAGATTTGAACCGCTTCCTCCTCATAACTCAAGTCTTCTTTTAGCTCCATCGGTTGCACTTGCAACACATGTGACCGATCTGGAATATATTTACTCAACATGGATTCATAAAAAACATCATGTATTTGAGTAAGTTCTGCTGGTAACTCAAGCTTATAGGTTGCTGGCCCAACTCGTTCTGTTATTTGTATGGACCAATATATCTAGGACTTAGCTTACCTTTCCTTCCATGGCGAAGAACACCTTTCCACCATGATAACTTCAAGAAAACTTGATCTCCAACCTAGAATTCCAAGTCTCTTCTTCGCTTATCTGTATAGATGTTCTGTCGATCTTGAGCTATTTTCAGGTTCTTTCTAATTAACTTAATACTGTTTGTCGTGATCTATACTAACTTAGAACCAACTAGCTTTCACTCACCCACTTCGTTCCAGCACATAGGAGTTCTGCATGCTCTGCCATATAAAGCCTCAAATGGTGCCATGCTGATACTAGATTGATAGTTGTTATTATAAGAAAACTCCATAAGTGATAAGTGGGTATCCCAACTTCCTTTAAATTGAAGGACACATGCTCTCATTATGTCTTTTAAGGTCTAGATGGTCCTTTCTGACTCACCATTTGTTTGGGGATGGAAAGTTGTACCAAACTTCAACTTTGTTCCCAATGCTTTTTGCAAACTAGGCCAAAACTTAGAAGTAAACCTTGGATCTATATATGAAATTATAGACACTGGTACTCCATACTGACTCACAATCATGTCGACGTGTAGCTTAGCTAGTTGATCTAGTGTAGACATTGCTTTAATCGGTATAAACCATGTTGTCTTGGTGAGTCTGTCTATTATTACCCATATACCATCAAGGTAATCCAAACAGAAAATCCATAGTAATGTACTCCCACTTCCACTCTAGCATTGGCAAAGGGTTAAGGAGTCCTTCTGGCCTCTGTCTGACTAGTTTAACCTGTTGGTAAATCAAACATTTATCAACATATTCGATTATCTCCCGCTTCATACCAGGCCACCAATAAGTCTTCTTTAGAGTTCTATACATCTTGGTGCTTTCTGAATGCATAGTGTAAGCTGAACTGTGAGCTTCCTCTAGTACAACATTGTTAAGCTCACTAATACTTAGAACACATAGTCATCCCTGCTAATTAACTATGGCTCCATCTTCTCTCAACACAAATTCTGTGTTTGGACCTTGTTTTGGCTTTTCAAGCATCTTGTGTAAGTTACTATCCTCTTGCTGCTGTCTCACAATCATTGCTACTAGAGAAGACTTGAAATTGATCTAAAAAACTTTCTGAACTCTCTACAGTCACAAGCCTTTTAACTCACTTAGCAAGGTTGCTTGAATACAACACAAGGCACTCTTCGAAAGTCTCGTCTTCCTCCTTAATGCATCTGCTACTACGTTAGCCTTATCTGGATGATATTCTATGGTACAATCATAGTCTTTAATCAGTTCTAGCCACCGCCTTTGTCTTAGATTCCACTCTTTCTGATAAAAAAATATACTTCAAGCTCTTCAAATAATGTCTCTAGATTTCCAATGCTAAAACTACTGTTGCTAATTCAAGATCATGAGTAGGGTAATTACACTCATGCTTCTTCAACTACCTTGAAGCATAAGCTATTACTTTACCTTCTTGCATAAGCACACAACCTAATCCTTACCTCGAGGTGACACAATAAATCACGTAATCCTTCCCTATTAGAGGAAGTGTAAAAATAGGTGTTGTGACTAATCTCTTCTTCATCTCCTAGAAACTCTATCCGCATTTATTCGACTATTCAAACTTAGCATTCTTCCTTGTCAAAGCTATCAAGGGTAATGCTAATTGGAAGAAATCTTCAACAAAACATCTGTAGTATCTTGCCAGACCTAAGAAACTACGTACTTCTGTCTCACTACTTGGTCTCTCCAAGTTGACACAACAACCTCCACTTTCTATGGATCAACACTAACTCTGTCCGTTGTAACTACATGCCCTAAGAACACTACCTGTTTCAGCTAGAACTCACATTTGCTTAACTTGGCATACAATTGTGTCTGTTGAACAATCCTTAGATTTTCCTCATGGGCTTTGCTGTCAATTGAGTAAACTAGTATATAATCGATGAACACTATCACAAAATGATCTTAGTAAAAATGAAAAATCTTGTTCATGAGGTCCATGAAAACTGCTAACGCATTCGTTAAACCGAATGACATCACTAAAAAACTCATAGTGTCAATACCCCATCCTGAATGCTGTCTTAGGAATATTTGATTCCCTAACATTTATTTGATGGTATCCTGATCTCAAATCAATTTTAAGGAACACCGCTGCTAACCTTAACTGGTCAAACAAGTCATCGATGCGTGGTAGAGGATACTTATTACGTATCATAACCTTGTTTAACTGTCTGTAGTCAATGCATAATCTGAGGGTACCATTCTTCTTATTCACGAATAACACTGGAGCTTCCCAAGGTGATAAACTTGGCCTGATGTATCCCTTGTCAACTAGTTCTTGTAATTGTACTTTCAGCTCCTTAAGCTCGATCAGAGCCATTTTGTATAGTGCCAGAACATCTTCTGGTTTCAGCTTCTCTTCTTGCACCTCTACTACATGTGCAAGAAATGTTGTGCAACCCTTTCTTAGCTTTCAAAGCTGAAATCAAACTTAATGGAACAACTTTCTTTCACCTATGAAAACCACTTCAGACAAACCTGATTTTTCCAAAATCACTTCCTTCTTATGGCAATCCACATAATCATAGTGAGTGTATAAGAAATCCATTTCAAAAATTATATCCAACATCTGCAACTCTAGTGGAAGAAGATCCACTAACATACTGAGACCTACTAAAACCTCACAATAACTCAACACTTCATAGATATGTAAAACATCACCAACTAGAGTGTACATAGCTAACCCCTCAGATAAAGGCTATCACATCCTATTCAACTTAATTAAAAATATACTAAACAAAAATGAATGTGTAGCACCTAGATCTAATAAAACACGGGCATGCACATTACAAATGAAAACCGTACTAATAATCACTTCTGGTGCATCCATTGCTTCCTATTGGGTCATAGCATAGACCTTTCCCCGCTGCCTAGGTCTTCCTATAACTCACCCGTTTCTGCCTTCCACCACTAGTTCCCTCTCTTGCAACTGTTGAAACTCTCGGTTGCTCAATTGTTTGGGACTCAACTCTTTAGTCCCTCTAAACTACTACTCTCAACTGTGGACAATTTCTCTTAAAATGCCATGACTGTCCACACTGGTAACACATACTAGTACCAACAAGAAACTGACCCCAATGATTCCTGCCATAACTCACACATGGGGTTCGCCTTATTACACTAGCAACGGACTCTTGAACTATCTGTGGTCTCACTGCTGATCTAACAGATTAATTAGGTGCTCTCTAGCTCTGCCTCTGATTGGCACTACCAGAACTCATCTGCCTTGATGTTTGGCCACCAGACCTACCCTTAAGTCTTAATGCCCTAAAACATTTACCCCGAGTGTGAACCTTCGCTGCTCACCTCCTTAGAAATCGATAGCTGTTGAAGCCCTATGACTAAGGTCCACTACTGATTTCTCCTCTGTTATACTCTGCTCCACACGTAGGGCAATTTCCACTAACTTAAAAAAAAACCTTTCCATTACCTATAACTGTAACTGGGGTACGTATCTCAATAGACAACCCTCTTTCAAACCTTCTGCATCTGTCACTCTCAGATGCCACAATAACATTAGCATACCATGAAAGCTCCGTATACTTCCTCTCGTACTCGACCACTGAAAGTGATTCTTGCTTCAACCCCAGAAACTCGTCCCTCTTTGCCTCACAATATGTGTTGGGATAATACTTGTCTTCGAATATGTCCCTAAAAGTTTACAAGTCTAAAGTACGTGCATCACTGCGTTTGGCTAATATGGATTTACACCATCCCGCTGCCTCTTCTGCAACAAGAATGTGGCCAATCTGACTTTTCGTTCCTTAGGACAAGTCATCACATCAAAACATTTCTTAAGCATATTTAACCAAACCTCAACTCAACCGGATCTGTAGAACCCTCAAACATTGTGGCTCCTCATTTCTTCTTTCTTTCTATTCCATCATCTTTTCTAGATCACTAAGCCGAACTCTTTATGGCCTACTTATCTCCTGTGCATATTTAGCAAACTGCTCATTTTCGACCTAATCTAAACTCTTGGGGTACTAGATCCCCTATCAGATTTACCCTCGAAAGGATCTTGCATCCCCGTTCTGATCCTACCCACGACGTTTCTTGGTAAGTGGTGGCATGACTCTTATGACATATCAATACATCAGACATGCTGTAGATACTTAAGTCAAATGCATGATACTATACTTCTACCCACAATCTATTCCTTATTGGACTTACTTTTATCCCTACTTAAATGACATTCTGTAAATTCTGTATGAACTAACTTGACATCTAACTTTTACTTCTTAGTTTCTTCTTAGAGCTAACTGATATGTCTCATTTCCCAAGGAGCTAACTACTCTGATACCAAGTTGTCACACCCCCTCTCAAACTACCTGTTAGCTTAGCCTGAAAGACGGTGTGAAGCCGACAGACATCGTTCTCCTCTTACAACATCTGCTGGCTCTACTGAAATCTTAAACCTAATAAACAAGCTAATATTATATATGAAACACAACACAGCGGAACCTAGACAACCCATAAACATACATGAAGTGTTGCCCAACAATATCTCACTTAAAAAATAAACCTAATGAAAACATCATAACCAAAAAGATATCCAGCTAAGGTTTACACAACCACAAACACCCAGAGCTTACACAAACTATAACTTATCTAAATCTTACAAAGACATATGCAACATAACAAAATAGACTCTACGTACAACTCCAACCACGTCCGAGCTAACGATTTGGGAGCTTTCAGCAAACTAAGGCAGTCTATCAGGCACAACACTGTTGAAGATCTATCGAACCAAGTCCTGCCACCATTGTCTCACCATCCCAAATCGTCTGTCATGCTCACCGCCGTCGAAGATCGTCCTCCGTTTTCGCAGTCGTCGCGTTTCTTTGGCTTTTCTTTGGTGCTTCGTCTGTTTCTTCCACAGATCTAGCTCCGTTTTCTTCAATGTTGACGTCTCAAAGTTTGTTAATCGATAATCTGGTGTAGATCTACAAGTTGATGGTGATAGAACAAGAGAAAGGGGTGTTTACATTCAGGTTTTGCACTTTTTTTTTTTTTTTTTTTATTGTCATATGCTAGTCATGTTATAATTTTGAATCTATATATTCTCTAAGCAAGGTATTTTATAGATGTGGTGAAGGACAAGAGTGGAAAAGATATTGATGTAAGTTCATGGGCACAGGAATTTGCCGAACACCTTCCCGATGAAATGCCCACAACATGTTTGATGAAATGTCTGAATGTTTTCACCCATAAAATTTCTGAGCCTAAATATAATGTTGTGTTATCACATTATTTCCCCTTTTTTAGTAGGGAATATAGTTATACACAAGCATAAGCCATAAAAGGCTTTTCTTTTTAGTTTTTTAACAAAAAAAAAGTTTCCTTTGATGATTGACTTGACCATGCTAATGCTGATCAATTTGTGATTATTCTTTTCTTTAATTTTTCTGAGGGAACTGGCTCCAAGGTTTTAAGTTTTTGTGCACATAGGCCTGTCTTGCTTCTGAGTGTGGTTCTGTTTGCAAAGAGGAGAATGATTGATTTAAACATGTATTTTTTTTTTTTGCATTTTTTGCAAGTATAAATACTTGCATGAAGATTAATATATTTCCTTCCTCTGATACAAACTATTCATATGGACTCTAAATTTATCTTCAAAAACTTAAATTTTACACTTTTTTAATTTTCATATCCAGGAGTCTTCTACTTTTTTTTATTTGTGTGCAATACGGTTAGAACTTTGTGTGTATGTGGGTTATTCTACTCATGCTGGGAATAGAAGCTTTACTTGAATAAAATTGTTCTGTTTGTCTACTTACACACTGTTTCACCTTGCTTGCATGCACTAATATAACGATTTCATGTATTTCTTATCAGCTTTACCGCTTCCTTGTCCCTCAAATTGGAAGCAATTTCAATGCTGTGATTCTCAAGCGCTTGTTTATGAGCAAGGTTAACAAGCCTCCACTTTCCCTCTCTCGGCTTATCCAGTTCACGAAAGGAAAGGTTGATCAAATCGTGTAGTATTCTAATTTTGTTTTTTTTGTATGGTTGTGAATATATGAGATATCTGAAACTTTGTACATTCGTGTGTTATATAATAGGAAAGTAAGATTGCCGTCGTTGTTGGGACTATTACCGATGATATTCGAGTCTATGAAGTTCTAGCACTGAAAGTTGCAGCTCTGAGGTTCACCGAGACAGCAAGGGCAAGGATCGAAAAGGCTGGATGGGAATGTTTGACATTTGACCAGCATGCTTTGAGGGCTCCTCTGGGTCAGAACACTGTATGTATATTATCATTTCTTTTCAAAATTTGGTGGATAAATTTTTCATGGTGAAGTCATTACTTAGTTCATTTTTTCATTCTTAACTTGTTGCTTCACATTGGTCAAGATTGAATGCGTTAAAGAGTTTCAAACAATGATTTAGTAGTTATTTTAGGGGTTTGAATCATAACTTGGCTTCATTTGCAGGTTCTTCTTAGAGGTCCTAAGAATTCCGGAGAGGCAGTGAAGCATTTCGGTCCAGCACCTGGTTTTCCACACAGCCATTCCAAGCCATATGTGAGGTCAAAGGGAAGGAAGTTTGAGAGGGCTAGAGGAAAGAGAAACAACAGGGGATATATTGATTTGATCTTTTACTTTTTTTCCAATTCTAATTTGATGCAAGTGTGTTATTTTGAAATTCAATATCCAAATTTTGCTAGATTTTAGTTGCATATCATTTATTCCATTTCTTACGGTTTTTGCCATAATATTGTTGATTATGAATTTGATTAAATGTTATTCAGCGGGACTTCATAGAGTTTCTTTGCTAGATTTTTGTGATTACCATTTTTTGTTCTGTTCATTTGAGTATCTAAAAAATCAAACAAGTAGGTTGTAAAATTGTCCTAAATTTGCAGTAGTGCTTTGCTCGATGTTCTATCTATATGTAGAGGTCTTGTTCTATTAAATGCTTATACTGATTTATTTGTCAAATGTCAATATCTTAATGTTTCTGTTTTTGGTGGTCTCTTCATCTGTAGTTGGAGTGGAAGTAAGAAAGCAATACTACAACAAGAAGAGCAAGCCTCAGAAGCAAAATGGTTCTAATTTGAATATTTCATATTTATGTAGTCTTCTACTTTAGATTGACAATCTAAAACTATAAAATACCAAGCGAACTGACTTTAATGTAGTGTTTATTTATGGTATTTGCTGATGAGAGTTCGATAATTATGTGTATGATAACCATTAAAGTATAGAATAGAAGTATCATGCATCATTTTATGACTTGGTAATTGGTAAGTATGCCCATCACATTATTGTTTCATTGAATACTTGATCTACACATTATTGGTAAGTATAACTTGGGGTTTGTAGGCTACTTTGGTTGATTCCTTTCTTGCAGATATCTTGATGAACTCTCTGATGAAGACAAGTTTCAGGTTTGTAAAGGCTTTTTACTTCTCCGTGTAAATGAAGTAATAATTATGTTGGTTGTTATGTAAGTGAAGTCTTTAATTTGTTTGGTTTATTCGGTGACTTTAATTTGTTTGGTTAATTTGATGGCTTTAATTGTTGTAATGTTTATAAGATTTGACCTTAAGCTTAGTTTTGTAGCTATATTTTTAAGTTCTTACTATAGCAAATAACTTTTTGTTTGTGTTCTTCTTGTGGTTTTGTTTCAGCTTCCTCAAGATATTGAATGGCATTTCATTGGGCATTTGCAGAGCAACAAAGTTAAATTGCTTCTTTGTACAATCCCTTCCATATTCTAACCATTGAATGCAGGTTTGCTTGTTATGTATTTTGTTCCATAAATGCATCAACTCTATTTCTTCCATTGATGCTTCCAATTTTGTTAGTTGACTATCTATCAATCTTCTTTCCACGAAAAATGAAGTAATGATCAGATATAAATGAGTATTATGAGATTTTTCATTTTTGTCAATGAAATTATGCAAACTGAATCTGAAGTCCAATGCAACGATAACTTGTTCTTCCAAAAATAGGAATATTCTAGAGAACAATTTTTTAATTTTGGTCAATTAGGATTGCTTGATATAAACCTACAGTGGTTTATACTTTGCTTAACAAATTTTTTTATTACTTGATTTTGTTCTTATTTACTATTATTTACCTTGGAAATGCTTCTGGACTTGCACTTGAATGTTCATCTAACTAATATTCATATTCCATGTGCAATTGATGTAACATTTCCTTAACTTCCATGTTCTGTTCTTAGTCTTCATACTATGGACATTAGAAGAGAGCAACACCTTGATGTGGTATGACATCCCTAAATTCGAAATGTAAATGATGTTTCCATATCATTTGGTTCTCCATGCAAGAAAATTCACAGATAAACAGTCCTTGGCACTTAGGACCCTTTGGTTAAATTTCATTTTAATGTCTTTTAATTATGCATTCATGAGTTGAACTACAAACACATTTCATACTTGTGTTTTTCATCCCACCGATACTTCTGTTTTACCGTATTAAGAGAGAATGTTTGAGTTGAGTTGACTCATATTCTACCGTTGTTTATTTTTCTGAAAGATATGCTCGAGTGCCAAACGTATATTTAGTGAACTCCATGAAAAAACCTTTTGTTGTGGAGCTTGATCTTCGAGGTATTTATTCTGTTTAATTTTGTTGATCATTTCCAATATTAATAATTGTTTGAAGAACCATTTTTATGACCTTGAAAATGTCATGATCTTGGGATTTGTATAATTTTGTTCGGTTGCTAGTGGAAAGGGAATAATGATCTTAAGCTTTCAAGGCCAGGAATTGAAAACCCATTTTTTTTGGAAGGCTCTCTTTGATGGTTTTGTTTATGTTTTTTCTTTGTCCAGCTCGGGTTACAAAATAGTAATGGTGAAAGCTAAGCGATTTTTTCTTTGTACATCTTCTATATGGTTGATTATATATTGTTTGTAGAATGATTGAAGTTATATCGGGTTGAAAGCTAAGCGGTTGTGTAGATAGCCAAGCGATCGTAGAAGGTTGAAGACTACGAAGGCGTTTAGGATTTTTTATTAAGTCTTGTATTAGGATTTTTTATTAAGTCTTGTATTAGGATTTTTTATATTGTTTCATGTATTGTTGTAGAATATATATACAAACACAATATTAAGATTTCATTTTGTGTATACAAATGTAAAAGAAAAATATTGTAGTTTTTAAAATAATATTAATTTTATTGATTTGTTGGCGTAAGAAAAAAATATTTATCTACACATACCCAATGTCAGTTTATAAAAAATGAACAATAATGCAATAATTAAATAAAAATAGATCCAAAAACAAGACTTTAATGTCGGTTTAAAAACGACATCAAAGGCCAACCGACACTAAAGATCTTCAATAACACCATAAAAAATGTCGGTTTAAAAACGACATTAAAGGCCAATAACACCATAAAAAATGTTAGTTTAAAACCGACATTAAAGGCCTTTAATGTCGTTTTTAAATCGACATCAAAACAAAAACGACATTAAAGGCCTTTAATAACTCTAGCATAGATGTTGGTTTCCAACCGACACTAAAGGTCATTAATGTCGGTTTTAAACCGACAATAAAGGTCAAATTTCTTGTAGTGCGCCCACTTAAAAATTCGTTTTGTCCTTAAAGCTTTTTAAAAGCAAAGTAAAGTGAAAGAGAAAGGAAAGGGGAACAGTGTATTTCCTTGGATGTATCTTGATGTTTGCTTGGTGGAAAGCTTGCATGGAGAAAGCATTAACTCCTTTGTATGCAAAGTGTGCTTTGGGTAAGATTTTATTCCTATGTAAAAAGAAAGAAACTTTCTTAGTTTTATTATAATGTAAAAACTAGAAATTAGAAAGCAAAAGAAAAAGAAAGACAGAATATTAAAGAAAGCGAGTAAATTGACGTTTGGCTGCCTCCAGGAAGCGTAAATTTTTAGGTCGGTTGCTCGACCATTTATTTCACCAACTCAAGTGTAGGCGGATGGAAAAGTGTGATCTTGCACACTTGGAAGATGAGGGTTCTCCTTCAATGAAGATTTTGAGCTATGCCCATTTACTTTGAGAACTTTTCCTGTTTTCTCACTTATAATCTAAAATGCACCATAGTCAAATACATTAGAAACAACAAATGGGCCAATTCACTTGGATTTTAGTTTTCCCAACATAAATGATAAAGATGAGTTATAAAGAAGCACTTTATCCCCTACTTGGAACACTTGTTTTTAAAAAAATTTCTATCATGGTAAAATTTGACTTCTTCCTTATAGATCTTAGAGTTCTCATAAGAATCAAGTCTATGTTCTTCTAACTCACCTAGTTCTAACAATCTATTCTTGCCAGCTTCTTTAAAAGATAAATTGCACATTTTAATAGTCCAAAAAGTTTTGTGTTCTAATTCTACGGGAAGATGACCTGCTTTACCAAACACTAATTTAAATGGTGTTGTGAATATAGGTGTTTTGAAAGCTGTCATATAAGTCCAAAGTGCATCATTCAATCTAAGACTCCAATCTTTTCTATTAGGATTAACATATTTTTAAGAATGGATTTTACCTCTCGATTTGAAATTTCTGTTTGGCCATTCGTTTGAGGATGATACGAAGTTGAAACGCGATGTTGGACTTTGTATTTCTTCATTAATGCCTCCATGGGCCGGTTGCAAAAGTGGGTTCCTTGGTCGCTTATTATGGCTTTGGGAGTATCGAACCTAGAGAAGATGTTTGCATCTAAGAAAGAGGAAACAACAGAGGAAGTTCCAGTGGATTGCCTCGACCCACTTGGAAACATAATCTACTGCAAGAAGAATGTAAAGATTTTCAAAAGAGGAAGGAAATGGACTCATGAAATCAATTCCCCAAATGTCAAAAACTTCATAAGGGAGAATTGGTTTCAATGGCATTTCATTCCTTTAGACATGGAACCAAATTTTTGACATTTTTCACATGCTTTACAGTAAATATAAGAATCAACAAACAATGTTTTCCAGAAAATTCAGAGTCTAAAATCTTTCTAGAAGTACGTTTAGGACCAAATTGTCCTCCACATGCTCTTTCATGGCAAAAAGACAAGATAGAATCATGCTCATTTTTAGCAACACATCTTTTAAATACTTAGTTTATTCCTATTTTTCAAAATAAGGAGTCTCCCAAGCATAATGCTTTGACTCACTTTTTAATTTGCATTTTTATTATAGCAGAAACAAGAAGGAAGTTTATCGGTTCCAAGGTAATTAATAATGTCAGCATACCATGTAGTGTGCAAATCTAACTTGAAGAGGTATTCATCAAGGAAATATTCCTTTACCAAATTTTTGTCTTGTTTTTTAACAATTCTACTTAGGTGATCGGCGACGGGATTGTCCATACCTTTCCTATCTTTGATTATCAAGTTGAACTCTTGAAGTAAGAGTACCTATATAATAATCCTTGCCTTGCTCTCTTTTTTGTTTGCAAGATATTTGCTCGCTCCATGATCAGTGTACGTAGTTATTTTTTATCCTATTATGTATCTACGAAACTTATCAAGAGTAAAGATTATAGATAAAAACTCTTTTTCAGTTGTAGAGTAATTAGCTTGAGCAGAGTTTAGAGTTCATGATGCAAAATATATAGCATGCAACTTGTTATCTATTATTTGTCCTAGCACTGCACCTAATGCATAGTCACTTGCATCACACAATATCTTAAATGGTAAGTTCCTATTAGGTGTTTGCAAGATAAGGGAAGAAGTCAATTTATCTTTCAAAGTATCAAAGGCATGCATGCATTTATCATCAATGAGAAAAAGAACATCTTTTTTAAGTAGATTTGTCAAAGACAAAACTATCTTAGAAAAATCTTTTATGAACCTTCTATAAAAACCGGCACTACCCAAAAATGATCTAACATCTTTCAAGAAAGTGGGGTAGGGAAAATTTTGAATCACATCAATCTTAGCTTTGTCAACTTCTATTTCCTTAGATGATACTAAGTGTCCTAGTACTATACTGTGAGAGGTCATGAAATGACACTTTTCAAAGTTAAGCACTAAGTTAGTATCTATGCATCTCTTTAAGATCAACTCTAAAATATTCAAGCAAGGATCAAAATCATTCCCATAAACCGTAAAATCATCCATGAACACTTCTATACATTTTCCTATGAAATTTGTGAATATGCTTAACATGAATCTTTGAAATGTCATAGGAGCATTACATAGTCCAAAATCCATTCTTTTAAAAGAAAAAGTTCCAAATTCACATGTAAATGTGGTCTTATGTTGATCCACATGCAATGGGTATTTGATAAAATCCAAAGAATTCATCTAGAAAGCAAAAGTAAGATTTCTCTCCTAATTGTTCAATCATTTGATCTAGAAAAGGTAAAGGGAAATGATCTTTAAAAGTTACCTCATTTAGCTTTCTATAATCTACACCAACTATTTGAAACACAAGTAGGAACAAACTCACCTTTGCTATTTTCCACTATGGTCATACTAGTCTTCTTGGGTACCACATGAATAGGACTTACCCAAGTGCTATGCTGTATTGGATTGATGATACCGGTGTCTTTGAGCTTCAAGACCTCTTTCTTGACCACTTCCTTCAAGGTAGGATTGAGGCACCTTTGTGGTTGAACATTGTTCTTTGCCCCTTCCTCAAGATGGATACGGTGTGTGCAAAAGGATGGATCGATACCTTTCAAGTCTTCAAGACTCCAACCAATGGCTTGCCTATGTCTTTTCAAGGTTTCAAGCAACCTTGCTTCTTGTTCTTCAGTAAGCTCATTTGAAATAATGACAGGATATGTGTTCTTTTCTCCTAAGAACATATATTTGTGGTGAGAAGGAAGAACCTTAAGTTCTATCCCATTTTCTTGCAAAGGTAAAGTGAGTTCATTAGAATTAGAATTCTCACATTCTTTATACAAATAAACCTCACAAGAATCATTCTCTAAATCATTCTCTTTTTCAAATTTTTCTACGTGGATGCTTGTGTCATGTTCATTATCAACGCCTATACTTTTCAAAATATGTTTATCATCATCCTTAATGTCTCTCGCTAGATCATGTTCATTACTAGATGCAAAATCATTACCTAAAGCATGTTGTTCATGTGTTCCAACATTGTCAATCAAAGCATGCTCATGATTTATACTAGTAACAAAGTCAAGGAAGATTGAAAGATCACCATCACTAGGTTTCTCCTTAGCAAATTTATTATCAACATATTCTAGAGTTGCTTGTTCTATAAGTTCATTGACTTTATCATTCTCTTCTAATGTCTCTAATGATTCTAAAGTATCAAGTGTACCACAAGGAAACATGATCATTAAAAGATTTTACATCATCAAAAATATTGAAAGACACAACATCGCCATCAAACTCAACACTAAGAAGACCTTCATCTACATTTATTATGGCTTTAGCGGTTTTCAAAAATGGTCTTTCTAAAAGTATGGTAGGAGACGTACGTACAAATTCATTATTCATTTCAATTATTGTCACACCCTAAACCGCGAATAACTTTAACCACTTAACATTTCTCCCAAATAACCTTATCGTGTGGTTATATTTTTACCATAAGAAACCTTCCACATGAACTAACCAACTTTTAAAATTTTAAATCTCATTTAAACATAAAGCTCTATCTCTAATCTAAAATCTGACGACTATATCACATATACTTGTCAGTTTCTCTCTCCTTGCCTAATTCCAACAAATCAACTTATTCCATCATATTGTTCTAAATTTATTCCATAAGAGCTAGTAAGGGAACCTAATGGACCTATTGATCATGGGCTCCAACGATCCTAGATTAGCTGGCTAAACTCTTGTAGACCGAGTTAATCAAAATTTGTTAAGTAACGGGTCATTCCACTAAAGTCCCGTAGTTGCACTCCCCTTACTATAGATATATATTTATGTCCATTTGATATAGCCATGATTAGTAAATTAATCCTTCACAGGTTGTTCGTAACCTCGACTGGGTCAAATTATCATTTTACCCCTAAGACTACATCTTGCTCCTTAAGTCCCATTGATCCACTATTGAACAATTGGTTTAAGGTCCAACCTACAAACTGAATCCTTCTTGGGACAATGAGAGAGTGGGGTATCTTTTTCAAGACTTGGATTCAGTCCTTAAGGGAACAACCTATCTACTAGCCCTAAAGTGGGTAGGAGTGAATTCCATATTGCACCTTATGTCTTCAGCTATCCACCCGATCTTACCTCTAAAATGGGAGACTTATTAAGTCAACGCTAATGGGCTTTCCTCACCTATGCAGATCTAAGGATAATCTCGTGTGAACAGGAGTTCATAATTAACTCAAGATTAAGAATAAGTTACTTAGGTCATAAAAAATGAGATAGTTTTAGACAGAAAACGACATTATGTGTAAAAGTGACTATTTCATGGTTCAGTCTTATGTAAACACTTTACATAGGATGTTTCCACTTTCATGTTTCTACATGAACGATTTAAGATCACTTCGTTTGTACTAACTACAAAGCATGCCATATCCATAGTTTTTTTTAATTGGGCGCCCAACCTTTATTCATTTACTATATACTTTTTAGGTTGTATACTCAAACTTGATCCACGTTTATGTCTCTACATAAAGTTTAAGTTTACTCAAAAGTAGCCTTGGGACTTAGTTTATTGGATTTAAGATTATAGTATTCAAAGTCACTAATAATTTTACAATAATGACTTTATAGAATATGATTACAAACTACGAGTTTTAGGACATAAATTCAAACAAACTCCCACTTGAACTAAAGCTCTTAGTGGCATAAAGTAACGTTGAATTTAACTATGAGAGATAAAATACATATGAGTACAGTAAACATATAAATATAATAAAACTAGGGCACATGCCCAATAATTCTCCCACTTGTCGAAGTTTACAAACATCGTAGACCTAAACCCTGTAGGTGACCCTCAAACACTTTAGCCATGAGAGCTTTTGTAAAAGGATCAACAATTTTTTGCTCAGAAGATATCTGGGTCACCATAAGTCACCACGATGTACAATTTCCCTAATAAGATGGTACTTGCATTCAATATGCTTTCCTCGTTTATGGCTTCTAGGTTCTCTTGAATTTGCAACTACACCACTATTGTCACTAGGGGCATATTTGTATTTTAATATTAATTTTAAAGTATTAGATTATAATATATATTAAATTTAGCTTCATTTTGCCTAAATTCTGCTTCTGCTGTAATAGCTGTACCCCCTGCACAACCCTTTGGTTGTGAGTTCAAATCGTATCTGCTACAATTATTTTTACGAAATAGTTTTAATTCCAAATATCAATAATTTTCTTTCCTCAAATATCAAATTTCTTCCTAAATTGTCACAAAATAGATTTTATTCCAAACATCAATCATTTTCTTTCCTCAAATATCAATAATTTTCAAAATAGATTTTATTCAAAACATCAATAATTTTCTTTCTCAAATATCAATAATTTTCTTTCCTCAAATATCAAATTTATTCCTTAAATTTCAATGATTTCCTAAAAGGAAGATAATTATTTGAAAAGATGGTAAAAAAACTCATTTAAGATAAAACCCTAACTTATTTCCTAGTCCTCATTTGTCATCTATCAATTTTTTTTAAAAAAAATGCAACAAAGTCGATGATCCAAACTTCCACTCTCTCAACATATTTACATTCACATATTTATATTAAAAAAAATCATGTGAAAATTGTCGATCTTTCTTTATTACTCCAAACGTAGTGAATGTTATTGGAGCATCAGTGAAACGGTCGATATATTTTTTTAACATTTTTAAGTGTGTTTATTATATAGTGTTCGGTGTCCCCTATATAAAATTTCTGGATTCGCCACTGATTGTCACAGTATAAAGTGATTGGCATATGCATATTTGGAACAACTTCCAGATCTGTAAAGAATTTTCTTAGCCATACTACTTCCTTTGTTGCTTTGCAAGTTGCTACGTATTCAACTTCCATTGTGGAGTCGGCTATACAATTTTGGTTTATAATTTTCCACACTACTGCTTCTCTATTTAGAGTGAATATTGATCATGATGTAGACTTTCTAGCATCTTTATCAGTTTGGAAATCAGAATTAGTGTATCCAA
Organism: Cucumis hystrix; assembly: GCA_025688845.1. Classification (NCBI taxonomy): domain Eukaryota; kingdom Viridiplantae; phylum Streptophyta; class Magnoliopsida; order Cucurbitales; family Cucurbitaceae; genus Cucumis; species Cucumis hystrix. Next base: position 2,192,939 of record JACWES010000014.1, read on the forward strand.
TAAGGATCAGATCCTTAATACCATTCATGAGCAAGTAGTCTTTTGTTCATTTAAGATATTTTAAAATATTCTTAATCCTTGTTATCCTCAAGATTAAAAAAAAAAAAACAGAGAGTTTGTGGGGCTTATGTGTTTTTTTTTTTTTTTTGTTAAAGGGAAAAATATTTGCAGAGAGATTTTTCTTTTGGAACAAATAGATCGTCAAAATTCTCCCATGAAAAGATTGCATACCTCCCTTCTACATCTTAACCAAAAAGATATGAAGAGAGATTGAGGGGAAGATAACTTCCTCCCTCTCCATCACGTAGAATAACTCCCTTTTATTTAAATTCATATTAATATAAATTTAAATTATATTATATCATATATAATATAACCATTGGTTTAGATCTTCTCATGTGATCTATAGTTATAATATGAATCAAATCCATATTAATTTTAATCTATAGTTTATTTATGAATCTTATTCATATTATTATTATTTGAATCATATTCAAATATTAACTTCTCTCATAAAAACTTTATATTATAATGTATCAAATACATTATATTAATTGTATCATATACAATTTAATCCCTTTAATCAATTTGAACGATTCAAATTAAACCAAAATAAATTTGATTCTCATTTATCCTTATTGAGCTAACAAGGGGACCTTATGGACCTACAAATTTAAGCTCTAATGATGTGAGATTAATTAATTAAACTCTTTAATTAAATTAATCACTATTCATTAACTATCAGTCATTTCACTAAAGACCAATAGTTGCACTCTTCTTACTGTAGATATATTTTTGTGTCCATTAGATATAGCCAATCAACAGTGCAATGACCATTCACAAATTGCTCATAAGTACAGCTAGGTCAAAAATTACCATTTTGCCCCTGTAGTTACATCTAACTTCTTAAGTACCACCAATCCCTCTAATGAACAATAGTTATAGTTCCACTATAATTGAACTCCTCTCGAACCAAGAGAGGGTGTGGCACCACATTGTTCAAGCCTTGGAATCAGCCCTTAAGAGAGCAATTTCTCTACTTACTCTATCTATAGAGGAGTGAATTTTTTCTTGTGTAGTTGTGTTCCCAACTCCCTAATCAAACGAATCCCCAAAATGGTAGGCCTATTGAGTCAGCGATATAGGCCACTCTCACCCATGTAAATAAAAGGATTGCCTTCATAGGCAGGAGGAGTTCACAACTCACTCAAGATTCAGGTCAAGTCACCTATGGTCATCTTGGTGAAATGTAGTCTCAACTAGTAACGGTGTTAATAAGAGAGACTATTCATTTCATGGTCCGATCTTATACAAACTCTCTGTATAGAATACCCCTGCTCTAATGTCTCGACATGAATGATTAGGATCAAATCATTTGTAGCACTTTAGAACAATTGTAAGAACTACAAAGCAGGTCGTATTCGTAGTGTCACCAGGATAAGGTATCAAGCCTTATCCATCTATTACAGACCATTTAGGTTATCATTTAAACATGATCCACTTGTATGTCTCCACATACATGTTTAGGTTACAGAAGATAACCTTGGATGTTAGTCTATTGGTTTTGTGGGTTAATGCAACTAAATGTCAAATAAAATAACACACTTTATTTTATTAGATAAATAAAATGTTTGTATAATATATACAATTACAAACTACAAGACCACAAGATTTAGGGCATCAATCTCAACAGAACGTACGTCGAAGATGCAAATGATGACGACGACAACACGTTGAAGAAGCAAATGAAGATGATAATCCTCTTGACTGCAACACATGGAAGAAGATGAAGAAGATGATGATCCTCTCAACTACAACACAGAGAAGTTGAAGATGATGATCATTTTGGTTGCAACACATTGAAGATGAATATGATCATGATCCTCTCGGCTGCAACACATTGAAGATGAAGATGATGATCCTCTCGACTGCAACACATGGGAGAAGATGAGGATCCTCTTAGCAGCAACACATGAGAGAAGATGAAAATAAAGATCCTCTCGGCTGCAACACATGGGAGTATATGAGGATCCTCTTAGCAGCAACACGTGAGAGAAGATGAAGATTAAGATGAAGATCCTCTCAGCTGCAACACATGGGATAGAAGGTAGAGCTTGCTACTTTGACTTTGCCACATTTATTTTCTTTCATTCTTTTTTTTTTTTTTTTTTTTTTGCAATTCTTGTAAATGTTAGATTTTTTGTTAATTTTTTTTTATTCTGATGTAACTGCACATGAAATTCATTTTGTGCTAAGATTAGATCATCATGATGAAGCATAATACTTTTTTGTTGTACGATTGAACTTAAAGTAAACTTTAAGGTGCCTACATACCCTTTTTATAACAAAGGGATCAAGTCATAACGTAGTTCAACTGAGATTTTTTTTTTACCATTCACATTTTAAGCTCTTGTGGACTAGGAGCATCATGCAGTTTAGGCTCTTGCGATAAGGAGCTTTGCATGTTTAACAACTTATATTTTCATAAAAAATTTGTTCACCTTCTTCATTTGTAAAATTGGTGAATATAATAAGTCTTGGCTTCACAATCAAGGGACCTTCTGTGTTTATGTAAATAGACAACTTTCTCTTCATGTGTGATGGGACACGACTGTGTATCTTCTCATCATTGTTTTCTTCATGAAATGATTTTACCTTCAAATTTTTCATCTCTTTTTCATGTTGATCGCTTGTCATCTTTAGTTGATAAAAAACAAATGTTGAAGGTTGATCTTTCTTCGATGTGGAGATACTTATGCTTTTGAAAGCTGAAGTTCAAGTGGAAGTAGATGTTGGACATTGATTTTCTTCTTCTTTTGTGGCCATACTCAATCTTTGAAAGACTAAAGATCGAGTAGTTGAAGGCTTGATACGATCCAAGATAGAAGTTCTTTGCTTAATTTCATTTGAATTGTCGATTTCTTCAGAAGATGCATAATTGTTGTTGACTTCTTCTATATTGACAGCATTACATGAAGTGATTTCTAATACTTCCTTTGGATGGTCATGAAGGAGTCTTCTTGGAAGATATTCTAATAAAGTTATCGGCCGTTGAGGTTGGAGAAGATCATCGTCCTCCTCTTGCACAGGCTTAGGCTTCCATGTCTTCTTGTTTCTTTTCCCCTTCTTTTTATGGGAGATGCTTCCTTTTACATACTTTTGACAGAATGACGACTCCTTTTGAATGGAATTAGGTTGTCTTCCTTTTCGACGAGTAACAACTATCCATCCTTCGATATCATCTTCAACAGGCTCTTCTCTGTTTTGGGAGTCTGTCGTCACGATCATTTGTTGGAATTGGACAACTATAGGTTCAAAAGTTCCAAACTAAATTAAGTTTTTCCTTTGATCATAAAGTTATGTTGATGGTGGAACACTTGAAGTCATCTCGACCGCAACATGATTCGTCTCAGCTAATTCATCAATATCCAACTCGAGCTTCTTTTCATGAGCTAACTTTAGAATCAACTTCTTCAACATGAAACACTTTCTAACAAGGTGACTAATGACCCGATGGTACTTACAGTATTTAGGATCATCTACTTTTCTTGCATGTTCTGGTCGTTTGCATTCTGACAATTGAATAAGTTGCTTCTCTAGCAGCTGCTCTAAAATGTTTGCAACATCAGAGTCAGGAAATGGATAAACTTTTTCCTGTCTTTCTTTAAGAGTTGAGCGTTGCTTTTTCTTGCCTTCATGCTTTCCTTCAATTTTTGTTTCTTTTCTTTTAGAGAAAGATTTCAAAGGAGTTGCATGGACAACCATAGACTCATTTATGACATTATTTGCAATTTTTTTAGTGTCATCAATTTCATTCTTGTCACTCCTCATTTTTTGAACCAGAGAAATCTTTTGCTCCTCTGCGTGCGATATTTAATTCCATATCATGGGCACGAGTCGCCAACTTTTCAAACGTGTGTGGTTTTATCCTCTGTAAAATATAAAGAAGTTTCCAATGCATGCCTTGGGTGCACATCTCAATTGTAGACATTTCTGTGAACTTGTGTTTGCAATCCAGGCTTAGAGCTCTCCATCGATTTATGTAGTCGATGATTGGCTCCCCTTTCCGCTGTTTGGTGTTTGTCAACTCCATCATGCTGACGATACGTCGGGTGCTGTAGAGGTGATTGAGAAAGCTCCCCTTAAGCTGCTCCCAACTATCAATGGATTCATGTTCCAGGTTGATGTACCAGTCGAAGGCGTTTCCTTTGAGAGTTCAGACAAATTGTTTCACCAACAAATCTCCTTGCGTACCAACAGTTTCACATGTTTCAATGAAGTGAGCAACGTGCTGTTTTGGGTTGCCCTTTTCATCAAACTGTTGGAACTTTGGTGGTTGGTATCCATTCGACATTTTGAGATTATCGATCCTCTTCGTATATGGTTTGGAATACAAAGAGAGAGTTTGAGCAGGTCCACCATATTGAGTTTTGATGGAGTTTGCAATCATCTCCTGCAACTGCTGAAATAGACAGCGATGCAATTGAGGTCAAATTTTTTTGTTGACTTTCTTGTATAACTGCCTTCCTTTTGTCAGTATTCTTGACAGTATGTGTATGACTTGATTCAGCAGCATCGCGACGCTCGATTTGATTCTTGAGTGATGCAATCTCATTATCCCTTTCTTCAACAGCCTTCATGAGCATGTTGATCTTCTTTTCAAGCTTAACCATTCTATCTTCACTTGTATCCACGTCAGTCACCATAACCGATATTATATTTGGATGAGGCATCTTTTCATTTGAACGTTCAGAGGATGAGTTGTGGTCGTCAATCACAGTATTTTTTTCAACAATTCCATCTTTTGGTGGCTTGGACATTTGTTCCCAAATGTTCTTTACGACCTCAAAAGATGACATTTTCTCAGATGATTGAGTTTCCCTTGAGCGGCTACGAGTATTTGGCTGTTTGACGATGTCGCTTGGAGCTTTGGAAGTGTTGCCTTGGGATGTCATGATTTCTTTAGATGCTCTTCAAAAGAGAAAGAGATTAAAGGTAGAGATGGTCCCACCGAGCGTGTCAAACTGTTCACACGAGATTTTGAGAAAAATGTATTTTGTGAAATTGAACTTTGTATATTTATTGATATTGTGGATACATTCTCTAATATTTACTCATTTGATGCTTTCTCTCAAATACAAGTTAAAACTTAGAACTCCTTGATTTTCAGTCTTCAGGATGTTGTAGTTGCAAGTCAATTTGAACTTCGATCTTCTGAAATCCAAAGAAAGTTTGATCTTCCAAGTCTTCAATCTTTCAGAATATGTTGATCTCAAGGTTGATACGAACTTGCACGTCTTGAGAGCTTGTAGAAGTTTGAATCTTCAATTCTTCCTTCAACCAAAAGATCTCCAAAAATCAATTGGCATGTTTTTATTTATAGAAAATTTCTAGACTTTAGGTGGGCTCGGACCCATTTGCTTGATGGGCTTGGACTTGGGCCCATTTTGCCTATTGAGTTTGAGTCCATCTGCTTGTTGAGATTAGACTTGGGTTTGGGTCCATTTTCCTTATTGGCTTGGACTTGGGCCAATGTGCTTGTTGAACTTAGACTTGGGCTAATCTGCTTGTTGGACAATTGGGTTGGACTGAGTAAAAACTTAATTATTCAAACTCAATAAAAAATATAATTATCACAATATTTGCTGTGATGAAGTGGCAGAATTTAATTGGTCAAAATTGTTTGCTCAACAAAAGAAGCCGAAATATAAAAGAAAAGTAATAATAATAAGTTAAAAAGAGAAAAGAAACACTAATATAAAAAAAGTATTAATAATAATAATAAGTATAGTAATAATAGTAAGATAAAAAAAAGGAAAAAGAAACAATAATATAAAAATGGGCATAAATATAACAATAATAAGTTTTTTTTTTTAAAAAAAAATAATGATATAATGATGATAAAAAAACGAAATTTTTTTCTTATGTCTATTTATTTTTCCTTATTTTTAGAGAGAAAAAAAGACTAGATGTTTTTTTTTTTTTAAAAGAATAACAATAAAAGTAAAAAAATAAAAATAGTTAGAAAATAATAAAAATTTTCTTATGCATTTTCTTTTATATGCATTTTCTTATGCACATAAAAGTAGCCATAAATTAGGAAAAATTAATAAAAATAAAATCAAAATAGGATATTATGTTAATAAAATAAATTTTATTTTTTTTCTAAAATAATAGAAATGAGATATATGAGATTTTGTAAAAAATAATATGATTTCTTTTTTCCTAAAATAAATAGAAATACGTTAATTTTTTTTATTTAAAACAAATTAATTTTTTTTTTCCTGAAATGAGTAGAAATAAGTTAAAAAAATATTTTATTTAAAACTAATTAATTTTTTTTTCGTAAAATGAGTAGATATGTTTAAAAGAATAAAAAAATGTATTATTATAAAAAAAAATCTTAGTCATTATCAATATTTTTTTAAAAAAATATATAATAAAAAGATGTAGGACAAAATTAGGTGGTTAGCATGCCCCCTTCGTGCATCCTTAAAGGAGGAGAAGGTGGACGAAGGTGTAGCTAATAGCTCGTCAAACTAAGATATTTTAGACAAATTATGGACATCAAGGGCTATGGATAAGACAAACGTCACATGATTTCTTCTTTTTTCATTATTTGAATATTTAATATATATATATATATATATATATATATATATAAATAAATAAGGATGAAAAGAAAGAATGTGTGAGATCCACGCATAATGTATATAAATAATGAAAAAAGAAGAAACCATAGGACCAACGTAATATATATAAAAATAAAGGAAAAAAGAGAAGACGTGGGACCACTTCATTTATCTTAAAACGCCTATTTTTGTTAATAGTGTTGTCTCCACTCTATTTTTGAAACAAAAGTTCTATGGATTAGAAAGCTCATAAATTTTTTTTTCAAAAAAAAGTGAGAAACTCACTACTCAACAGCACAAAGAACAAATGCTGCACTTTGAAAAAGTAACTTGCTTTCAAGCCACCATTATTATTGGCTCAATAACTCTTTGGGTCTCTTTTGTTGCTTTGTTTTCCCCATTTCGTCTTCGTCATCTTCGGTGTCTTTTGCATTTCATCTCCCTCTAGGTTTAGCTGTTTCTTTTGTGAAGAATAAATGAAGAAAAAAGAAACTGAAAAATACATTCAATTCGTTTTAGTTCGAATTATAATGAAACACTGATCCAACCATTAAGTTGTGTATTTAAAAAAAAAATTAAAATAAATTGCAACAGTGAACAAAAATGAATTATAAAAAAGACTGTTTCCTAGTCTCTTTCGTATTCTATAAATAGATTTTGGAAACGTTTGATACATATAGTAGGTTAACTGCAAGGTCTACCATTACACTGAAAAAAAATCGGAGGAAATATTCTTTTCAGTTTGCACAGTATAATTATTATATTTGCCTGCAATTTGTCCAAACCACGGACTCTTATCGTCCTGACGCACAAATCACGAAAAAAACTACACACTTCAATAATAGCGGTGTACACATATCTCGATAAGAATGGATGAACACCGATTGGTAGAAGTCGGTGTAGCAGCACCTGATAGTCGTGTATTTTGAGACTTGATATTTTCTCCTCGTTTGCATTCACACATCGTGAAATATTAGAGACGAATCCATCGAGAAATTTAACTGCTTTCAGGAACTTGTAAAACTCAACCCGCTCGCTGCTGGTCAACGTGTAGCTCGCATGTGCTTTCACCAATTGGTTACCGACTTCTATCAAATGTAAATCTTTTCTTATTTTTAAATCTTATAGATCCAAACAGACATTCGTGGTATCTTTGGTTTTTCCTTCAATATTTACCAACGTACCGACCAAGTTGTCACAAACATTCTTTTCAATATGCATTACATTAAGTTTTTGACGAATAAGTAATCTCGACTAGTAAGGAAGGTCGAAGAAAATATTTTTTTTGTCCAATTAAGAGCTCTCTTTCTTTTTCTATCTTTCAACACATAATGCTTGTGCACTTGTGCTCATAACCAGGGGTGAAAAAACCCGAATCGAACCGAAGAAACGAACCGACCCGATTCGGTTCGAGTTGGATAGGGCTTCAATAGTATTGTTACCGAACCGAACCGAATTGAACTGGGTCGGTTCGGTTCAAATGTAAAACAGTCAGTTAAAAACTTAAAATTGAAATTAACTCGAGTTCTCCATTTGTTCGTCTTCCTCGTCGTTCGTCTTCCTCCATCTACACGAGTTTGCCATTCTCCGTTCCCCGGCATTTCTCCGTTCGCCAGTCGTTCTCCGTTCGTGGGTCTTCTGTCTTCCATCTTCTGTTCACGTGGATCTGAAAAAAAGGAAGAAAAGTTTCGTCTTCTGTTCACGTGGGTTCGTTCCTTTTAATCAATTTTGTGTTTCGTGGGTTTTTTTTTTAAATTTTTTCTAAATTGAACCTGGGTAGCTAGGCTTATTGAAATGCCCAAATTTTGTTCAAACCCTATATCTGAGAAATTCGAATTGTTCAAACCCTAGTAAGGAAAAGTTAATGATCTTGAGCTGACATCTATTAAGAATAATAGAGAGTTGGAGTTGTTGATTGCTCTCTTGAGCAACGAAAGAGAAGGGGGAAGGATGAAGAAAAAAAAGAGAAAAAATGAAAGAGAAGGATGAAGAGAAAAAAGAAGAAAACAGAGGAGAAGGGGGAAGAAACAGAGGAAAAATGAAAGAGAAGAATGAAGAGAAAAAAGAGAAAAAAATGAAAGAGAAAGATGAAGAGAAAATGGAGAGTAAGGTGACCCATGTTCATTATAATGACGTAAAAAAAATTGAGGGGAAATAAATGACGTGGGATGGATTTGACACGTAAGGTGTGTATTACCATCGCTTATGCTAAGAATCAAATAGGAATGTTTAAAAAAAAAAACAACCCGACCCAGTCCGATCTATTTTGACCCGACTCGAATTCGGGTCAGGTCGATCCATAGTGTTGGGTTGGTGTTGGACAACCCGTGCATTTCGGGTTGGGTCGGTTTTGAAGGAAAACCGACCCGACCCAGCCCAATTAAACCCCTACTCATAACTGGATCTAGTTGTTCTAAGATTTCTTGGTCACAACTGGAGGTACCTTTTTCATCATGTAATCTACTTTGGAATTTATGTCCTAAAACTCTAGTTTGTAATCATATTCTATTTAATAACATAAACGTGGATCAATTCAATTCCCTTTAGTTCGAATTATAATGGAAAACTAATCCAACAACTATTTAAAAAAAAAAATTAAAAGAAATTGCATCAGTGAACAAAAATGAATTATAAAAAAAAGACTGTTTCCTAGTCTCTTTCGTATTCTATAAATAGATTTTGGAAACGTTTGATATATATGAGCTAGATAAAAAAAAGAGGTGAACAAGGTCGATTATTGATTGGTAGGATCCCTGACAGGAGCTTGAATAATGTCGTTCTTTAGTTTGAAAACTTTAGTCACCAACTTAGATTTGAATAAGAAGACATGATGTTCAAGATTGAACAAATGGTCAATACCCTTCTTGGCTGCGTCGTGAAAAGATGGGTTAAATAGTTGTACATCAAGCTCTTGACTTTCAAAAAAATCTTCATAATAATTCCTTCTGCATACCTCCAACACTTTAGAGATAGAAGCCCTTTCAGTTTCATCAACTTTACCCCAAAGTTGATTTGATAACTCAAAACCCTGGTCTCTCTTATTATTATAATCATCATCATCCTCCAATTTCACATTTCGTTTTCTCATTTTTCTCAACTCTAATTTCTGCTTCAAATATTCCCTTTTGAGTTCTTGAATCTTCTCAAATATTTGGGTCCTGGACACCTCCGCCAATGACCCATCTCTCAAGAACGGATAAAATTCCTCGCGACTAATGTTCTTGGTATTGAACTCGACCAGCTTCTTCAGTAGATTTAGCTCTTCCCCTTTACTCCATTCAAACAAACTCTTCCTCCTTTTCTTCTTTCCTGATCCCATTGAGCTCTTTCTTCCGTCCTTCCCTTCTTCCATATCGTCAATCTCACCCTACTCAAATCTCTAAACAGAAAAAAAAACAGATCGAGTCAGAATAAATTGCATAATATCAAGACATGTAGTAACATTGATACATACTTTCTGAACTTTTCCAATCTCCATGAGGTACAAATTATTAGCACCAAATACCTTCCCCAATTGTTCAAACAATTCCAACAATGGAAAATTAATTATTTGCATTAACCAAAAAATAGAGAAGCGAAGAAATAGAATAATAGAAAGAAATCATATTAAATTAGATCTTGCCCACACCTCCTTAATTTGTGTGTGTGCGCGTGTGTGATATATTTCAACATCACCCATAGTCTACTGTTGAGGTCCATTAGGAGATAGAAAATTGCTTATTCTCTCTTAAATAGCAGGATGCCGCATAAAGCTAAAGGTGTGGCATAATTTAATAGCCTTAACTTTCTTTTTTTAAACAGAAGCTCTAGCTACACAAAACATGGAACAAAGAGAGAAAAACGAAATATCAAGAGAACAAGACAGTATTTGAAAAATCTATGTTCACATACAGAATCACTCAGTAACAAACAGAAAAGTTACAATTTAGAGAAATTCAACCAAAAATAAACGAAAGAGATTCTTTTTTACATTGCTACATCTATTTTTTTCTATTTTTGGGGTAAAACAAACAATTCTTGATGAATTTGAATAGAATAATGGCAGTAACTCAGGAATATAATGCAGCAGCTCCAAAAGAAAAGTGACAGTTTCAATGGTCATGCTTAAGGTTGAAAATAAATAAATAAACAAACATACCAAGCGGCCCTTCCAGCCCTAGCCCAAGATATTCATCAACACCGAAATCATGGAACAGCTTAAATTGCCTTTTTTTTTTTCTTGCAGAAGCAATGGTTTATAAATTTAAGTATAAAAAATGGAGCATTAGGTGTCAGATCGAGTTTACCCTTTACAAGGCTTTCAAAGAGGCGTTGCCCAGATCTACAACACGTATCCTATGATGAGTAGCAATAACACTGTTGTACGCAGACGGGCGATTGCGATCCACAAGAAAGTGACGCAGCGGTGTCAGCACCCACAAGAAGAACCGTGACGGCGGAGGCGATGGACAGCCGAGAGAGCTCACTATTCATTCAGTAAAAGGATAAGAGGATTTGGGAACCATTTTATAAAATAATTTGATTTAAAAAAGTAGGTCAAAAATAGGTTTGGGCCAAAATTATTGGCAAAAAATAAATTTGGGCTAAGTCGAGGGCCACGACTTCTTTTTAACTGATTATACCTCTTGGTATACAACAATTCTTTTCCGTTAGATACAATGTATTTGTATAGGTAAAAAATCATACAGGATATCACAGATTCACAAATAAAGTATATTTGCAAAAACCATCAATTTTGAAAAATATTAAATAATTTTTTATTTTCAGACTATATAAGATTACACCAACGTCCCTTAGATTTATGTCTGCAATTTATACAGAATTTTCGAATTTTTAGGTTTCAAATCAATTAATTAACAATTTATTTCAATAATTCATAATATATATAGTAATGACTATTTGAATTCAAATTTTGTTGTCACCTCTAAAATAATGGTTAATATAATTTCATCATAAATTTCCTTTTAATATTTAATAATATTTTATTATATAATACATCATACATATTTTTCATATTTCTAATAACAATTTGAAGTTAGATTTTGTAATATCCAATAAAATTGTCAATTTGAATTCTTTTAAACAATCATATCCCTAAAATAATATAAACATAAATTCAACGTTTTTTTTAATTATTTATGTTCAAAATATTTATAAAATTTTTTTGAATTTAAATACCTCCAAAATACATATGCTTAATAAAAATTTGAATTTAAAATTTTATCATTCCCTAAAATCGTGCTAATTACGATTATCCACTTATTTTATTAAAGTAAATTCACTCCTAAAGTCGTGTTATTTAGTTTAGTTGATATCCCTAAAATAATGGCAAACATAAATTCAATATTTTTCGATTATTTATATTCCAAAATATTTATAAAAATTTGAATTTAAATACCTAAAAAATACAAGAATTTCACTTATTTATATTTTCAGCCGATTTTAGTTGTATAGATGAAAATTCTTATCTGATAGGTACAATGTATTTTTGTAGGTTAAAATGATGGAATATAACCCAGAATGACAGATACAGTGTATTTGCAAATAAATCAATTGTGTATAAATATTAAATAAATATTTATTTTTGGGATGGATCTGATTGAATCAACATCCCCTAGATTTATGCCTGCAATTTATAACAGATTTTCGTAGGTTTCAAATCAACTAACTAACAATTTATTTAGTTATGGTTGTTAAAATTAAAATTGTATCTTATCCCTATAATTATGATGCATTTAATGTATATATGATTATTCTAAGAAAATTTTGATATTTCCCCTATAATCGTGGTATTTGATTGATTTTCCTAAAATTTTCATATTTCTAATAACAATTTATTTAACATAATAATAAATTAAAATTAAAATTGTATCTTACCCCTATAATTATGATGCATTGAATAGGATTATTCTAAGAAAATTTTGATCTTCCCTATAATCGTGCTACTTGATTGATTTCCCTAAAACATAATTTCAAAATATTAGGATTTTCTTGTTAATATCCTTTATCTATTTTTCATAATTGTTTTTTAAAAATATATTTTAAATTTTGATTTGAAACCGCTAAAATATTAAAATTGCTTTAAAATTTTATAAAAATAGGTATTGTTAATAATAATTTCAATTTAAAATTTTAGCATTCCTAAAATCGCGCTAAGATTATCCACTTATGTTATTAAAAATTTTATCATCCCCTCAAATCTTGTTATTTGATTCATATTGCCAAAATAATGACAAACATAAATTTAACATTTTCGAATTATTTATATTCCAAAATTTATAAAAATATTGAATATTTTATTTTTATAAGGAATTAATTGAGAAGAAAAGATTTGTTTTATTTAAATTGGAAAAGAAAAAAGAAAAAAGAAGATATTTAAGGAAAAAGAATAATATAATAATATTATTATTACTATTCATCATCTTCTTCACTCTCACCAAACCCTAGTCGCCGACGACACCTCCATCTCCATTCGAGTGTTATCCGTCCAGTCGAGATCTCCATCTTTGTAGTCATCTCCTCCATTATGTTGACTAAGAACTAAGCCGTAAGGAAACGTCTCCTCTGCTGCACGTCGCTAGTTGCATTTTTACTTCATCCGAAGCCGAGCGCCTTTGCGCACCTTGTTCCTTCATGTATTGCACGCCCAGCCGCGTCGATCTCCTTCATCACCATTCGTTCACCGGTTCTGCCAAAACTTCCAGCCACTATCAGTCGTCGGATTTTAGTGACTTTGTGGTTGTTGGGGTTTTTGTTGTACTTTTTCTTAATTACCCCTTGAAGTTAAAAAAATCCTTTGATTTGCACTGAATGTATGAAAACTTTGAAGGTTTTGAGGAGGACGAAGCTTGAAGCTCCAATCTTTTCTGCAACTGATCGAAGACTTTGAAGATTTGGTGGAATATAGGAAAGTGGAAGATAGTGAAGCTAGATTCTTTTCGGCTTTGAATACCTAAACGTGCACAATTTCAACAAGGATGTGTTATTTAATTACAAGGTATTTGGGTTTTAGGTGAACAATTGTATTTATGACAGTTTTTGAATTGGCTAGGGACATTTGAGACATTGTTTTATTTATTTATTTTTTAGATTTTTCAATTTTGTTATTCTAACAATTTAAAAATAAATTTGCTATTTTCTCAAAGTAAAAGTTATAATTTGCTATTTTTGTTGACAACCCTTATTTATATATAATCTATAGTATACGTGGGCCCATGCCTTATTCTTTTTCATTATTTTATGTATATATACTAATTCACATATCCTCAATTCTAAAAATATCTTTACTTATTAAAACTAATATCAACTTTTCAATTTTAATTTATTCTTTTTTTATATATATATTAAATATTCCAATATTCAATATTTCTTATTAAATTCACCTTTCATAATTTAATTTGATTATTTCTTAATCAAAATTATACATATATTTTTTTTTCAATTTAAAAAAAAACACGTATATTAACAAAATATGTTATTAAAAAATATATTAAACAAATAAAAATAGTCATAATAATTGAGAGAAGTTGAAGCTTACCCTAAAAATAATAACAATTGAAAATAATAAATTAAAATTGAAAATTTGATATTAATTTTAATAAATAAAGATGTTTTTAAAATTGGAGGTATGAGAATTAATATATATATAAAATAATAAAAAAAATAAAGCGTGGGCCATGCATAATATATATTATATAAATAATGAATGAAAAAGGAAGGCATGGGGCCCACACAACCACATCACTAAAGTCGTGAACCGTCCACGATTTTGGACTTTGCCCAAAATCACCTATTTTGTCCATAGTTTTGGCCCAAAATTATTTTTTACAATACTTTCTAAAATTACATTATTTTAGAAAAAGTTCGGATTTGGTTACATAAGTAATAATTGGTAAAAATTTCTCCCGCGCAAATATCTAAAATGCACAAATTTCTCGCGCGCAAAACTCCATACCAAAAATGCACAAATAATAATAATAATAATTTAAGAAAATAAAATAAAATTTCCACATATTATTATGGTATAATTTTACATATACACAAACATAGGTGCATTTAAGGTGCGAGAAGTGGGTTATTATAGTCAGTGGGTTATTATAGTCTGCATTTTGGGTGTAGAGTATAATAATTTAGGTTATAATAATTTGTGTTTGATGTGCAGAATATTATATTATCTTATTATAATCTATGTTTGAAGTGCAAACTATCATAGTCTGTGTTATTATATAATCTGGATTTTGGGTGCAGATTATTATAGCTAGTATGTGTTATTGTAATCTGTGTTTGACGTGGATGGAGATTAATATAATATTGGTTTTTCACTACTCGTTTTTGGCATACATATATACTGTACATGAAATACACATTTTTCTTCAATTAATTTTATTAAATTTGGTTAATTAGAATGTTCATTTAATAAATTTAGCTTTAAACTGAGTTTTTCACTACTCTTTTTTGCCATACATATATATAATATATGAAAACACATTTTTCTTAAATTGATTTTATTAAATCTTGTTAATTAGAATGTTCATTTCATAAATTTAGCTTCAATCTAGGTTTTTCACTATTATTTTTTGGCATACACATATATGGTATCTGAAATACACATTTTTCTTAAATTGATTTCATTAAATCTGGTTATCTATGATGTTTATTTAATAAATTTAGCTTTAATCTAGGTTTTTCACTACTCCTTTTTATCATACATATATATGGTACATGAAATACATGTAAATATAAAATTGACTTTATTAAATCTTGTTAATTAGGATGTTCATTTTATAAATTTAGGGTTAATCTCCACAAAGTAATTTTTTCATTTCTTTAGGTCATTGTCTTTGAAATTAGTTTACACATACATCCACAATTTGGCTACAAAGTTAGGTCGGACAACAAGACAAAAAAAAAAAAAACATTTTCAATACGTTCTTAGCAAAATATAAATTTATTAAGTTAGATAAGATTCGTAAAAAAGTGTAAATACAATAGTAGATAAAAAATGTTCATCAAGTACAACAACCAACTAAACAGGAAAGTGCTTTGTCTATTTTGGACTTAATAATTTCATTTGTGTTTAATACAATTGCATTAAGTCACCGAGTCAGGTCATTGTTCGTAATGTGCTCACTGTAACTCTCTGTAGAGCATGCTTCAATTTTAGTCAATGAGTCATGGATCATGATCATAGCATGTGAAATGCTCACAATGTACCTCTTCATCGTGTAATTCCTAGGTCCTCGTTGAGTATAAGTTTTCTTATTGCTTGTCCAAGTGCAAGCGAAATAGTAGGCTTACCTGGGTGGTCTAGGATCGAACACAAGGAATTATTTTCAGACGTTAGTTCTAGGATCCACTATTCATTTAGGCGAGTTGAAAGAATTAAAGAATAACAAATGTAAGAATTGGCTAATTACATAGTGGAGAGTCTGTAAGGCGAAGTGACGAGAAAGATATAGTAACGCGTCTAACTTTTATTAAGGGAATGAAGGCAGGAAAGTCTGCGTGTTACCATTCGAATAAGTAGAGATATAACTTTGATGCGATCTAACTCGCTAAGACATACTTATCATTAAGGCATGCTTCTCTCGAAGCCATATATGCCACACATGACTGCTTTTCAGTGATCCATATGACCAAATATGGCTAAGTGAGTTATATCTAGGAGAGACCACTTATGTATCTTTTAGTATTTCATAATTAAGGATTGCTACCTCTCGGTATCCACTGTTCACACTTGCCTTCCTTTCGGGGTCTAAATGTTAGAAATACTCTTGCAAAGAGGCAAAGTTCCTCTTCATGCGTGTTAATTAGGTTCTAGCTACTTTCCCTCTCGAGTAGTTAGCAACTTATGCTGGCCAAGCAATAACAAAAGCACAATTAACACGTTAAAATTTATAAGTGACTCTTCTTATCACGACCTATCACCTACCGAAGCTACTGATAGCATGTTGACTTGTAGAAGAAGAGAGATGTCTGATTGAACGATTATGTTTATATAAAACCATCAAAGAATGTAGGTCATAGGCCTATATACAATATGAAATTTAAAATATAAATGAAACAACAAATGGAAGGCAGAGAAAATGGATCACTGTTACAAGTTAGGGGATCAACATAGATAGTCTTCTTCTCCTTCACAACTACACACTCTCCAAGTAGCCAATTCGAGCTCTCTCAAGGTCTATTTGGGCTTTCTCCTATTGGTGGAGACGAAGTGCTTGTATAGGATGCTTTTTGGCGAAAAACTTCTATTCCTCTAAGTGTGTCAACATTGTCATTTGGCTCTGTGAGGTCACATCGTCCCAACTACCATCCTTGTCTTCTAGTGAGCTTTCCTCGCGTGATGTCTTGGTTTCTTGTCTGGGGTTGTTAATCGCCAAGCTAGTTCTCATCGCGTAACCTTTGCGCGAGATGTCCTGTATGATTTGCTCCTTTCTTCTTTTCCCACTTACCTTGCATTTAAACATGATAACTGAGTAAAATAGGATTGACACTTATGAAAGCCGTATTTTTAAATACTTATGCTTTTACAAAACAAGTCACGCATTCTGATAATCTTATGCATTATTCTAATGAAAAGGACTATAATAGCAGTCATTACTACATGTTATCAGAAAGAAAGAAAAGTAATCGACAACTGGTCAAATGTTATCTTCAAACAAAACAGTGCAATACTCGAATTTGGGTATCAACAGGAATCCTTCTATGTCATACACACTGTGGGATATGATATGTAAAGCTTCATCGTCTTTGTTTGATGACTTCTCCATGCAGTTCGACATTCGTTGAACCATTTTCTTTTGGTTAATCTGCAATTGCCTTCAACTGGTCATTTGCAAATTTCATTATGCATTCTTAATGACCTCTACCGTTTCAGATAGTTAGCCACCTCGTTTCCGCTTGCTTCCACTCGAAGCATTTATTCCTTGTAACACCCCCAATTTCGAGGTATTTTGTTTCAGTCAAATTTGTCTTTTATTTAAAGATTTTAAATATTTTTGGGTGTTGTTATATTGTAAGATTAAGGGAAAAGAAAATTGGTTATTTATAAAAGTAGTAATAATAATAGTAATTGTTTGTTTTATTATTATTATTATTATTATTAAAAAAAAAAAGTATTTCCTTTTCCTTCACCCGTGCGAACCCCCCCCCCCCCATCTTTTTCTTTTCTTCTTCTCCTCTTCCCGTGCCCTAGCCCAGCCACCACTTCCCATTCCTTCCATTGTCTTTAGTTAGCCACGCCGCTCGAAGCTTTGAGTTGCTAGGGTCGCGCAAGCCGAACGCCGGACGTCAAGCCCCAAGCGCTGCCGCGATTCTTCGTCCGTCAGCCGTGCGCCGTCGAGACGTCTGCCAACTATTTTGCGCCCCCGCGTCTCTGCTTCAAGTGTTGAGGAACGTTGCCGGCCGAGGTGTCTTCTTTGTTTCTATCATTTTCTTTTTGTTTTGTCCAAGCAGTAAATTAGTCGGAGCTCGCCGTCGTCTAGATCTGAGCCATCATGTCCGTCGAAGGGTTTGCTGCCTGACTCTTCGTCTCCCAACCGCGAATCGCAAGCCGACTTACACTCTCATCTGTTTGCACGGTTATGGTGTAAGGGACTTTCTACTGGACTCAATAACAAAATTTGAATGTTTTGACTGTACAGATCGTATTGTTATATCTGAACTGAGTAGGAATAACGGTTATGATGTATATGTTTGGATGTGGACTTATGGTTAATTGCATGTTGTGACTGTCTGGTTATGTTTATGTACAAACATAAGGATGTGAGAATGACTGAATCTCGTAGATGTTGTTTATATAAAGTGTGGCTTTAACTGGTAGAATGACCGAATGTATGATATACAGCTATGGTAGTGTTCTTGTGAACGGAGGAGACATCATGGATGTGCCTTTGTAGACTGAGGTGGATGTTATGATTATTTTAGTTTGTTGACTGATGTACTGACGTATTTTCGACTGACCTTGGGTTAATTTAGAGTAAGATGGCTGTTTGGGGTTAAATGAAGAGCTTGTGATGAGAATATTAAGTGAGTTGTGATTAACGGTTAAGATGTTTAGAATAGACTGAAGGGAAAAAAATTTAGTTTCCTGATGGGTAGTTACCTTGCAGGTGTCCTACGGGATCACCACCCTTTATGTGTATCCTTCGGGATCACAAGACTGATATGTGCATCCTTCGGGAGCACTAGACTGATATGTGTTTCTGCAGAACACTAGACTGAGTTATGCGTCCCTCGGGAGTTAGACTGATTATGTGTATCCTACGGGATCACAAGACTGTGACTGTGCAGAGTACTCCATAGAAAGTTAATAATTTATTTTTCCCTAACGGGACCAGTATTGGGTCTCTTACTAGGTATGTTAATACTCACCCTTTTTACGTTTAACTTTTCAGGCAAAGGTAACTTGAGGGGCAGACCGACGAGGGACAAGAAGGAGTCGTGATTGCCATAGAGAACTGTCTTCTAAACTGCTTCCGCTGATGGTTTTTTTTTTTTTTTTTTTAAATATTTTGTTTGAACTAAGTTTACAAATAGTTAAATTTTTTGTAAACAGTACTTTAAAATTTTATATTTTGAAATAGGGCCCGAATAAAGTTTTCCTCGATTTCTTATGGTTTCAACTAAAATTTACTATATCTTTTCTCAAACAAATCTTTTTGCGCTAAAGTAATGACTTCGACTTAGATTTGAAAAGTTGGGTGCCTCGAGGCCAAGCATGAGAATTTACTAGAAACTAATGAAAGAGACCGCGGGATGTGTTGACACACATCCGTCTCCCATTTACTATAAACACTATCTCCATTCACCTTGTTATTGACTTAAGCAAACACCATCCGTAGGGGGACATAAGCAAAGATGTCTCAAGGCCGAGCATAAGTCTCACGATGTGAACGTTTAAAGAGAAACGTAAAAAGAAAAATGAAGTATCATATAGCCCATTTTCTCTTGGTCATCTTACCTTCAAGGCATGACTCACACACAGGTAAAGAATTTTCTTCTAACTCACTTAAAAGTCCATTCTTTACTAATCTTTCAATCCTATTGAGATTTATGTGTCCTAATCTTAGGTGCCAAAGATGAGCATTTTCTTTTGGAGAAATTTTAAGTCTTTTGTTTTGAGTCACCGCGGTTTTGAACATTTCAGTACTAAGGAGGGCTTTAGATGTTAACGATCTTAACACATAAAGATTATCTTCTAACTTTGCAGAACAAATCTCAACACCATTTTTGCAAACAAACACTTTATTTACATTAAAAGTTAAAGAGTAAGATTGTTCAAGCAAGCATTTTACAGAAATCAAGTTCCTTTTCAAATCAGGAACAACATATACATTTTCTAATAAAAGAAAAGATTTCTGTAAACAAAGTCGAAGCCCTCCCACTGCAACCGCTGAGACGACATGCCCAGTTCCAACCCGCATCGTCATCTCTCCAGTCTCCAACTGCCGCCAGGAACTAATTCCCTGAAATGAAGAACAAACATGATTAATGGCACCTGAATCTATTATCCAGGCTGAATCATCATTTTCCACTAAACAAGTCTCTAGCCCTAGTAAATCACATTTACCTTGTTTGGCCTTCTTCTTTTCTGCTAAGTACTTGGGACAGTTTCTCTTCCAATGTCCCTTCTGGTTGCAATGGAAACATATTCCCTTTGCAGCCTTAGTTTTCTTGCTCGCTTTAGCAGCTGCAGGGTTAGCTTTATTTCCTTGACCACCCTTCTTCTTCTTCCACTTCTTAGTACCAGATAAAGAAGGCACAGACTTAGTTTCAGAGGTCAAACCTCTATGGAACGTTTTTGTGGAAGTAGCAACATTTGCCTCTCCCTTTTGTCCCTTGATTTTCATTAGAGACTCAAAAGTCTGTAGCTCATTGAGAAGGGTGGTAAGGGTATAAAGTCTGTAGCTCATTGAGAAGGGTGGTAAGGGTATAAGCAATCTTTTTCATAACAGTATTGCTTCTAAATTGTAGAAAACTCTCTGGCAAAGATTCCAAAAAAAACTAACTTGACTAGCTTCATCGATGACAACCCCATTCATTTCTGCCACATTGAAATGAACCATCATATTGAGAACATGTTCTCGCACTCAGGCTCTCTGTTATTTGCAACTTCCACCTCCGGATTCAAAGAGAGGATTACTCCATTGGGGGGGGGGAGAAAAAGAGAGAAGAAAAAAGTGAATTAGTTGCCACCGTTTGATAGAACTTTTGAGAGATGTAATGCGGTAGTCCTTCGACGAACTTCTGCTTCCAGATGTCAGCTCTGCAAGTTGTAAGAGTATAAAGACGAGCCATAAAAGTATCTTTATACCATTTGTATTGACTCATCATGTGACAACGTAATCCAAGAAGGGAC
Organism: Cucumis hystrix; assembly: GCA_025688845.1. NCBI lineage: Eukaryota > Viridiplantae > Streptophyta > Magnoliopsida > Cucurbitales > Cucurbitaceae > Cucumis > Cucumis hystrix. Next base: position 2,213,933 of record JACWES010000014.1, read on the forward strand.
TCTGTTGCAAGATTGAAATGGATTTGGGTGCTGCCAATGAACTGCTTTGTCATTGCGTAGACCAATTGGTTGACCATATCCTGCTCTTCGACCTGGATAGGGGTGGAGGCGTTCTCTGTCTTGACAACTGTTCTTGTAGCAGTTAGGATGCGATATCTTTCTTGCTCTGTCAGTTGGTTGTGCCACCAGCTCCTTAGGTTTCCTGTGAAACCTGATATTAGAATCTGGCTGTTTCAAGAGTTGTTTTCCTGGCACTGTAGGCTGAGTCTGCTAATAGCATCTCTTGAAAGGTATTCATCATTTGAGCTTCAGAATATCCATCGATATTCCAAGTGACCAGAGACATACCATCGTAGGTATGTTTCTCATGATGGAGGTCATCCCATCCCAGATCTGGATGTGACGGTCGAGGGTAGTGGTTCTTCATGTCTACCCATTGAGCTACAGGGAGTATCTTTGAACTAGAAGCCTGAGGAGAGGAATCTTTAGTAATCACGTTGATTCTTTTTTGAATCTCAACTTTACTTGTCGAGGTCTTTGCTTCCTTGTTGATAGAGATAGCTGCGAGGCGCTTATTGATTTCAGCCAAGTAGTCTGAATTGTCATCTTTGAGCTTTTCGATGTTGAAGCTGTTAGGCTGGAAGATCGTTGATTGGGGTCAGCTTGAGGAATCTCTGGGTTCTTGATCTTGATCGGGGGACCTGGATTCTCTATTCTTTCTACCGCTTTAGATACTGTAGAAAGAACCTTGTTAGTGTAGTTGAGCTGATGTTGGATGTTCTTGATTTCGCGAACTCCAACCTTTTTAACCTTGTCTTCATCGATGGTCTTGTAGGGAGAAGATACCATCTTGATGGCAGGAACCACCGGGTGAGGGAAGTAAGCTTCCTCTTCTGGAGGATAGTTAGAAGCTACTTCTTTGCCTTTGGCGGTAACGTAGACGTTTGACCCTTTGATGACTGCAACAGGGCCATGTGCTTCGAATTGTTTGACGAGCGCTTCGTTTCTGGTTCGCTCGCTTTGCTTCAATCTGTCAATGAAGATTGGCATTGGGAGAAAAGGTTTCCTTGTCTCTTTTGGAGTAGCAAGCCATAAGTCTAGATACCTGCAGTAATGTTCTTGAAAAAGAGCAACGTCGTCTGGATTTGCGGTGATAACGTTGATCTGATTGTAGACTGGTTCGGTTCTCCTTTCCATACCGGATTGGGTAGGAGAGAGTGATCCTTCTTCTTTGTAGTGAACATCAGGGATTGTATGAGCGAAGTCTACTGATGCTCGGATTGACTCTGATCTTTTCAAATAATCAGGGACAGAGGTTTCTGTCCTTGCAACAGAAGACGTGCTTGGACGGCTGCTCATGATCTCACTGATCTTTGGATATGAGGCTTCAGAGTTGAACTGGACTTCGACGTTTCCATTGGGGAACTCGATAATTGATGCCTCGGTGCTGATTCTGCTGACTGAGGCTGTTTCTCCTTGTAATTTCCAGACAGGATCCTTCGTTAGATCAGCCCACTAGAGAGTCTTTGGAATGGTTATGGAAGATTTTTCCAGATTTACTTCCATAAGCATGGTGTAGCCTTTGGGAGAAATACCTAAGGCTTTAGGAGAAATGTTTGTATGCATTAGTTTGAAGTAGATGCGGTATGAGACGGCGAAAGGAAGTGAACCGTCCTTTAGTTCAAGTCCTTGCGAATGAACATCAAGACTCAGAGAATCCATGATGTTTCGGTCTTGAAGGGAGATAGTAAGACCAGGTTTGCAGTTGAAATAAATTGGTCCTTGCTCCTTGACTGAACAATCCCTAGAAGAGAGGGAGTGAATCAGAGATGCCTTTTGTCTCTTAGAGCAAGGTAGACTGGCACATCTAGACCTTCTCTGAAGAGGGGTTTCAAGGAGACTTGAACACAACCGATGTGGAGGTACTTGAACTTGTTCTTGACTTTGAAGAGGGTTTCTTCAGGTAGGAGTTTGATTGCAGTGAATTCGTCTTTCATTGCAACGTTCTCTTCAGTGACTACTATGATGTCCTGCTGAGAGAAATTGAAGATATTGATCTTGTATACCTGGATTGGATCGATCTTTGGAATAGACCAATTTTTGAGTCGGTTTTCAACCTGAGCCAGATGGGCTTCGGCTGAGTTATGAGTAGATAAAGCTCTTGATAGATCATCATTTGATCTAGGGTTCTTTGACGCAAGAGAAGAGGAAGAGGAAGTAGTTGTGTCAATAATCGCAGGGGAGTGAGGAGAAAGTTTAGAAAGAAGTTTAGAGATCATAGAGAGGGAGAGAGAGAATCCATTAGTTTCCAGATGATGAACACAGTTTCTTTCAGGCATTAGTTTCTTCTTATGATAACAGATTTCTTAAATAAATTCTATTAAGATTTTCGATCAATCAACCCTATAAAGCTTGGAATATTCACATGGTTATAGTATAAATATTATAAGAGTTTGTTCAGATCTTGAAGGATCACCACTCCTTTATCAAGATTAGAAGAACTTACCCTTATAGCATTCATATTTCAAACCACTGAATAAACTAAGCCGAGTAGAGATACCCAATCATAATATTCTTTAGATAAAAATTGAAATCATAAAAGAGACTAATTACCAGAAATAAAACTTAGAACATCATCCTTCCACCTCCGGATTCAAAGAAGGGATTACTCCATCAAAAATAAAACCAAGAGCTCACTTTTTTCTTCTCTCTTTTTCTCCCCCCCCATGGAGTAATCCCCTCTTTGAATCCGGAGGTGGAAGGAGCAAATAACAGACAACGCCTCACCCTTCTCGAAGAAGCCTTCCAAGCATTCAGAGAAGCCTCAAACCTAAAGGAAGTTCCTGGAACCCCCTCTTCCAATCCCGAAAGGCAAGTATCAGGAAAGACGCTGATGATTGAAGAACCAAGCGAAGCCGGAGTTATCAACTACATCAGCAAGTCTCAAAGTCAAAAGTGGATAACGAAGATAGTCTTCAAGGTAAAAGACTTTCTTCTCGAAGCAATTGCCCTCGTAGACTCAGGAGCAGATCAAAATGTCATTCAAGAAGGCCTCGTTCCTTCTAAGTATTTTGAAAAAACAAAGGAGTCTCTGAGTGGAGCCAACGGTGGTCCGCTCAACATCCATTTCAAGTTGTCCAAGGTGCACATTTGCAAAGAAAATGTGTGTCTCATCAACACGTTCATTTTGGTTAAGAACCTTAATGAAGGGATCATTCTAGGAACACCATTCCTAACCCAGATATATCCTTTCCATGTCTCCGACAAGGGTATAGTCTCAACGAAGTTCGACAAAGAAATTACTTTCGAGTTCATTAATCCAATAACTCCAAAGTACATCAACAACATTGAAGAAGAAATTCATCAATTCATCAATCGCATCGCAAGGAAAGAAAAACAGATCGAGTTCCTGCAAGACAAGGTCAAGACCAGCAAGGTGGCTTCCCAGATAAACAAGCCATCCGTTCAATTCAAAATCCGAAGCTTCCAACAGAAGCTTGAAAGAGAAGTTTGTTCAAGCCTTCCAAATGCATTTTGGAACAGGAAGAAGCATATGGTAACCCTACCATATGTTGACGAATTCAAGGAGGCCCAAATCCCTACCAAGGCTCGGCCCATTCAGATGAACAGGGATCTGGTCAAAGTCTGCTCTGAAGAAATAGCAGACCTTCTCAGCAAACAACTCATAAGCCCTTCCAAAAGCCCGTGGTCTTGCGCCGCCTTTTATGTCAACAAGCAGGCCGAACAAGAACAAGGTGTCCCAAGGCTTGTTATCAATTATAACTCTCAACAAAGTCCTCAAGTGGATTAGGTACCCCATTCCTAATCTCAGGACTTGTTGAAGCGGATCACTTTAGCAAAGGTCTTCTCAAAGTTCGACATGAAATCAGGATTTTGGCAAATCCAGATTCATCCAGCAGACCGTTACAAGACGGCCTTCAATGTTCCATTTGGTCAATACGAATGGAATGTCATGCCTTTCGGATTGAAAAATGCACCGTCCAAATTTCAAAGGATTATGAACGAAATTTTCAACCAGTATCAAGAATTCACGATCGTCTACATTGACGATGTCCTGGTATTTTCAAGTTCAGTAGATCAACATTTCAAGCATCTGCAAGTATTCCTGAATGTTATCAAGTCCAATGGTCTTGTGGTATCCCAACCAAAGATCAAGTTGTTTCAAACGAGGATCAGGTTCCTTGGCTATGACATTAATCAAGGAATCATCAAGCCAATTCAACGATCTTTGGATTTCGTAGACAAATTTCCAGATGTGCTACAAGACAAAACGCAACTACAACATTTTTTTGCGTTGCGTCAACTATATCGGTGATTTCATCCAAGATCTCCGCTCAATTTGTCTGCGGCTCTACAACAGACATAAGAAAAATCCAAAACCGTGGATGGATGAGCATACCCGAGCGATCCAATCAATCAAGTCTTTGGCCAAAAACATCCCGTGCTTATCCCTGGTGGATGAACAGGCCAAACTCATCATTGATACAGATGCCTCTGACATCGGCTACGGCGGCATTCTCAAGCAAGAACTTAACGGCAAAATCTCTGTTGTCCGTTACCATTCCGGAGTTTGGAATAGTGCACAGAAGAACTATTCCACCGTCAAAAAGGAAGTATTAGCAATAGTACTTTGCGTCCAAAAGTTCCAAGGCGATCTTATCAACAAGGATTTCATCATCAGGACCGATTCAAAGGCGTCCAAGTTTATCTTCGAAAAAAACGTCAAGAATCTTATCTCCAAGCAGATCTTTGCCAGGTGGCAAGCAATCTTATCCTGTTTTGATTTCAAGATCGTGCCTATAAAAGACAGTGAAAACTCATTAGCTGATTACCTCTCAAGGGAACATCTCTTGAGAAACCCACAATCAGCCTCCCATGCAACCTCCTCCCGGCCGGCAACGACCACCATCGCAATCACCACCACAACAGAATAGTTCTCAAAACTATTCTCCTCAATCAGTAGTTTCCTCCTCAGGAACTACTCCTCCCTCTAAGGGAAACCAACCCTTAGGTCAAACATCTGCACCTGCTCCAATGAGTGCAGAGAACTACGCTATGGACCTGCAGTTCGAGCAAGTATCTAGGCGTCGTCAAGGCTCCTCTCCAAGGACTTTGACCATTCAATCAGACCCTTCCGATCTTCCCCCTCAACCTTCAACCATGTTGTTACGCCCTTCTGGTGTTTCAATTCCTAACAAGCGTGCTGCCTCTCCAGCCGCTTCCTCGTCAAGGTCCCCAATTCCGAGGAATCCTTCCTTGTTCTCTCAAGTAGTTAGGCCCAAGGTTTTCAAGCCTAGACCTCCAATTCAAGGTTATTTCACCAAAACCACAATGGTGGATTTAACCATTGAAACAGAGTTCGATGGACCTTCTGTCCAAGAAGTCTGTAATCAAATATTTCCTCATGGCTTCAACTTCCTGCCAGAGGATCTATCCAAAACCAGGACCTTCTATGAGTACATTTTGGTCGACTCCAAATCCGCCGAAATTACTCATATTCCAGACAAAAATGATCCTTCTAAGATCATTTACTCCAAGCTGAGAATTTTTCGAATCCTCACTCCATCCTACTGGAAGCAAGGGATGTTCGTAGGTAAGAAATTCTCTCGCCCCTTCAAACCACCATCTTACAATTACCGTGACTACACAAAGGCATGGTACTTGGTATTTTGGCTTCAACCTTTCAACCACTCTTGGTTTGCGACATTCTGTAAGCAAGCTTACAAAATGCATTTCCCAAATTGGTTTCAAAACTGGTGGATGTACTTTGGACTCTCCGAGGAGATCTTTCCCGTTGAGGTTCAACGTTCATACCATCTTTTCCAACAGAGTATCTACTCGTCTCCTCTTTCGAAGACGTTTAAATTTGCTTTGTATTTCCAAATACCATGGATCTTTTGTTGGAATTTCCAGCTAGGACCTTCAGGTAGCTTCAAAGCCCTAAGCAAGTCCCTTAGGATCAAGTGGTGGGAAAAATTCAGTTTTTCACACCTGGAAGTCAACAAGATGAAAGATTGGTTTAAAGCCAACGTTCATCTTCAGGACATGACAAGGCAAGAAGATGAGAGTTTCCTCCTTGCGAAGAATGCGGTTATGTCCTCATTAGCCGGAGCCGGATCCCAAGCAGAGTTCAACTCCGTCATCAATACAGTTGTTGTACATCTCCTGGATTCAGAAGACATTCAAGATGAAGCAGCTTCTCCATCTTCGCTCAATGATGTCGAAGACGAAGACAGAGACACCTTCGACCCCTACGAAGGATACGACATCAACGACCCATTTCTGGATTCACAACCTATGTGAATTCACCAATTTCAAGCGTTTAATTTAATTCAAGTGTTTAACTAGTGTGAATTATTGTAAATTAATTTGTTTAAATTTATTGCATTTATTTAGATAAGATCATTGTATTCCGATCTTATCCATGTTTTAACAGTCTGCTAAAAATCTGGATTACACTAAAGAACATTTGAAAGAGAAGACTCCATGCCGGAGATGGTTAGCGTAGTGGATTGACTCTGAATAAGAGCAGATTCCTATATCTCACAAGGCAAAATTCATGTTTGGAGGATGGGGTGCTTCTAGTGGCAGCAAGGCGGGGTAGCCGAAGTAAGACCATAGGTGAGGCCGTGTATTCCAAAAAGCATGAATGATGCCTATACGATCGATATAAGAGGAATCAATAGTCCAAGCCAATCAGAAGACAGCGGGGTGACGTCATTATCTTCTCCAACAAGTATTCTGAAGGAAGAATCCAAGATTAGCAGACATATCAAACCTATCTTTAATCGCTTTCCTTTATTGCTTTCCTCTGTAATTTTATTTTCTTTTGATAAGAATTAGTGGGGCCTGTCCCACGAACCTTATCTTTTTCTTTAAGCAAAGACTTTCAGAATACGCCAAACAGGGGTCCAATCCTGTCGGCCATTTTGAAAATCTCAATTGTAATTTTGTTGGAATCACTGTGAAGACAATATTGAATTTAATAATTGGACCTTATGGTGCAATTATTGAATTTCATTATAAATAGCAGTGTATCCGACCGTGAATGGTATCAGAGCCAAGAGCTCACTCTTTTCTTCATTTTAGTTTAATTGCTACTCTTTTTTTATTACTTTTTTTTTTTAATTTTCACGATAATGTTTTTTTAAAAATAGTTAAATTATTAATTTTGTTTATATAATGTTATAAACAATATGGTTACCATAAATTCATAAATAGTTTTTAAACAATATAGTTACCCTAAAACTAAAATAATTTTAGTTTTATCAAATCATAATAGATTTTTTATAAAGATGTTATCAAATTATACCGACTAAATTGTAATTATAAATAATCATGTTCTAAAATCATTTGAAATACAAACTATATAATTTTTCTCAAAAAAGAAAAAAAAAAGTAGCAATTTTGGGCATTATTTTAAAAGCCTACAAGTTGAATGACATGCTCAGTTTATATATATATATTTTTTAAGAAAGAGAAGTTTTCATACTTTTAAAATTACTATGGAAATAGAATAAAAAAAATACATCTACTATCATATAAAAATTGTGACTGGGACGTTTCTATCGACATGTATAGAAGTGGTTTTAAAGTAGATAAATCAATTTTATTTCCATTTTTAATCAATATGAAAGTTCCCTTTTTATTATTTCAAAATCAACTTTATAGTCTAAACAAAAAAATACTAAAAAAATACATAAGTGAACATTTTTTATAAGCTATTTTTTTATCTAATTATTCCTAGCTAAGTGAATTTAATTGTTCCTAGTTATTCCTAGGTTAATTTTCCTAAGTGAATTTAATTATTCCTAATTATTCCTAAGTTTGTGCAGCTATGGTGGGCTCTCTCTTCCTCTCTCTCTAATCTTAAGAAGAAAAAAAAGAACTTGGACAAAAATAACTAATAATTTGCGAACTCTTCAATTTTTATAATACTATTTATGTCCGACAATATATCATACAGTGCATAATTGCATTTAACACACAAGTTTCAATTCATGCTTAATTAAATGTCATATATCACCTATAAAATTGCACATAAAAAAATTAACATATGCTTAACTAAACAGTTCCAGAAAAATGACATTAACCTTATGAAAGTTAAAATTTGTTACAGTGCCACAAAACAAATGTTTAACTAAACAGTTTCGTGTAGATAATATAGAAAAATACATGACCTAAATTTTACAATATATTAAAACTACAAACATTCTTCAAGAGAAGAACAAATGCTTTGGGTCAATATTACCTCAGGTAAAGAGTTATAATACCAAGCAGTCTGCAAAAATTATAGAAAATACAATTAGGCAAATCCAAATGAATAAAATAAAAAAGAAAAGTTGAAGGAAGGAAGGCATACCAATTCTAATGATTGGAAGTGCACCCGTATATTACAACAAACATAGGGTTTAAAGGACCAAAAGAGAGAAAGTAAATGAAGTAGAGAAAAATAAGAGCCTCACAGGTTTGAAATTCTTTAAATCATGGAATTTGAATTCTTTTCGTTATAGTGTAGTATATAAGAGAAATATTAAATTCTCATTCATCCAAAGATATAAACAGTGACATTAAAAAGCTTTTTGGAAAGATGAAATGAAAATCCAACATGAGCAAATCAATTGAAAAATGAATTACAAAAAAACGTACGAGTGAGTGAACAATATAAACAATGAATTAAACAAAACATACCTAGGAAGGATGTATGTTCCAAGATGGGATGGGCATGGATATTATTTCAAATGGGAATATATATAATAGATAGGTCAAATTAATTTATGATATTGATAGCAAACTATCAAAGAATAACCCTAAACATTTTCCTAAATGAAGTACACAGTAGACCATACAAAAATCCCAAAAAAGAAGGGATATGACAGTCAAAGATGGAGTGTGAGCATCTAAACAAAATACAAGATATTATACTGTACAGAAAAAGGCCAATGCCTATACAATAGTAGAATTGACATAGGACAGATAATGAGAACAACAAACATAAGTACAGAATTATGTGATCACATAATACAGAGATCACAAAACAAGTTTAACAAGTTTAACAATCACAGATTAAAGAGCAACCTTAAGTTTGAATTATTCATGCTTAATATGCTTAATAACAATCACAGATCAAAGAGCATTCCTAAGTTTAACAATCATAGATCAAAGAGCATCCCTAATCAAAGAAGGACAGAATTATGTGAGCACAGAATACTCTCATTCACATAACAAATTTAACAATTTACCCAACCAAACAGATAATGTGAATCATAGAAAAAAATTAAGATGAATCACAGATCAAAGGGCATCACATAAGTTGAAATTGTTCATGCTTAATATGAATAAAAAAAAGAACATATGACGGATCAAAGAAGGACAGAAATCAAATTAAGGTTTCAGAAAAAATCAATTAAGTAACTCATCATCGACATCAACAAAGGACAAAAATCACAAATGAGGAAAAAATAATTAACATAAAAAATTCAGAAATTATCGATCTCATCAGCGACAATAGGATTCAAATCAAATCCCAAACCCCAACCATTCTCCAAAAGAAAGAGCTACTAGATCTACCACGGTATAAACATCAACCGAATGGACTAAAAAATTGACACTATCATTGTGGGGTTTCCACAGGAGCAGCAAGGGAAAGTCAGAGCGACAAGGATAGAACCTTGCATGTTCAACTCAACCGAATCAAACATGTAAGGACAAGAATGGGGGTTTCAATGATGATGGAAGATGGAGATGGAGACGGAGGGTTGTGGAGAAGAGTTATTCGAGATCGATTGACAAGGAAACAAAAAATAATTTTGGAGAAGGGTTTCAGAGAAGGAGAGAGACAAATGGTTTCAGATGGGGTTCGAAATCGACCCTTCAATGAATGAAGGAGGGTTTTAGAGAAGGTGGGAGACAGAGACATGCTTGTGGGATTTTGAGTATATAGGGTAGGTTCTGTTGGAATTTATATCCTAAAACTCGTAGATTGAAAATATAATTCATTGACCGTTGTTAATGAAGTGTTATTAATTATATTATTAGTTTTGTCTTAATAACCCAAATCCAATAAACTAACAACCTAAGTTGTTTAATGAGTCTTGAACAGTATGTAGAGACATACATGAACCAATGTTTGAGATCAGCTTAAAGGGTCTATAGTATAGGGATAAGGTTGGGTACCTTATCCTGGTAACACTATGGATACGGATCACTTTGTATTTGATACAAACACAATGATACAACGCGTTTGCGTAGTTGACATACGAGTGAGGGTATCTTATGCAATGAGTTTGCATAAGATCGGACCGCGATAGTAGTCACTAGATGTAACTCCATTAACTAGTTAGGTTTCTATTTCATTAGGATGACTTAGGTAACTTAGTCTTAATCCTAAGTGTATTATGAACTCCTATTCACAAGGAATTGTCCTTTGATTTGTACGGGTGAGAGTGGCCAAATTGTCAACTCAATAAGCTTATCAGTTTGGGGACAAGACCGAGTGGGGAGCTGGAAACATAATTACACAAGATGGAATTCACTCCTTCCTACTTTAGGGTAAGTAGATGAGTGTTCTCTTAAATGGTGTCTCTAAGACTTGAACAAAGGGCCCTATCCTCTCTATGGCACAGGAGGAATTTTTGTTTATTGGTAGGATCATAAACAAGTTGTTCATTAGAGGAGCACTGCTATTTAAGGATTAGAGGTAACTCAGAGATAAAATGATAATTTGACCCAATTGGTGTTACGAACACTCGTGAAACACTAACTTACTGTTATTGGTCTGTATCTATGGACACAAAAATATATCTACAGTAGAAAGAGTTTAACTGTGAGTCTTTAGTGGAGTGTGCCCACAGTTAACAGATTTTGGTTAATGTGGTTAATGAGTTTAGCCAATTAATCTCATATCGTTGTCGCTTTTGATCTGTAGGTCCATTAGGTCCCCTTCCTAGCTCGTAAAGGGTAATGAGATTTATTTATATTGGTTGTAATTTGAAATGTTCAAACTTACATTGGGATTTAGTATAATGTATGGTGATACACATTATAATATAAAGTTTCTATGTTAATTAAACTTTATTGTATAAATTTAATTTTAGATATGATTCAAAATTAATTTATGAGAGATAAAATATTTGAATGAGTTCAAATATTAATTTAATGTGAATGGATTTATATTAAAATTATTGGTTATGAGAGAAATTTAAGATAATTTAATTTAAGTTAAATATAAGATATTTAATTATTTAGTTATTAATTAGTTAATTGTTTAGTTTAATATTATTTAACTAAATTAATATAAAACTATAAGATATTGGAGAGATATTCTTTAAATAATATTTAAATGAAATATTAATTAAATATGATTTAATTAGTTATTAACTAATTGATTAATGGTTAATTAATTAGTTGATTTGAAATTTCTATTAATTTAATAATTTTAAATTAATAGAATCTCATGATTCTCTCCTACTCTGTTTCCTACTCCAAGAATGAAAGAGTGATAAATATCTAGAAGAAAATAGTTTTCTTTAATGATTCAATCAACAACAAAAAAAAGAAATCTAATAATTTTGCTTTTCTGCAAAAGAGTTTCTCTAAAAAATCTCTAAACTTTTTTCCATCTCAATTGGTTTCCACAAACCAATCTCATCCCAGAGGATAGGAAGGTCTTCGACGGGTAGTGTCCCAATTTGACGATTTACTTTCTAGATTCAGAGAAGTCAAACAAGTAAGTTTTTCTTTCTCTAATCTATAATAAAAAAGAGTGCTTAGCCTTTAAGTCTTAATAAGAAAATTTGTTTCTATATTATTTTGCCAATGTATTAGTATTTTGAGATATCAAAATTAAATTGAGGAATGGTGCTGTAAAATCTTTCACTGTCATAAGGCTTTTAACCCTTCAGGTTCTTTGTTAGTGTGTCTATCCAATAAGTCATTGGTCATAATCACTGTATACGAATTACTCATTATGTCTATCGCATAACTACAGAGTCCTTATTGAGTATAAGTTTTTCCACTGCTTGCCCAAGTATAAGCTAAGCAATAGGTTTATCTGGGTGATCCAGAGTCGAACTCAGGGAATTGATATCAAATTTTAGTTCTAGAATCTACTTCTCAATTAGGCGGTATAAAAGAATAAACAATTAACATATAAAAGAATTAGAACTAGAAACAAGCCTACATACACATGTCTATAGAATCTATAAAGGGGTGAGAATGGATGAGAAATGAATATCTGAACTAACTTGTATGCGAGAAAGTGTGAGACCCATTTTTAATTTGAGTATAGGAAATAAAATTCGGTTAAGTAGTGAGAAGTTGGCGTTTGAATAAATCTGTGGAAAGGATTAAGCGATAAAATCTTTTATGGTCAAGTGAAAAATCTTTTATGATCAAGTATAAGTTTTTGCGATTAAGTGAGTAGTTTGAGAAAAAAGTTATGCGATAAGAAGAGAAAAAGTCTTCACGTAAGTTAAGAAGAGAAAGTTTTGACAAAGTGTTAGACTGGGCATTTTGGGTGGTCTTCACGAGAAGAACCAAGTGTTTCGCGGAGAAGAAGTCTGTGAGAAAGACTTGGAGTTTAAGTTCGCGATAAAAGTTCTATGCGAGTAAAAGTTGGTTAGTTCACGAGGAAGATTTCTTATAGTAAAAATATAACCACACAATAAGGTTATTAGGGAGAAATGTTAAGTGGTTGAAGTTATTCGGAATATGGAATTAGGCGAAAAGAAAGGTTTGGCGAAGAAAATGTCAAATCTGATTTGAGATGGGTTAATGTGTAAGATTAAGGATTTAAGCATGGTTGGGTTGAATATTAAATTTACACGTGTAAAGTTTTCAGCAGGAGTTGGCGAACTGAGAAGAGTTTATGCATGACTAAGTCAGTATAATGGCTCAATAAATAAGAGGATTTGGTCGTTAAGTAAGCACAAAAAAAAAAAGATTTTATTAAAAAAAGAGTTAAAGTGTTGTTGTTTTGCTTTGGCGAGAAGAAAAAAAACCAAGTGTTAGTGTTGTGGTTTGTTCTGTGAGAAGGCTCTACAAAAAGAGAAGGAAGAGGAGAATCTTTGGTGACCTTTTGTGAGTGCTTTTCTTTCAAAGTTTTGTGAGTGTTTTCCATAATATTTTATGTCAAATGTTTCTTTATAAATTTCTATTGATTTGAGTTAGTGATTTCGATTCAAATTGATTTCTAACAGAGATTTATCTGAAAAAGTATTATGATGTTCAAAGCATGATTTGATCTTAATGTTTATGATATAGTTTGCAAACCAATAGTTACTTCTTTTGAATAAGCTAACTTTTATGTGCACATAAAGAGTTAAAGGCCACCATGAGTATACAGGACTACGTGGTGATGAAGCTGGCTTATGCGTTGAAAGGAGTGTACAATGCTTAGTGACCTAAGCAACAAAGACGAATCAGGATACTCTTGGATGCAGATGATTTAGTAGTCTAAACACGAAGTTATTTGACATAGCGTAGAGAGTGATTGGGGATCCTTGGCATAATGAAATGATTGTGAAATGATTTGTTAAGCATAAAGAAAGGTTTATGCGAAATGAAATCATTTGTTGGTGTGTTTAAATGACTGGATATTATTTTTGCAAAAAAAAAAAAAGGATTATGAAAAGGTATTGCGAAAAGGATTTCATAAAACCTCACTAAGTCTTTTAGACTTACGTTTTCAAAATCTATCTTCTAGGATTAGACATTTAGGCCAAGTAGTGAAGAAGGTTGAAGAATTTGTGACAAGATGACTTCAGGCGTTTTGGAAATAGTTAAGCATTAGTTATTTGTTTAAAGTGTTGTAATTATGTATCAAACGCCTGTTATTAATAAAGTATACGTTTTGTATGTATTTATTATACTTGGCGTTTAGGTTGACCACCGTTGTGTTTTGAGTTCTGTTGATAGTTTCAAAGGAGTTGAGAATAATATTTGGATAAGAAAATTTCAAAGTTTAAGCTAATCACATCTTTTTCTAATCTACTTCGACGTTTTGGTCATATTGCGGATTTGGGTGTTATAGAAATAATGTCTATGCATTATAACACGATTAAGCAAGGTGATAGCCTTGATGCGATATAGCTTACTCAACCATCTTATTATCAAGACGTGCTCCTCTTGAAGTCATTAAACGCCACACATGGTCACCTTTCGGGATCCACATGACTAAGAGTGATTAGGCGAGATATATCTAGAAGAGTTCACTTATGAGACGTAAAGAACTTCACGTTTAAGGGCAGGAACCTCTCGGTGTCTAGTGTCTACACTTGTTCACCTTTTGGGATACAAATGATGGAAGTTGTCTCGCAAAGGAAGAGAAATCTTCCTTGCATGCGTTAGCCATGTTCTTGCTACTTACTCTCTCTGGTAATTGGCGACTTATGCTAGACAAGCGATGAGAATAACTCAACTAACGCAATAAGGTTGATAAGCGAAACTTCCTATCAGATCTTATCAACGTCCTAAACTATCCATAACACATTGACTAATGGAAAGTAGAGACATGATGGATTGAAAGGGTATAAACATGTAATATATATAAAGAATGTAGACCATTGGCCATGGTATAGTATGAACAGTATAAATATTACACAGAGAATGCAAAAATGGAAGATAGAAGAATGGGAAAGAATACAAGTTCGGGGGGACAAGGAGATGAACTTCTCTCTGTTTAGACTCTAAGCTCTCACTTACAGTATGACTGGAGAAGGAGAAGAAGAAGAAACTCTTTATAGCAGGCGGAAAGGCTATTCCTTTCTACCCTTCTCTCTAGACCTTGGCCCATACAGACGTCATTTTGGTCCATCAAGACCTCCTTTCTTTGGTGAAGAAGGAAACTTTTTATAGGCACTTTCAACGAGAAATATTTCTTTTCCTCTGAGCATATATGTCAGCTCTGATTGAAGCCTTGTCACGTTACATCAACTTCAACTACTATCCTTGCCATCTAGTGAATATTCTACACGTCATGATGTGGTTTCTCGCCTAGATGTGTTAGTCGTCAAACGAGTTTCCATCGTGTAGCCTTTGCACGAGATGTCTCCTGCGATCCACTAGTTTCTTCATGTCTAATCATCATGCGTCAAGACATGAAAATCGTGTAAAACAGGCATGATGCTTATGTAAGATGTATTTATAAATATTTATGAATTTACAATATAAGTTGCACTTTTTGGTCATCTTCTTATGCGTTTTGGCCTCATTATTCTAATAAAAGAGGCTATAATAACTGGTGTTTATACACGTTATCAAGACAAAGGTTTCTCTGAAGGGTTTTGGCAAAGTAATTCAAAACGATTCGATGAAGGAGGGAATAGAGACTCTTTGATTTCGGAGAATGGGATTCGACAGATGAAGGGAGGGAGATGGAGCAATTCGGAGAAGGGAAAACGAAGGGAGAGGAATAAGGGGAGTGGTAAACAGTGGTCGAAAGATTGAAGAGGGAGTGATGAACAGTGACTGAAGGATTGAGGGGAAGGATTAACATAGTCTGTGGAGGAAACCTTCGAGGATTGAGATAATGAGAAAGATTAGGATTAGTTGATCCTTGGATTATTTTGTTGGACTTTGCCTAGAAAGAGTGATGCGTTGTGAAGCCTTAATGCTTAAACTAGATGCCTAGACAGAACGCATGCTTCCTTGTCTTGTATCTCGCGTAATTTGTTGGTATTTCACTTGGTCAGAATGCCTTCTTAAGTCAGCTTGCGTAATGGTTAAATAGCCAAATGATCACCTCGCCTACTGATAGAAATAGAACAAATTAGAAAAGGACTGAGTTGCAGATATCTCTCTCTTTAAGACGTTTCAGGACTCTGCTCTTTTGTGAAAACAGATTTCAAATGCCTTGTCTTCCCTAGGACAAAGCAGCCATGTCCTCAACACTCAAATGAAACACTTTGTTATGCTCAGAAAACTCACATAAATTGATTTGAAAGAGTGTTTGCTTGTGATTTCTCACGCACAAAATGAAAGAAGTAAAAGAATTTATATAGTGTGTGGAAACAAATAGAACCGTTGGTAATTAATTTGGAAAACTAATTTTGTAAACGTTTGAAGTTATGGAGAGATTATGTTGATTATTAAATACAAAATGGTAATAAAACGTTTGATTCTCTAATTATGAGATAAATTAAAGATCCTGTCATTTATTATATCTTATCTCGCTTGACCATCTCGCTTAGGATGTCAACGTATGCGATGTGATATTCTAACATCTCGCATAGCTAGTATTATCATGTAATCATGATCAATATCACATAAGTTACAAAATTCCATAACTCTCACTTAAGACTCTTATCGCATAGCTTGGTCCTTTTCGCATATCATAGTAAATAATTTTTCATTCAATAGGTTATTTAAGTCGACGGGCCAAATAGATCCTAAGTGTTTTCTCATGAAAAATATGAAAATTAAACATAAAAAAAAGTAGAATATAAAAAGTAATTGCCTCGACAATGAATGATTTGTGACTGACACTAGACCAATGTATCAATTAGTTAATTAATGTAAGTTAAAATTTAAAATATGGAAGTGTTTATAAGTATAATTGTAAAAAAAATTCTATCCTAAGCTCTTTATAGAAGTACTTAGCAATGTGTAGTAGTTTTAAAATTAAAACTCAAAAGAGTTGTTAGCAATCTCCATGTCTATGTCCTCTAAAAAACATATTTGAGTTGACGACTAAGTGCACACAGTAGATTATTATTATCATTATTATTAGTTTTCAAAATGTGGAATTGTGTTGTTACGTTCAGCCATAGTGCTTGCGAGCAGTGAAGGAGTGATTAGAAGGCCAGCCACCACGAGGCTGTCCAAATTTCAGAGGACCCTTTCAACTACTTCGGGAGGGTACGAGAATTTGTGACAAAAAGAAACCTACCACATTGTGTTCTTGATTTAATCGACATTATATTGGGTAGAAACTTTTCTTTTCAAATTGTTGGAATCAAATAAAAATAATGTACTTTTGCAAAACCAATTACGACATAGATTTTATAAACAATATGGAATAGTATTGTGAGAGAGAATGACCAAATTAATGATAGAATATATATGAAGATACCACATTATATATATATATATTTTATAATAAGATAGAAATTAAAGACATTAATTAAATTAAAAAGGAAGCACTATACAGTGTTGGTTGATGAACAATGATTCAGCCATTGTTATATATATTCTGAGTCCGAGTGCATCTATTATTTCAAGTAACTTACCATACTTCAACTCAATCATTTCTAGCACTCATCATATCTTTCCATTCTTTTTTTAATGTTTTGCAAATCATCAGGTAGAATAAAGGTTGTAATTTTATTAGAATATCTCTATATTTTGTGTTCTTTACAAGGTAAAAGCTTAGGTAAATATACACACAAAAGAAAGCACTACAAGGAAAATATATCCTCACATATACAAATTTGCTAAGATTACGGTAACACCCTCCCTAAAACTCAAAATGGTATACAAATCATTCTCAATGTGTTTCATTCATTCATGAAAGACATCATTGTGAGCAATCTGAAGTGGCCTTCGTTAGAGCACGATATTTAGACTTTGTGCTGGAACGAGAAACAACAATTTGTTTCTTGCTGCACCACGAGATGAGAGCATCACTTAGATAGAAGCAATAACCAATGATAGATCTTCTACCAGTCCGATCATTTGCACAATCAACATAAAAAAATTTAGAGAGAACAGGAGAGGACTGAGATGAGAACTGTAGTCCATGACCCAGAGTGCCTTTAGCATACCATAGAATACGAAGGATAACAGTGAAGTGAATGGTACAAGGAGCGGCTATGAATTGACTAACAATGTGAATTGGATATGCAATACTTAGGCGAGTCATAGTTAAGTAAATCAGGCTGTCAACAAGTTGTCGACACAGAGTGGGATCGTCAAGAGGAAAGCCATGAAAAGAAGTGAGGCGTACATTCAGATCCAATGGTGTCGAGGATGTGACAGAATTGGTGATTCCAGATCGAGTCAAAAGATCGGAGACATATTTTTCTTGAGATAACTAGTATCCATTAGGCAAGGATGAGATCTCAAGACCAAGAAAATAAATGAGTGCGCCTAAATCTTTCATCTCAAAGTGTTTTTCTAGGTTATTTTGCAAATAGTATATGGCTTGAGGATCATCACCTATAATAATCATGTCATCAACGTATAAAATAAGGAGAACAATACTATAAGATGTTTGCCAAGTAAATAAGGCAGAATCGTGTTGGAAGTAAACCCAAGTTGGGTAATAGTGGGAGTCCTTATATTCCATTGCATTATCTGTGCGAAGAGTTTTAATTGTGCAAGAGAATAATTGAGTGTGAACCATTTTTGCAAAATCAATGTAAATTTGAGATAGGGAAGAACGGTGTTTAAGAAAGTAAATCCAAGTAAAATGAGAACAATCATCAATAAATAAAATAAAGTATTTGTAACCATTGACTGTAAAGGGTGCAAGACCCCAAATGTCATAATGAACTAGGCCAAATGGTTGTTTTGCAAGCTTGCGAGTTAAACAATCAAATGGACTAAATTTAGAGACATTATTCAAAGTGTCAATAGAAACTAAATTACGAAGTTTATCAAAAGAAGCATGACCAAGGTGAAGGTGCCACTGATATATAGCATTATTAGTGACTGGTGCAGAGATGAGTGGAAATACAGAAGAGTGCTGAAGAGATGTGAGCTCAAATAATCGTCTCACCTTCTTTGCGTACGAATCATTTGTCTAGTTTGAGGATCCTGAACCTGACAATCACAAGAAAGAAAGACAATGGTTAGACAAAGATCACATAATTGGCCAACAGAAGCTAGGTTTTTAATGTTAAATTAGGGACTTGTTAAGTGTTGGAAAGGTTTATGGTGGGTGTATGTGTTGGAATTTATGTCATAAAACTCGTAATTTGTAGTTTAAATTATATTTTATTTAATAAAGTAGTTGTTGAGGACTTATTAGTGAAAATAGAACACTATAATATTAATCCAATAAAGTAAGCTTCCCAAAGCTATCTAGTGTAGATTTGAACTTTATGTGGAGACATAAACGTGGATCAAGTTCAAGTATATAACCCAAATGGTCTTTAGGGTATGAATAAGACTGGGTGCATTATTTGGGGGACACTATGGATGCAGCCCGCTTTCTAGTTAGTACAAATGATGTGATCCTGAATCGTTCATGTAAGTGGGGGCATCCTATTAAAAGAGTTTACATAAGACTGGAACTATGAAATAGTCACTTTTAAGTTATAACATCGTTGACTGTATAAAACTAATAATTTTGATTTTGATGATCTAGGTAACTTAATTTTAATCCTGAGCTAACTATGAACTTTTGTAATTATCCTTAGATTTGCATAGGTAAGGGCAGCTCAACAACGTTCGCCCAATAAGCCTCCTATTTCAGGGGTAAGACAAGGTTAATGGCTAAGGATATAAGGTGCAAGATGGAGTTCATTCCAACCTGCTTAGGGTTAGTAGATAAGTTGTTCCCTTATTTTGAACAAGGAGACCCACCCTCTGGTTGTCTTGAGAGGGATTCGGTTTATAGGTTGGACCTTAAACCAATTGCTTAATAGTGGTTCAGTGGGACTTAAGAAGCAAGATGTAATCTTGAGGTTAAAACGGTATTTTGACCTAGTTGAGGTTACGAACAACTTGTGAAGGATTAACTTACTGATTATGGTCATATTAGATGGACACAAATATATCTATAGTGAGCGGAGTGCAACTACCAGACTTTAGAGGAATGACCCATTAGTTAACAAATGTTGATTAGCTCGATTTAAAACAGTTTACTAGTTAATCTCAGATCGTAGGAGCCCATGATCTATAGGTCCATTAGTTTTCATTGCTAGCTCATATGGAATTAACTTAGAACAATATGATGGAATAATTCGAATTGTTTAAATTAGGTAAAGAGGTAGAAACCGATGAATATATATGATATAGTCGTCGGTTATCAGTTTGAGATAGGGCTTTATTTGAATATAATTTAAATATTAAAAGTATGAATGCAGATTCATTTTTGGAAGCTCAAAATTCATGTAAATGGTCAAAGTTGTAAAAAGTCAAAATGTTGACTTTTGGCTTAGAAGAGTCAAACTTTGACCGTCTTTATTTAAATGTGGTTTGAATTTAAAAAAAAAAAAAACAAAGTGTATTCATGCTCAGAAGGTCAAAATTAGTCAAGATGGACAAAATGATAAAAAGTCAAAATGTGAACTCTTGACTTGAAAGGTTAAATGACTATATTGCCCTTGGACTAAAGTTAGTGGAAAAAATCCAACATTTTGTTGGATAATCCAACTAACACTTAGTGGGATCAGTGGCTACATGAGATGTAGACATCTAGCCCACAAAGTCTCACTAATGGTTAGTAAAATGTTGGGTGTTGAGATTTACCCAACTAATTACATGAAATTTTGTATGTAATTAAGTTATAAATAGGCTTTTTGTTCTTTTAATAAAGATTTTTTGAATTACAAAATTTAATTTTCTCTCCCAAATCTCAAACCTAAGTTCTTCATTCAACTTCCATCATTCTCTTCCATTTTCCTTCACTTGACGGGTCCCACAATCTGGTAACAGGTAAACTCTAGTGGTCGTCCCAGGTTCATGTTCATGAGGAGATATTGAGGAATCAGGAAGCTACGAAAGTATGCTTTTCTCCAACCCTAATTTTTTTTAATTAGGGTAATTATGCATGTTAATTACTAAATAATTTAGTTGCATTTAGAGTAAAATTCGATCCTTATTCTACTACGCGTGTCTCGTGTTCCATCAGTATGAATAGTGCTAATGTGAGAACTAGACATGTAGTTACCATTAGTAAAGTGGATTGGAGGAAGGGATCGAACATGAATAGGAGAGGACAAAAAAGAAATATCATACAACATATGATTACAAAAAGTCGAGTCAAGAAGCCAAGAAGTACCTGGGGTGACAGCAAGAGCAATAAGGTTCGAAGAGATCTCCTGTTTCAATAAGTCATGAAGATTACTTAACTCAAAACTCGGGTGTGGTGATGTTAGATTGGGTATTAGCAGCAACAACAAATGAAGAACCAGATTTAGGAGAAATCTTGGGTTTATGTGAGTCACCAAGTGGGCAGGGTGGACGAGTAGGACAGTTTTCCAAGATATGACCTCACTTGTGATAGTACCTACACTCAATGGTAGGACAGTTAGAAAACTTATGGTAATAATGAAGTTTACAATTTTTGCAAAAGGTGGACTCATTTACAGGTCATGAATGAGTGGTTGCAAGAGCGACGTCAGATGGCAGAGAGGAGACAATGCCAATTCTTTTCTAATTGAATAAAATTTTCTAAACGACAGCGTCGAAAGATGGAAGAGAGTTGCAATGTAACAGAGCAGCATGAACTGATTCATACTCTAAGCGAAGTCCAATAAGGACTTTTATAAGGTGAATATGGTCGGAACTAATTTTTGCCTAGTCTAGCTGAGTCGAAATAGGCTTCAGAGTGGCAAGATATTCATTTACAGATTGTCCAACCTCCTGAGTTAACAAGTCCAAAATGTAGTTGGTAATAATGAGCAAGGCCAATAGATTGAAAAAGTGTGGACAAAAAATCCCAAAGTTCTTTTGCAGTATAAAATGCATCAATTGAGTATGAATAGTTGGAAGAGAAGTGTTACCCAACCAAATGATGATTTGATGATTTTTGCTATCCCAGTCTTGAAGGCGTTCAATATATTTGACATCGTCTGCAGTAGTCTCTTGAATAGTAACATCAACTAGTTATGCCTCATCATTCTCAGGGGTCTCCTTACTGATGCTCATCACGGGAGGCACTTGAGGAGTGTTTTTAACAAGTCGAGTGATATCTACAGTAACAATGCACCATAACGATGAGACGAGCAATTCCATTTTTCTCCATCTACACCCAAAATCACTAATCACAAACACAAATATGGATTAAAGCATCGGATCTCGAAATAGCGATGAGAGCGATGGAATAGTAGAATTCTGGAACAGAGAATGGCATCAGGATCTAAAATTATGGAATCAGAGATCGGGATTGATGAAATCGTTTGGCACAAAATCGAAAGAGAGCTGGAACAACACAATCTAGAATTCGGTGTGGGTTTCACAACTTTAGATGTGTTTCACGGTGTCAGAGGAGAACAAATCTAAAAAGAATCTTCGTTTCTCGACATCAGAAGGGAGGCAGATCTGGATATGGGTTTCTAGGCGGTGGTAGAATGTGATGGTATTGGGTTTCTAGGTTGGAATGATGTGAGTTTCTGGGTATGGGATCTAAATCTAGAACAACGTCGAACATGAAAGATGTATGGTGGATGGCGTCAAAGATGGTCGTTGGTAGAGGGTGGATGTGTTTGTGGTAACTTTTGTGTCAAATTTTCTGTAAAAAAATTGTAGATAATCCTTAAATTATTTTGGGCCTTGATACTAAGCAATTTTATTTGAATATATCTATATTTCGTGTTCTTTACAGGGTAAAATCTTAGGTAAATACACAATCAAAAGGAAGTACTAAAAGGAAAAAACACACACGCATGCACACACACACTCGCACGCATGCACACACACATACCCACGCACGCAGGCACGCAACACACACACACACACAGGCACACATACACACACACAGTGGAGTTAATACGGTATTGTATGGTGCTAAGTGTCATAGTAGGAAAACCTGCAAAATAGAAGCACATTAATAAATTTGTTGAGTCATGGATCTCACTCTCTTTAAGACGTTTTCTTGTTCTGCTCAGATGTGCAAACAATTTAAAGTGCCACGTCAAAATTTATTGACACCTCCTTTAGTCAAAATTTAATCCATGCCACACGATGTCACACACCATTTCAGGCACCTGCTTGCTCGACCAGAGACGTGGCGTGATGTCAGCCGAAGTTGTTTGTCTTCAGAACAACCTCAATTGACACATGACATGAAAACGTGAAACAATCACAAAGGAAGTCTTTTAACTTGAAATACTTTAAACTATAGTGTAACCTATAAAAAATCTTTATAAAACATATAATGAAAATTGTATAATCTATGAAGTTTAGGACAATCACATGACGATTTTGAAACAAATTAAAGCCCTTGCATAATGACAATTATGTTGACCTGGTAGCAGTATGTTCAGGACGCGGAGATCCCCAATTTCTACCTAGAAAGTGGAAAAATGTTTTTGAAAGGGTAAGTTGAAAGATTTAGTAAGCAACGATTTTAGAAAAATAGGTTTTCATAAACAGTTTTAATGTAAAATCGAAGCTTAAATACAATTATCAGTAAACAATCATTTTATAACATAAATCTTGAAACATTGAAATTTTTGTATTTTCGAAGACAACTCTCCATAACCACGGGCAGTATGTACCCCTTCGTCCGAAGATGGAACAGTCGATGGGAAGCTATCCTCCTCCTTTAAGGCATAAATATATACCCATCCTGATGGCCCATAGTTAAAAATAGGTTCGTCAACCGTACCATCAATATGAAGTTAACCACAGGACAATAGGCCTCATGATATATTCGAGCATGGATTAAAACATTTGAAAAACTTGAAATATTTCCTTTAAAGTATTTGAAATATTTCCTTGATCATGAAATCATTCAACATGGTATCACTTGAAAACGGTTCATAAACATTTATCATAAAACATAACTTGAAATATTCACTTGAAATCATGTGTTAGTAAATCATTTCACAAGCTACTGCTTGTAAAGCTTAAAAACAAGTTTAATAAATCATTTAGAAATGGATGTGTTACTCACAAGCTATTGCTTGTAGAGCTTGAAAACATGTTTAATAAATCATTTAGAAATCGATGTGTTACTCACAAGACTTTTCTGTATCCTTCGTTGTAAATTCTTCTTGAGTCTCCTTGATCTGAAAATTTCATATTTATTCCTTATTTAGTCCATTGAACATGAAAATGTCCAAAATTTCCCTTAAATATTCCTAAAATAACATCTAT
This sequence comes from Cucumis hystrix, assembly GCA_025688845.1. Taxonomy (NCBI): domain Eukaryota; kingdom Viridiplantae; phylum Streptophyta; class Magnoliopsida; order Cucurbitales; family Cucurbitaceae; genus Cucumis; species Cucumis hystrix. The sequence goes on from JACWES010000014.1 coordinate 2,237,942, forward strand.
AACATAACAATTTCGTCCATCTCGCCTAATTTCTCGTCCAGAATACATGACCCAACTTAGAAAAATCATAACTTAAAATATATTAACTCTTTTTCCAAAACTTCCTTCTAAATAGTTGCTTTAAAATGTCGTAACGTCCTTAGCTCAAAATTTCAGAGCAAAACGTCAAACGATGAGTTCTGTAAGCTTCTTGCAGTGCACCTTGCTCAAATTTACCCAAGAATTGATCCTCTCATCTTCTCTTATCCAAAACGCTAACCTTCTCGTATCCAAAACACCCAATAGCCCCCCTAAAAAAACTAGACATACGTTCTAAGCTTTTAAGACTAATTTGAGTGAATTTGATCGAGTGAGTTGTGAGAAATCCTTGCATGAAAATATGTTGACAATTCAACCTTGATTAGACTTACCACTTAAGCTCCTAATTACATCTCAAGCTTCACATCCACATCAAAATACACGTGAACATGATTCAGAAACTTGGATTATTCCTTAAACTGTTTACTATAAGCATGTCACATAGTTGTCCAAAACGCAAAGCTAACCTCCAAGACCATCTCGCTAATTTCTCGTCCAGACTACATAACCAAACTTAGATAAACATAACTTCAAATTCATAACTCTTATGTCAAAACTTCCTTCTACATAGTTTTTCTAAAATGTCTTGACTTCCAAACCTCAAAATTTCAGAGCAAAAGCTAGAAGATGAGTTTTGTAGCCTTCTCGGAGTGCACCTTGCTCAGATTCACCAGAGAACTTGCCCTCTCGCCTTCTCCTATCCAAAACACCAACCTTCTTGTATCCAAAACGCCTAGTAGCCCTCCTCAAGAAACTAGACACAATTTCTGAACTTTCAAGATCAATTTGAGTGAGAATGCCCAAGTGAGTTGTGAGAAACTTCTTGCTGAAGTTAGCCAAAACACCTAACCTCTATGATCTTTCTTTCTCGTCAACCTTAAATGCCCAAAACCCTTTTCTAACCTCTATAACCATTTAGCCAAGCCAACCCAAAACACCTAGACACATCTCCAAGATGCCAAATAACCTCTTTAGAGGTTCTTTTCTTCCCTTGGCCGGCCAATGCTAACCTCTAAACTCCTAATGTGCTATTCTTTGATACTTAGCTAATTTTTTCCAATTTTTCTTAACTTCGACTTAAACCTAAATTTTAACCTGTCCAAAGAATTTAACTTCATTAATCCCTTAAATCTCATTTTCACTTATCCTTAATAAATTCCAAACATCCAAAAATTTTGGATTTCACACATGATACCTAGAATCCACTTAACCGTCTTCACCTCTTCATCATCTTGCCTAACCAAAACGTCTAAATGTCAAGGACATGCCAAAACGCCAAGCCAAACTACAAACTAACCTCTCTAGCCTTGCCGCAAAAATCCAAACACCCAGCTAACCTCTATGATCTTCATCGCATAGACTTGGCCGCATAACCCTTCCACGCCCAACCTTGGCCGCATTGCTAACCTCTTAACGCATAATCATGGTCGTCTAGTGTCTCTAACCTCTAAACTTCTTGCATGACATTCTTTGTGTAGTCTTGTCGTCCAACAACATGTCCCAATCACATACCTAACCTCCATTCCTTCCTCTCCTAAATAATCTCTTTAGAGGTTTTTCTTCTTCATTTGGCCACCCAACATAACCTGTAAATGCCTAAGCCAAAACCAAAACGCCAAACTTTCCATACTTTGCAAAACTTTCTCTTCTTTTCAAACTAACCTCTTTAACTTTTAAACCTTAACAACTTAGCCTTCCTTCCTTAAACCCCTCCTAACACACTTATCATAATACTTCTCAAGTCCACTTTTCCTTGTCTTAACTTCACTCAAAACTAATTCTTTTTAACCCTTGAAAAGATCTAAGTCCAATAGGGTCCGGGGTTTACAGCTTTCACATTGCTTTCTTAGCATTGTGGGAATGCTATCTTAGAATAAAATAATATTATTTTTATTTTTTGCTTTCTAAACAATTTTTCATTGACACAAATTCTGAATCAAGTAAGATAGCAACTACTAACTCAGTTAGAGTTCTATTCTTCCTTTTAGCTTTTCCATTCATTTAAGTTATAAAACTCATTAAAAGAAACTGAATCATAATCAATTCTTCTATCATTACGATGTCTCTTAATCATTTTATTAAAGTGATTTTCTACTTCAGTTACAAACACCTTAAAGATGTCAAAAGCATCACTTTTATTTTTAAGCAAGTAAATAAAAGTAAAATTAGAACAATCATCTATATAGGTTATAAAATATGTAAACCCTAGCTCTTGAACTCCCTAAAAATGTTAGGTGTTATGTGTTGTGATGAAATTAAGTTATTTGTTGTTGTTAAGTGGTCAAGAGAGAAGCGATTGTGGTTAATTGTAGAAGTTGTTAGTCGGCGACAAAAAGGGGAAGACCTAGGCATTTTGGTGTTGGCTTAGGCGAGATGGAGGGTTAAAAACCTCTAAGAAAGTCATTTTGTACATTTAACAAGGTAGACAGTAAGTGTATGGAAGTAGCTTAGCGAGGAAGATTGTTGAAGGTGTCTTGGTGTTTTGGCTAAGTGTTTGAAGAAGATATGAGGTTGGTTTATGCTATACAAGCAAGCAAGCCTAGGCGAGAAGAGGTTTGAGGCCATGATAAATAGAGGTTAGTTTGGCGAAGAGACATTGCTTTTGGTGAGGATTTTTTTAAGGTTGGGCATCTGAGGTTGGTCCTAGGCATTTTGAGCAGTCGGTGTAATGGTTTTCAAGGGTCCTTAGCATGCAAAATGGTGGTTCATGCAAGCAGGAGGTGGCTAAGCCCACTTTCTAGACAACTCTATAAATAGGCTCACTTCATAATTTAATTTCTCTCAATTCTCTCATGCAATTGGAGCAATTCAAGTTGGAGGAGGTTTGTCTGTGAGTCTATTTTTGACTGTAGGGCTGCTGATTGAAAAAGATTAAGGTAAGGTTGAGTTTGATGATGAAGATCATAGGAAGGTCAAATTTTGAAGGATTCTAAGTAGTGTTGGGTTTCTGGAAATCACGGAACTCAATACTTCGAATTTAAAGCTGAAATTTTGAAGTAAGATAGCTAACTCATTTTTAAGAAAGTTTCAAGAAGAAATTTTTGAAATTTGAGTCTTGGATATATAGATATAAATTTTTAAAGTTGATAGTAATTTTCTAAAAAATTTCAGTGTTCTGGGTTGTTCGTGAGGTTGGTCGAGCATTAGGGTGAAAAGGGTTTGTCATCGCGCAAGGTAAGAAAAAAGGTTGTTTTGGACGATTGGAGTGTCATGCAAGATGGCCAAAATGCATAGCTGAGCGGCAAGAGGCACACGTTAAGCCATGCGACAGGTTATGATGGGGCTATGCGGTACCTCAAAACAAGATGAGGCTAGGCGTGCACGACAAGCATGCAACCATATACCCTGATAGTCTGCACAAACATGTGCATGCCTGCCGCCCATGCCTTTCGACTAGCAGCATCTGACACCCAATTTTGACAGTTTTAATGTTTTTTAAATTTTTGGAATTTGTTTGAGTAATTTTTTATTCTGGAAGGTTGATTTAAGTTTAAATCCCCAATTTTTAGGATAAGAGAGTATTAGGCAAATCTATAGACCGGAAGGCTAATCGCATACCGTGAGTGACCTTTAAGTGTTTTAAAAATGGTTTTTAAACTATTGAAATTCATTGTAAACATATATGCTTCCAAAGATAAATGTTTAAATGTATAAGCTTTAGAAAGTTATCTGATTTCATAACATAAGTTTAGAAATGCTTTTAGTATGCCAACAGTATTAAAAGGTAAAGATTTGTTCATGAAAGCATGTTTTGCAAGCAAAGTTATTTGAATATGAAAGTTTAAGTATGATTTGTAAACCAATGATATGAGATTTATGAAGTATGAGATTTGAAATGTTTTCGTCTATACCAAACTTATTATGAGATACACATAGCAACCCTACGGGGTATTATAGTTCTTGTGCACAGAGGTCCTATGGTGAGGGTATTTAGTAGATACTTGACTTTTCCACCGTTTGTAACTAAGTTTGAGATGAGGGCCTCTTCAATCTCCTAGCTATCTAGAGGATAGATCACTACTGATGTCTAGGTCATTCGTCCTGTAAGTATCGCATCATGAGATAGGACTTCCATGCCTAGTTTCTCAGTCTTGATTGTATATAAACATTTATGGTATAGCAAGACAATGAAAGGGATTTAAAGTTTTATGTTTCAAAAAGATGTTTTATATGAGCTTGCCTTTCTTTAAAGTTTGTATGGATGTTTTATTCGAGCATATGTTTAAAGCATGTTTTATGAAAGTTAGTCACTTACTGGGCTATCCAGCTCATGCTTTCCATTTGTTTTCCAAACTTTTCAGGTACCTGACTCCATCACCGATCTGCTAGTGACACATAGTTTTGAGTCCCTCTCAGTATGTGTTGTTTTGAGTTAGTCTTTTGGGTTGTATATAAGCTTGGAGTTTTGATTTTGAGTCTTTCGAGTCTGTTAGGTTTAACTCTAATGTTAGTTATTTGTATTTAAGTCTATATTAGACTCATGATGTTTAGTATTATGTAATAAAGGAGTTCACCTTAGTAGTGTTATGTAGTTTGGTGGTTGTTGTCGTTTATGGTTCCGTTGTGTTATCCACTTTAAGTAGAGGTAAGTTAGAGGTCGATAGTTTTGGCTGAGGTTAGATGCGACATTTGTTGGCCAGTTACACCATCTCTTGGGTTAAAAATAGATGGCTTGGGAGGGGGTGTGACAAAATACCTTTTACAATTCGTAGTCAACATGCCATCGAATTCACATAAATCAGAATGAATCAATTCTAGAGTCTTGGTTAGCCTAGTTACATATTTATATGAAGTCTTAGTTATCATAGCTTGACTACAACATGCACATTTTTCAAATTCATGCAAAGATAACTTAGGAATCATGTTTAATCTACTCATGTTGCTAATTGATCTTTTATTTATGTGATAAAGTCTAGCATGCCAAATATTAAAACAAGAAAACATGTAAGCAAAAGCCAATTTCTTATTCATTTCTAAGTTCAATTTAAACATGTCATCAATTGCATATCTCTTCCCCATAAATACATTAGTTTTTGTTAAGGTAAAGATATTTGATTCGATTGCTTGAGTGAAGCCTGCTTTGTTGAGGAGAGAGACCAAGACTAGGTTCTTCCGAATTTCAGGAGTGTGCAGGACTTCCTTTAGGATACTCCACTTCCCCAATGCTAGGTACTTTGGTTGTGTGACAGGCATGGCGTAATGCAACCTTCAGACCCCTGATCACATTTATCTTGGTGATCATAGCTACTAAATCCTCTCTTCTATCAGATTCACCTTCGCAGTAGGATGATTCCTGTTTCTATAGTTTCTAGAAAAGTGTCCAAGTTTATTACAATTATAACACACAATATGTACCTTACTTCTGGACTGGGGTTTGTGAGAATTCTTTTGGTTGTTGGGACCTCGGTTCTGAACCTTCGTTTTATTCCCTTTCGATTCCAGGTCTTGTTTCAAAACAGTAGTAGATGCTTTGTCCTCACTCACATGCATCCTAAGAAAATTCCCAGGAGGTCACCCAACATAGAATTACCCCAAGCTAAGCACGCTTAACTTTGAAGTTCCTAGGATCGAGCCACCGAAAAGGAAGGTGCACCTTGTTGATATAGGTATTAACTTTTAATTGTTTTAAGTCTTTCTTAACACTACTTTCATGTTCTCAAGATCCCTCTCATTCAGATGTGATAGTTCATTCATGTCTCCCTCCTAATCTCGAGCGTTACAAATCACATATATATAATCATTTCCAAAACTTTACATATATATGAATATTTCATAACATTTACAAAAACAATATAAATAATTCCATTAGATTGTCATGAATTTAACTCAACATCCTAATTAACTAACTTATCCAAAAACTATATAGCTATAATGAATCTAATCAAAAGTATATCAATCAACTCCACCTCCCTCCTCTATATGAACAACTCAAAAGAACCACCTATATTATCTATACATAAAGTTTCAGATAAGCAGCCACAACAAAAAATTTCCTACTTAAGAATCACAAATTAGTCACAATCACATGTACGGACCCATTAAGTCACTAACTCAACCTGCACCTGGTCTAACTCGGCCTGTGAGTATGATCTTCGTGTATCAATCTATAAACATGCAAAATAAATTAAATGAATTAACTCACAATCCAAACAAACCAATTAACTGACAAAAGAAATAATTTGATATATAAGATACCGCATCTGATATGACAATGCTTCACCTAGTCACAATTTCTCTCATAAACCTCATGACGTAGTATCCACACTCGATGCTCCCTACTTGTAGAGGAAACTATATAAAAACAACAAATATCCGACTTGTATTTTACTATATGTTTTGGGCTTTCTACATAATGGGTTAAAAAACTACTATGGGATGTAAATATTTCACCTAATTATTTTATTTTTAAAAATCCCCCTGTCTAAACCAAACTCATTAATTCCTTTCTTTTATTTATTTATTTTTTCTTTTCTGAATTCGAAACCTTAGTTTTCAAAATCCAATCTTTTCAAAAGTCCAAACTTCTCCTATTAAACTCCTTTTGTTCCTTTTCGAGAGCTCCTCCCAAGAGAGGATCTATGAACGAGTAAGGGGCACGGGCCCCCTCACATGTATTATTTTACTGTATATTTGGGTTTTTTTATTTATAAAAAATATGTATTAATATTTTAAATATATTTATGGGGCTTTTGCAAATACAACAAAATTAGTTTGATAAATTAGGCTCATAGCGCACAACTTTTAGATTTGCAAAAGTGGAAAAATTCAAGCTCAACTCATGTTTGAAAAATACAAAATAACAAACCTACTCTCTAAAATTATAAACATTTTCATGTGTGACTTGATATGTTGTTGATACACTTGATGCATTTTTATACACTTGTTATGTTGTCAAGACTCGCCTTGCACGCGTCCCAATCTCCCAATGCGGTACGTGATAGGACTTGAGCAGCCTGGACGCCTAAAGTGAAAAGCTCGAGTGCTCAACTTAAAATTCTTGAACTTAAGCTTGATCGCCTATTTTCAATACAATTAACTTAGTACTTAGTCATTAAACGATAAGAAAATAAACGATGCAAGATATTAACAACAAAGACTTCTTTTATTTCATAACAATACGCATTCCAAAATGTAACGATCCGAACTTTTAAACTAAGTAAAGATCATTACTCAAGGACAAATAATCATTTAAAGTTTCTTGAAAATAGGAAAACTAGAATTTTTACAAAATTAATATAAAATAAATGTTCGAAATACATATAATTGACAAAACCAATAAAAATAATTTGAAAACGTAACCCGCAGGTACTAAAATAAATAAATAAGGTAAATCTTTAAATAAATTGTCTAAAAATCAACATACTGAAAAACTGATTCATAGGCACGTAAGCAGAACTATATCCCCATATGACATGTCACAAACCCTTTTTGTTGCTCACCAACTTTCTAGGTTCTCTACCTTTGCTTGAAATATTAAACATAGAAAAGAGTGAGTATATAAAATACACCCAGTAAGGGACCCACTACTGGTCCTGCTATGTGATCTGTTAACTTCTCGTTAGACACATAATAATAGTGTAGTGTGTCCAATGGAGAACACCTGCACGAGTGAAATCGTAAGAACACCCCTAGTTGTCCGAGTGATCGTAGATACACTGTAACACCCTGAAAATTAAGATAATTTTTTAAGATAATTATCTTAGTTTTATGTAATTAGGTTTAATTTATTGGCTGTTATTTTGAATTAACTTAAAGGGAATTATGTGGTTTTGTGGAAGTTGGGTTTTAATTAAACAAGTTTGGGTATCGACTATTTAATTAAATTAGAGGAGTGGAAATTTTTAGAGATTTGAAAATTATATGTATATATATATATCTAAACTCATAAATATATATATATATATGAAAAAAGAAGAGATAATTATATTTGTGAAAATATAATTATTTAAGGAAAAGATTGTATTTTGGAAAGAAGATAAAAATAAATTATTGTTGAAGGATAATTATTTGGGGAAAGAATATTTGTTGGAAAGAAAAGAAAAATAAGAAAAATAATTATATTTTGAAAAATGTAATTATGGGTAATAAGATAATTGTTTTATGGGAAAGGGAAAATTTTGATTGGATGAAAGATTTAAATGGAGAGAGAGAAGATTTGTTTGGTTTTGGAAAATAAATGATAAATAAAAAAGGAAAAGGAAAAGGAAGATTTTATAATAATAATAATATTTACTATTATTATTTAGTTTGCAATTCGGTTTGCATGCAACCAAAGAAAGAAGAAAAGTTCATCTTCTTCATTGGAGAAACCCTAGCGCCGTCCCTCCTTCACTGTTCTGCGGCCGCATGCCTTGCCGCCTTTCAAGCCTAGACATCGCCGCCGGTTCCTTTTCCGTCAAAGCCAGCCAAGCTTTCCTTCGTTTTTTTTGTCGTCTTCATGTCGAGCTGCGTCTCCCAACCGAATCAACCTCCATCGTTTGCGTCGGCCGTCTTCGTCCTCTCCGTTCCGAGCTTCTCTTCAACGCCTCTATCTTCGTAAGTCACCCCATTCGACGAACCCCACGCGGACGCCGCCCAAGCTTCTCTGTCACAAGCCCCTCAACCGTTCCAGTGTAGTCTGAGCCGGTCCTCCCCTCAGTTGTAGCTAGCCAAGTTGACCGTCCTTCTTCATGAGTCGTTTTTCCTTCACGGACCGCGTCCAGCCAATCTCCCCTAAACCCGAGCCATTTTCCCATATCTAAGTCGAGCCACTATTTTTCCAAGCCATTTGCTTTTGAGACATCTTTGAGACTTTTCTTTGGTGAGTTTTGATTGGATTTTAGGTATGCCCGTCAGTTATTGATTTTTGTTTAAGAAAATTTATTTTTTTGAATTATGATGAATTATTTTCTTAAAGTTAGAATTTTTCCCTTGAAGCTTCAATCGGCTAAATTTAATTAAAGGAATTGAGCTTCTATATTTTTCCCAATCAAGGTTGACATGTCACAGACCATTATTTCTAGGATATGAGTTCTCTAAAAAAGTGAAAAGTGAGTATATATGCCTTAAATATTAAACATAGAGAAAAGTGAAAAGATGCCTGAAATATTAAACATAGAAAAAAGTGAAAAGTGAGTAGTATATATGCTTGAAATATTAAACATAGAAAAAAGTGAAAAGTGAGTATATATGCCTAAAATATTGAACATAGAAAAAAGTGAAAAGTGAGTATATAAAATATACCTACTCAGGGACCCACTAATGGTCTTGCTATAACTCATTTTAGGAACATAATAATAGTAATAGTGTCGTGTGTCCAATGGAGAACACCTGGACGAGTGAGATCTAGGAACACCCCTAGTTGTGCGAGTGATTGTAGTAGATACACACTAAGTGAGACCGTACCAACACCCTTAACCATGTGTGTGACTTGTAGGACACCCCTAGTCCTGCGAGTGTTTGTAGGTACACACTCCTAAACATGTCTGTGATATGTAGTTACACGCTCCTAAACATGTCTATGATACGTAGGTACACCTCTAATCGTGCGAGTGGTCCTGTCGGAACACCCCTAGTTGTGCGAGTGACTCTGTATACACCGTAAAATTGTCCCCTAAACATGCATGTCATTCGTAGGTATACCCCTAGCTAAATCGTGCGAGTGGTCCCGTAGGAACACCCCTAGTTGTGCGAGTGACCCCATAGATAGGATCACGATACAGGTGGGGTAAAAATCTCAACAGACAAAATATAAAATTTCTCATACTTTTTCCTAACTCCCAACGTCTAAGCTTCAACCCTACTTTGCAATACACTCGATGAATTAAAAAACACTTGATACACATAATTGGTTTGATACACTTGACCTGTTGTTGACACATTTGATAAACTTTGCAAATACACTCAACCAATTAAATACACGTGATGCACTAAGCATGATATACTTGTTGTAATGTCGTACATTTGTTATGGTTTGTTCATACACTTGATGGATCTAATACACTTAATAAGTTTGATACACTACTATAAACATTTTATACCTTCTTGATACACTCAATAGTTTTGATACACTTAATGTAGTTCATATGCTTAATATCCTTGATGTACTATTAGTACACTTTCTATGTTTACTGATACACTCGATTGATTATATTAAATACACTTGATACACTTGATATCATGTTGATGATGCATTGATTTGTATACATGAATCGACTTGATTGAATGAATTGTTTTCAATTTTTTGAAATAGATTAATGTTGAACGGAGCCTTGCTAACAAAGTTTATTACCATGCAAAGTTGACAATAATAGATTCAATTGTCAACCTGAGTTTCAGTACGTAAGTTTACAAAAGAATCAAACGACATTATTCCATCAACGAAAACACAATTTGTTTTGTAATCCACATAGCAATTGTCGCTCATCCCATTGACCACTACGAAAAATAATTACTACAAGATTAACAATAACTACAATAAAATGCAAAAAATTTGAAAAAATGAAAAACAAAGTAGTAAGTATATTAGCCAACTAATACATATAATATAAGTACATCACAACAAAGGTATACAAAACTGATATATACACTACAAGAAAATGAGGATCTACCAACGCACAAAAGCGTCGGGAGATATATGAAAAAATATCGAAAAAGGATTTTCCAACCCATAAATTCGAGTTGGGATCAAAGTCAAGAAAAATGAGTTGGGAGAGGATCTCTCGATGCACAAAATGTAGCATCGAGAGATATCCTTGACAGCTCCCAAAGCTTAAATAAGGCATCGGGAGATGTTAAAAATCCCTCGACTCTACATTTTATGCGTCAGAAGATCCTCAATTTTTTTTAAAAAAATACTACAAAATCAAGAACGAGATCTAAGCAAACGAATGGAGAAATTAGCAAAGCTAAGGCAAAATTAGAAGCAACCCATGAGAGATCTAATCAGATCTTAGCATAAGAAAGAAGGAATAAATAAATACCTTTAGGAACAATAACAACAAAATCAACAACAATAACAAAGAATAACACACATATATTAATTTTTTTCTCAAGCTCAAACCAAAATAGAAAAAATTAAAAACAAAGACTTACCGGCAAGGGACGGATGGCGACAACGACAAAAGGATAGCGGAGGACGAAGAAAACAAGAAGAAAAGCACACAAGAGAAGGCCCTTGACAATCACAAAAACAAACTTGTTTAGTACTTTTTTCTCAAACTCAAACCAAAACAAAGAAAAAAAACAAACACTTACCGACGAGGGGCGAACGATGGCTCACAAGCATCGATTGTGACGACGAGCAACGAACAATTGACGACGAGCGGCAGTGGACCTTCTTCTTCTTCTTTCGACCTTCAAACCCTTCGTCTCCCTCATTTTTGGTCTCCCTTTCCCTTTTTTTTGGCTAACACATATCTATTTTACAGATCTGAAAATGGTGTTTGAAGGGGAACGCCCAACGCACTACGACAAGCGTTGGAAATTCCCCACTACTTCTGGGGTATGACTAAACATGTCGAGAGAGCTTGCACTTATCCCAACGTCTACATTCAAGATGTCGGGATAAAAAGAAATACTTTCTTATTAATTTCATTTATGCTGACGTCACATCGAAAATGTGTTGGCCATTCCCAACGTTTGACTAACGACGTCGAGAATGCTAATAAATAATGTTTTATTATTTCTATTTATGCCGACATCACGTCGGGAATGTGTCGGGCATTCTCGATGGTTGACTAACAGCGTTGAAAATGCTTGTTCCATTTCTGACGTTTAACACTCAATGTTGGGGGATGGAGGAACTTTCAACGTGAGCTCGACGGCGTCGGTAGAGAGATGTCTCCCAACGTCTCCTACCCCGACGTTCTGAAGACGCATCGGGTAATACCTAATTTCTTGTAGTTATACAAAGTAAAACAAAAACAGAACCAAAGTAAAAAAAATAAAACAAAATCATTTAAAATTAGATTCAACCACAAAATTTATATCAAAGAAAGTAGAGAACAATAACGTATGAAGTTAAATTTCTCATATCAACAACCATACAACTAATTTACACAAAATTGAATAAAAAGTTTGCAAAGGTAAATAAAATCTCTTTTTGTTTTTAATTTTAAAGAAAATATATGGAAAAACACATAAATAACAAAAATAGTAAAGTAATAAAAAGGAAAATGGTAGGATCCACTGTTTTACTACTTTACTATTTTTCATCATTTTTTCTTTCCTCACTTCTTCTCCTTCGTTTTTTTCCTTCGTTCATCCTCCCTTTCTTTTCTTCTTCTTTCATAAACTTCTTGTTTTACTATCCTTTTCGTCAAAATTGGTGCTCCAACAAAGATTTAACATGCAAGTCTGGTACATAATTTTGAAACTCCTATTTTTTATGTCTCCAAATTAAAGTTATACTCTTATTGTTGTTGTTATTCTTGGAACTGATATGCTCCAGAAGAAAAAAAAAAGAAGTTAAAATTGAAATTAAAAAATACAAAAGTCTGGATTTGATTATTTTTTCTGTATTGGAAAAATCACAAACCTTAAAGATATTTTTGAAAAATACCTAAACTATTTTGCCACCCAATGCAATTTCCCTATTTTATTATGTGCCCTAGCTTAAGAAACATAACTAGAGCGTGCTTTTGTGGTTGGGTAGCATAGTTGAAACCTTGACATCAAAAGTTTGAGCCTAATTCAATGTCATTTTTATTGCTTAAAGTTTTTGGAAATTTACATATATAGAACAAAACTAAAATAATTTACCGCGCGTATAACTTGAGTTAACTTTTTCATAAATTCCAAATTTGTTCTTCTAGAACTTCTACCTATGTCTATCTCGGATAGACACAGACAGTTGTTTATCTATGCCTATCTCAAATATATTTATTTATACTCATGTCTATCTCAAATATATTTATTTATACTCATGTCTATCTCAAATATACTTATTGCATCCGCTGGATCTATCGATCCCTCGAATACTGTAGCTTCTAAGTTTTTAAGTCGTTCAATACCATATTTCTTTTCAAGATCTCTAGGTATCGATCCTATAAATCTCTGGGCAAATTTATGACATTGTTCGTCTTCAGTCTCAACTTGTATCGAAGTGCTAGATTCCTCCTTAGATCGTTCTTGGGTAGGACCTCGAGTCTTATCCTGATCTTGCTTACGTTGTCTATGATGCTGCTGAGGCATGACTTCTATAACATATCAACCATTAGACATGTTACAGAGACTACTAACTACTTTAAACTTTAAACTTTAACTCCAACTTTCTCTTAAACTTCCCATAACTGGACTTTGACTTCTTCTTTACTCTCTCTACTTCACAAGGAACTAACTGTTCTGACTAACATGACTTAGACTTTGCTCCCTAAAGACTAAACACTTGCTTTGATACCAAGTTAAACCACCATTCTTTCTGATATCTTTTACTCTGATACCAAGTTGTCACACCTCACCTCGAGCACTTGCTTGCTTGGCCCAACACGTGGTGTGAAGCCAACCGATATCGACCACTTCAAGAACGACACCAGTTAAGCCTTAACCTTAACCCTTATACAATAGACAACAACGGAAGCTAACACATAAATCTTTAAAACAACTAGGTAGAACCCTTTTCATTAAAACATATAAGTTTTACATAGACAATACATAATCTTGTTTACATACCCAAAACTGACCTCTCTAAGACCTAAGTCTGAACATAAATACAAGATAGCAAGACACGTACGATAATTAAACAAAATAAAACCCTTCAACGTAACAGACAGGTAGCAGGGATTCCGTGAGTGATAGTTTTCTAAATAACTTTTCATAAACCTTTAGAAAAAATAATGCATAAATCCTTAAAACAGTAAACAATAAATCATAACATGAAAGTTTAAGCCTTAAACCATTTAGAAACAGTAACATAAATCTTTATTTTTTCTACTCGAACCCCAAGTATCTACTCCTGGTGGGTAAACGTCCTTACCTCAAATTCCTTGGCGCCCTGCCTCATAACGAATAATTTTAATTCTTCCTTGTTTTGGGTAAATTTTAAGCCTGCCCCGTAACGAGTAATTCTTTAGACCGCTTGGTTCCTATAAAATATTTATAAAATCATAACCTTAAACTTTGTTGAGTAAACCTTAAAAAATAATGTAGGAATTTGATACATGCACAACGAAATTACGAATCAAAATTACTTTAAATGCCACTAAACTATATAGTGATTACATTCTTAAAAAGCTCTAAATAAAATAAATTGAGGTTAAAGAAAATACATACGCTCGAAGCCCTCCGATCCCTCGATAACTCCTCACAAACACGAATCGGAACCACCACAAGTATTGACCTGCTAATCTCTACACAAGAATCGGGTGGTGGGACCCGATTAGGTGAAGGAACTAAGGGAGATATATGGAAATTGGAAGGGAGAAGTTTCATTGAGATTTTTAGAAAAAATAAAATAATTTTCTAATTTCCAAAAATTACTAGAAAAGGAAAAATTATTTTTAATAATGAAAAAGAGCCTATTTATAACCTAATTGCATGCAATTAGTTGGTCAAATCTCAACAACTAACATTCCACTAACAATTAGTGGAACTTAGTGGACTAGGTGCCTGCATCTCATGTCGGCACATATCCCACTAAGTGTTAGTGGGATTATCCAACAAAATGTTGGATTTTCCCACTAACTTAGTCCAAGGGCAATATGGTCATTTGACCTTTTAAGTCTAAAGTGAACACTTTGACTTGTTAACTTTTTACCATTTTATCTGTCTTGACTAATTCCAACCTCTCGAGCATAAATCCACATTCATTATTTCAAAATTTAAATCACATTTGAATATAAAGCCAGTCAAACTTTGACTTTTCAAATACAAAAGTCAACTTTTTGACTTTTTACAACTTTGACCATTTCCATCAATTTCGAGCCTCCAAATATGAATCTGTATTCATATTTTTAATATTTAAATCATATTTAAATGTAAAGCTCTATCTCAAACTTATAATCGAAGGGTATATCCAATATATTTGTCAGTTACTCTCTCTTTACCTAATTCGAACAATTCAAATTATTCCAACATATTGTTCTAAGTTAATTCCATATGTGTTAGCAAAGGAACCTAATGGACCTATAGATCATGGGCTCCAACGATCCAAGATTAACTAGCTAAAACCTTTTTAAACCAAGTTAATCAACATTCGTAACTAACGGGTCAAAATATTGTTTTACTCCCAAGATTACATCTTGCTCCTGAAGTCCCACTCATCCAATATTGAATAACTAGTTTAAGGTCCAACCTATAAGTCGAATCCCTCTCGGGCCAATGAGAGGGTGAGGTCCCTTGTTCCAGACTAAGTTTCAGTCCTTAAGTGAACAACCTATCTTCTAACCCTAAAACGGATAGGAGTGAATTTCGTCTTGCACCCTATGTTCCTAGCCAACCACCTGTCTAACTCCTGAAATGAGAGGTTTATTGGGCCAACATCGTTGAGCTACCCTCACCTATGCAGATCTAAAAATAATTTCGTGCAAAAAAAAGTTCATAGTTAGCTCAGGATTAAGATTAAGTTACCTAGGTCATCAATATTTCGATACAGTCAATGGTGTTATAACTTTCAAGTGACTATTTCATGGTTCCAGTCTTATGTATACTCTTTACATAGGATGCCCCCACTTCCATGTCTCTACATAAATGATTTAGGATAACTTCGTTTGTACTAACTACAAAGCGGGCCACATCCATAATGTTCTCAGAATAAGGCGCACAACCTTATTCATACACTATAGACCATTTTGGGCTATATTCTCAAAGTTGATTCATGTTTATGTTTCTACATAAAGTTCAAGTCTACACTAGATAGCCTTGGGACCTTAGTTTATTGGATTCAAGATTATAATATTCTACTTTCACTAATAAGTCCTCAAAAGCCACTTTTATTGAATAGAATATAATTTTAAACTACAAACTACGAGTTTTAAGACATAAGTTTTAACAAAGAATGCTTTGATAAACTCATTTTCCAGTAAACCTAAATACTCCTCAATAAACAGTATGCTTGTATAAATTCCTTTAAACAATAACATGCTTGAAAGACTTTTCATAACATAACTTAAACATTTAACATAAATAATTCATAAATCATGGCTTGAAATAACTTTATAAATCATTTTTCCACTCATAGATACAAGCAAAAATCCTTGGCCTATAAATATGCCTGAACACTTCTTGACCTAAAAATATGGTAAAATAATCCATTTAAATTCTCATGACAATAAAAATATCAAAGGTGTACTTAAAATTTCCACAAATAATCAAAAACTGCTCAAAACACCTCATTTCATTGTCTGGGGCACATGGGTGGGCGGCAAAGCCTTGGTCGCGCAGGTTGGATGTCACAATCGTACTCTTTCAAACACGGGATGGACGATTGTGCGGTACTTGTTCTACTCGATCAACAAGTAAGTAGATTAAAAAGTTGCAGACATACTCGCTGTATGATGAAGCCTCCCTTCACGTTCTTGAGAAAATTATTTTATAAAACGTGAGAGAGAAAAAAATTCATTGAAATGATCATATAAGAAAGCATGATAGATTGTCAATTGCAAAGAAACGCTTTGATTACAAAGAGTGTGATTATGCTTGGTCAGGGATTCAACTACTATGCCTCTCCTATAGTACATTTTAAACTTTTTTAGCTTTGACAGACTTGCAAATGAAAATGTCAAAATTTTACTTCCTAGCCAAACAACATAAAAAGGAAAGCAATAGGCTAAAACAAGTAAAATACATAAAGATAAGATGGTTTAGAGATATGCCCGGGACATTCTCCCCCAGTCAAACAGTTCACGTCCCTGTCGACTGGCGAAGCTTGAACTCTTCGATGTTCTTCATCCAAGATTCTAGGTCTTCAACACGTTCCCAACTGGTTTCTTCCACAGGAAGGTTCTTCCACTTTACTAGGTACTCGTGGATCCTTCTTATGGGTTTTTGACCCTTTCTTATTCGCTCGGCCAGAATTTCTTCAACATCTTTATCATCTTTTTTGCTAAGGTCGATGGTTGGTTGAGCTACAACATTACGTTGCATGTCATCAGGGTCTTGATGGCAAGGCTTTAAGTAACTTACATGAATTACTGGATGAATTTTCATCCATGTGGACAACGCTACTCTGTAAGACGTATTCCTTACCATTTTTAACACTTCCACGAGTCTCTCATGTTTCCTAACAAGGCTCTAGTTTGTGCGTCCGAGAAATCAAATTTTCTTTGGTCGCAATTTGATGAGGACCTAATCTCCCGCCCGAAACTCAAGGGGTGGTGCTTCTTATCTGCCAACTTCTTCATCCTCTTCGAGGCCTTCTCTAGATAGGCATGAGTGAAGTTTGATGTATGCTTCCACTCCCTGGTGAAGTTGTGAGCCTGTGGATTTTTCCTTACATAGGGATGATCAACAAGGTGCAGCAACACAGGTTCCCTGCCATAAACGATCTCAAACGGGTTTCTTCTAGTTGATGAACTAGTCTAAGCATTAAAATAAAATTTGGCCACATCTAACAGTTTAATCCAATTTTTCTGTCTTGCGTCTACAAAATGCTGCAGATATTCTTCGAGCATATAGTTGAAGCACTAGGTCTAACCATTAGCCTAATGATGGTAGCTTGAGGATATATTCATACTAAAGGGATAAAAGCCCTATGGCAACGAAAGAATTTAAAGAACCGTTACTCAAATTAATTTCGGAATCTTAAAATACCAGTACATTGACAAAATTTTAGAATCAAAATTCTAAATAAAAACTAAGTATGCTTTTAAATTAAAAGATACAGAGAACTTACTTTCGATGGCGTCTTTGAATCTACAAATCATCGAATTGGGGACACCACTCGTCGGAGACCTTCCTATCCTATGGGATGAGATTGGTTTGTGGAAACCAATTGGGATGGGAAAAAGTTTAGAGATATTTGAGAGAAACTGTTTTCTTTTTGCATGGAGAAAAAACCTTGGCTTTTTTCTTGATAAATTTGGTTCAAGAAAACTTTTTTCTATTATCAAATCTACTAAACCCTCTCACTGATTCGAGACATTCTCAAAGATTGAGAAAGGATAGATTGACATGATGTGTTGGCTTCATTAACTCTTGATGAGGGACCAACTTCATCAACAACCCTTGTTGATTCATTAGTAGCTTCACTTAATACTAATTTGCTTTGTGGTTAATGATCTCTCATGTGATCTTCCTCCAAGAAAGTAGCATTTGTCGATACAAACACTTTGTTTTCTTTTGGATCGAAGAATAGACCACCTCTTTTTCTTTAGGGTAATCAACAAATTAGATATGAATTGGAGTCACTACACTACAAGAATACGGACTTATCGCGATGCCAGAAATGACGTCACTCAATGCAACGTCGGCGTTAAGTAGCTTTTGCAGAAGTCCACCACAATATGTCGTAGTATGGACCTTTCCAAGATGTCCGGGATCACAACGTTGTGAAAAGTTTACTAATTAATTTGTTATTTTACTTTTCCGCGACGTTCTTCTTGGACACGTCACGAAAAGTCGAAATGTTTCGTTTCGTTCGAGACTTTCCACGACGGCGGTCTTCAACATGTCGATCGCCATCGCGGAAAACTAAATATTTAATTTGTTTTTTGACTTTCTGCGACGTGTCTCTAAGAGACGTCGCCAAAAGTCCAAATATCAATTCAAATGATAAACTTTCCGCAACGCAAGTCTGACGTACGTTGCAGAAAGGTGAATATTTAATTTATTTTTTGGAGTTTCCGCGACGCGTATCAGGAAAACGTAGCGGAACGTCCAAATATTAAATTCAAATGATAAACCTTTCACGACGCAGGTGTCCTCAAACATCGTGGAAAGTCTCCACAGAAACAAAACGTTTCGACTTTCCTCGACGCCAGGGGTGACACGTCACGGAAAGTTCAATATTCCGCGACGGAACTTTGACACACGTTGCAGAAAGTCAAACGTAATAAATTTGTTGTTCGACTTTTCATGACGTGGCAAACTAGACGTCACGGAAAGTGAACCTAATCCGCGACGTCGACAACCTACCGCGTCGCGGAAAGTCTTGACTATTTCACGCATAATCCATTAGCAAACTCACGGAAGAGAAGGAAATTTGAGAGAGAAAGGGAGAAAATTCAAGAGAGGCCCGTGATCACTTGGGTACGCAGTTTTCAATATTTAATTTGTTTAACTTTTCATATGTGATATTCTAACAATAGTTTCATGTTATTTGTAGGTTTGGCATCCATTGCACTAGAGCATTAGACTTTAAGTTTTTTTTTTTAATGTAATGTTTTGAATTATGTAATTATTTTTTTGTATTGAACAGATTTAATATATCATTTCATTGAGTAACGAAAAATATTTTCATTTCAATCCTACTACAAATTTTATTACATCAGGTTTTACTAATGAATAAATAATAATAATAAAATTAAAAAACAAAAATTAAAAAAGTAAATAAAAATCCTTTTGCGACGCTGACGTTGCAAAAAGCTATAGCGACGTTGACGTCGCGGAAGGATTTTGCGACGTATTGGGCCGTGCGCGGGGGAAATTTTCCTCTAGCGAGCTGCATCGCAAAAAGTATCATCGACGGGCTATTCGCGACGTGGATGCCGACATCGTGTACAACGTCGCGGCAGCCTTCCGCGATGTTGTTTGGGGTTTTTGGTGATGTTACACTGTGTTGAGGAAGACCGTAATTATTGTAGTGCTACTGCATACCCCAAAACGAGTTAGACAATTGAGCATAGCTCATCATTGAACGAACCATGTCTAACAAGATTCTATTTCTCCTTTTGATATACCATTTTAATGAGGTGTACTAGGTGCTGAGAGTTGGGATTGGATTCCCTGTTTTATCATATAGTCCTGAAATCTCAAATCCATGTACTCTCCACCTCGATCATATTGAAGTATTTTAATCCTTTTACTTAATAGGCTTCCAACTTTAGTCTTATACTCCTTGAAATTTTCAAGAGCTTCAAACTTATGCCCCATTAAGTATAAATAACCATATCTTGAATAATCATCTATAAAAAGATGATTTATTCAAAACCTCTTCTAGCTTTTACATCCATCAGACCAAAGAGGTTTGAATGTATAAGTTCTAGGGGCTCTTTAGCTCTATAACCTTTTCGACTAAAAGGACTTTTAGTCTTTTTTTTTTTTTTTTGTTAAGATTCACATGGAGGTGATGAATCATCTTCTAACTTATTTAGAAGTTCATTCTTTACCAATCTCTCTATCTTTTCGAGATTAATGTGACCTAATCTTAAATGCCAAAGAAAGGTATTGTTATTTGGATAAATTCTTTCCTTTTATTTTGAGTATTAGCCATTTTATCTCATGATTTAAAAATGTTTTTGCTTCATTAGGTCTTAATACATACAAGTTGTTTTTAAGCTTAGCCGAACAAATATGTACACTACTCTTTAAAATGAACGCTTCATTTAAAGAAAAAAAGTAACCCAGTACAATTGTTCAATAAGCAAAGAAATAGAAATTAAGTTCCTCTTAATCTTAGGAACTATGTTCAAGTTTTCTAAAAAACAAGAATCTATTTCTGAAAGACAACTTAACATCTCCCACTGCACGAGGTGAAATGACATCTCCCGTTCCAACCTTGAGAGTCATCTCACCCTCCTCGAGTTGCTTCAAGGAACTAGTTTACTTTAAAGAAGAGCAAACATGGCTAGTGGTTCCTGAATCAAGTATCCAGGCATTTTGGTCATTTTCCACTAAACATATTTATAAGACAAGTAAATCATATTTACGTCCTTTTTTTTATTCTTCTTAAACATATCTTGGAGGGAGTCCATGATCTAACGTGCAGTGACCATGGTCTCGTGTCTCTTGCTTAGTATGTTAGACATACTGGACAAGAGATTGACGCGGGCCTTGTCATTTAACTTTGTCAAAGGTTATATGTATCTTTGACATTCTGAGATGCATTTCGAGCAGGAGGAGGACATTCATCCATTAAGACGAAGCATAGATAATCATTAACTAGAATCATATTTAGGTTTGACTTCCACGTCGCATAATTCTCGTCGATTAATTTTTTATTTTTAAGTAGTTGAATAATTGAAAAAAGACATGAAGAAACAATCAATTGGTCGTATTAGTTATCTTTGTCTTAACCCATTAAAATTATCCAATCAATTCAGCAAAAACAAGCAATCAAAGAACCCTAATCAAACAAATGATTTAGTTTTTGCAATGATACTTCAGAAGTTTAGAGCAACAGCCACCAAAGGGTGATCAACTACTCTCCTGAATTGAGACAATCTCAACTAATAACTAATACCAGAATAACTCATATTCTTATAGTTCTTATCTACCGTTGTTCGGTCAAAGATTCATTAACTAACTTAATTCATCCCATAAGTGTGACCCTACCATTTTCAGATCCTAAAGGTAGGTTCAACAGGCTACCCAAAGGAAAGACAACTGTTGAAGATTGACCTAAGAAACCCTATCCATTTCTGGAGTCTGCGTTATTCCGACTTCTACAATCAGGCCCTCCAAAGGGATGGTCATGCTAAAACAACACGCATGCGAATCATAGAAATCTCACGGTGCAACCTAATGCAAGAGATCGTAGGATACATTGACACGTGTTCTTCTCCCACTTACTATGAACATTTTCCCTATTCATCTTGTTATTGACCCATACAAACACTCTCCGAAAGGAGGCCGCTCCCAGGGTGACACAAAGTCGAGTATGAATCTCACGTGTGAACTCTTAGGGACATGAGAGCTAAAAATTGATATATCATATATGATGGGATAAAAGCCTATGGCAGCGGAAGAATGAAAGAACCATTACTCAATTTAATTTGAGAATCTTAAAATACCAGTACATTGGCAAAATTAGAATCAAAATTCTAAATATAAAACTAAGCATGCTTTTAATTTATAAGATGCGAGAACTTACTTTTGATGACATCTCTGAATCTACAACTCAATCTCCAAATTGGGACACCACCCGTCTGTGACCTTCCTATTCTTTGGGATGAGATTGGTTTATGGGAACCAATTGGGATGGGAAAAAGTTTATAGATATTTGAGAGAAACTCTTTTTGTAGAGAGAAAAAGCCTTGGCTTTTTTCTTAATGAATTTGGTTAAAGAAAACTATTTTCTTCAAGATATTTATATCTCTCTTTCCTTCTTGGAATAGGAAAAGGAGTAGGAGAGAATCATGAGATTCTATTATCAAATCTACTAATTAATTAACAATTAATCAATTAGTTAATAATTAATTAAATCATATTTAATTAATATTCCATTCAAATCTTATTTGAATAAATATCTCTCCAATATCTTATAGATTTATATTAATATAATTAATTAAATCATATTTAATTAATATTTCATTCAAATCTTATTTGAATGAATATCACTGCAATATTATCTTATAAATTTAATTAAATAAAACTAAATGATTGATTAATTCTCCAATTAATTAATAGCTAAATTAAATATCTTATATTTAACTTAAATTAAATTTGAATCATATTCAAATATAAGTTTCTCTTATAACCAACAAATTTTAATATGAATCTATATCACATTAATATTTGAACTTATTCAAATGTTTTATCTCTCATAAATTAATTTTGAATCATATCCAAAATTAAATTTATATAATAAAGTTTGACAAATTTTATATTATAATGTATCACTATACATTAAACTAATTCTCAAAGTTTCGCAATCGTAGTCTTTCAAACTCGAGATGAATGATTATGCAGCACCTGTTCTACTCAGTCAACAAGTCATCCAATCAAAATTCAAAAGTTACGGACAAAGTCACGGTATGATGAAGCCTCCCTTCACGTTCTTGAGAAAATTATTTTATAAAACGTGAGAGAGAAAGAAATTCATTCAAATCATCATATAAGAAAGCATGGAAGATTGTCAATTGCAAAGAAAAGCTTTGATTGCAAAGAGTGCGACAACGCTTGGTTGGGGATTCAACTACTATGTCTTCCCTATAGTACATTTTGAACATTTTGAACATTTTTAGCTTTGACAGGTTTGCATATGAAAATGCCGAAATTTCATTTCATAGCTTGGTGACATAAAAAGAAAAGCAATAGACTAAAACAAGTAAAAGACATAAAGACAAGATGGTTTGGGGGTACTTGGGAATATGGCCATAGGCAAACAATGCCCTGAACAAGTATACCTATGACACTGGACAAGTCCATGTTAACCTCACGAACAGGCATGTTGTGCACCTCACATGGTCGCGTGCACCTGGCGTCTCGCATAGCCCCCATGTCTTGCGTTTTGCGTGGCTCCCTTGTGCACATGGCTTGCCGAGTGCTTCCTTGCGCACAGGCTGTTCACCCAGCACACACCATAACACATACTTACCTCTAAGAACATCAAACCACACGCCCATCTCGTCTAGCATAGCCCATCTCTCGGTTAGCCACCAACTTGCCCAAAAACTCAATTTTTGTCCAGAAACATAACTCGACTTTGAAAATTCATAACTAAAAATCCAAAACTCTTTTGAGGAAACTTCCTTCTAAAAAAATGCTTAAAAACGTCTTAACCTCCTTACTTTAAAATTATAGCTTCAAATTCCATATAATGAATGTTACAGTCCTCTGGAAATCAACCTTGCTTAGATTCACCCAAATTCTAACCATTCTTTCTTTCTTCAACTCAAACTTGACCCTCCCTTACTCAAAATTGTCTAGCATCCCTAATCTAAAAACTAGACTATATTTTTTTTTATCTTTTGAGAGTAATTTTAGCCAAATCGCACGAATGAAATGGGAGAAATGTTCATCCGAAGTGACCTTTTTATATTGGACCCTGTATGAAGCTTTATTGACACTTCTTACTAGTCGAAATCTAAATTAACCATACAAGAACTCTCGTAAAGCACTTCATCGCCTCTACCCCTTCATCAACTCGCCCAACCAAAATGTTCAATATCCCTTGATGAGTCCAAAACGCCTAGTGTCAATGCAATGCTAACCTCCAAAGCTTCTCGCGTAACATGCTTCTCGCCCAACTCCAAGTTGCCAAGCCATCTCGCCTAACCTCTCAAGACCCAAAATAATCTCTATATGACAGCCTTCCTCACTCAATGATACTCCTTTAGAGGTTCTCCACACTTAATGCACAAGCAACAAGCCTTAGCCGCCTAGACATGTCCAAAACACCTACTAAACTTTTTCGAGGTTTTCTTCCTTCTTTTGGCCTCCAAAAGCCTAGTGACACTTATTTAGAGGTTATTTCCATCCTTTTTGGCCACCTACACACTTCTAAAATAACCTCTAAATGCCTTACACTCTAACCCTTGACACTTTTAGCCAAAATTTTCCTTCTTTTCAACAACCATGACACACTTTTATTCTTCTCCCTTCAACACTTAAACTTCTCATAACTTTAAAGGACTTAAGTTTTCTTTCAAGGTTTGTAGTTTACAATTTCTCTCCCCCTTTAGAACTTTCGTCCTCGAAATTTCATACCCTTACCTTAACAATTGTTTCCTTGATCTCAATAACCGTTATCATAACTTCCATTTTGGTGAAGTGCATGTTCCATTGAACACATATTTCAACCAACTTGTTTGTCTAATCTAATGTAATCTAATCTAATCTTTTTCTCTCTTTTAAATATTTAATTTCCCGAATGACATTGTATCATGATGGTTGCAACAATCATAATGTCATTACTATTGTTGAAGACAAAGATGTGTGCGGTTGTTGTCCCTTATTTCTGGTTCCTCTTCTGATCATGTTTTTGTTGTTGTCAACTATGTCCTATCTTGTTCATCAAATTTTTCTATTTTGGTTCCTCGTCAAGAATGTCAAATTGCTCATCTAATGTCATTGATTTAGTATATTTGGATTCATGTGCTGTAGACTTCTACATAAAAGAATGTTCGAGTTTTAGCGATAAAGATGCCTAAAAGAAACATGGGGTTGATGTCAGTTATCATATGCTTTATTGCCTGCATTTTCTAATACGTTGATTGAAAATAATCTAGGTAGGTTTTACATTAAAATTATAATGTCATTAAATCATAATTATGCAGTATATCATCAGTTTATTGACCTATGGTTACTTTTTTATTTAACTTTTGATAGGTACATATACAACACAAGAAGTAAATGATGATGACATATTTAAATATTATTTTATGGCTCTTGCTTAAGAGTGTTTTTCGTTTGTAATATTTACGAATTTTATGTGGCAAGTACTTTATAAATTTGTTTTCTTAAGAATTCTATTGTGTTGATTATATATATATACTTGAAATTTTATTTGCTTATATATTTGCAGTAATAGTTCCATTGCAATGATCAAATCATAATGTTTCTGTGTATTTACCTTTGTGTAATTTTAAGTAATAACAGGTATTTAAATTTAAATTATTCTATCAATCTTCTTTCTTCATGCGCTTTTTGTTTCAGTCAGGACTCGATAATTTTGTTTCTCAACGTTCCTTATTAAATTAAAATTAACTTATTTTAAAAATTAGCATTATGTGTGTGTGTTTAATTAGTTCATACAATGGTGGAAAGGAATTAAAATTAAAAAATTGTTGCATTAATTGTGTTTAGAAAGGCTTTTAAACCAAAACATGTCCACTTGTCACATCTCCTCCCGTATCACCTGCTCTAAATTCGAGAGGTGGCGTGATGTCAATTGAAATGATTCACCTTTGAAACAATTTCAATTAACCCTTACTTGAAAACATAAAACATTTGCCAGCAAAATTCTTTAAACTTAGAAATACTTTAAAATCATAGTATGGCCCATTTGGAAATGACTTTTATTTAATACCAAGTAAAATGTATAAAACATGAAAGTATAAACTTTTAATACAACATAACGATACTTCTACTAAAACGTATTCTTTCATGACTGAAAATTAACTTAGCCTGGCAGTAGTATGTTTAGCATGCGGAGTTTCACAATCTATACCTGGAAAGAGGAAAAACATTTTGAAGGGTGAGCTAAACAGCCTAATGACGGATGATTTTGTAAAACATATTTTGAAATAAACAAACTTTAAACTTTGTCTTTGCATAAATAAATTGTGAAACATAACATAACATAAAACCTTTAACACTTCCTTTCAATTGCTATACCACATGAATCACAAGGATGGAATCTTAGACACTCTAGTGGTCCTCATCCTGTGATATGATATTTACGAGACGGAATCTAGGTATTAGTAGTGCCCTCGCTCGTTATAGCTAGAATGAGATGAAGACTATATGTTCATATAGGCCCTCATCTCTTGAGATGGAACTAAGCATCTGTGGAACCCTTATCTCATTAATCTGTCCCAATGATAGGATATTAGATATCTACTGAATACTATTATCAAAAGAACCTCTATGCACAGGTAATATTCCTCGAAGGGTTGCTATATATCTTAGAACATTGTAGGTATAGTCTAAAACATGCTTAAATCATTCTTTGCCTTAAATACTTATCATAAACATACTTGCTTTGGAAATCTCATGAGTAAATTCATCAAGAAATACATGCTTGTCAAATATTTCTAAACTCATGCTTTGGAAATACTTTCTAAATAATATACTTCAACACTTTTCATAACATGCTAGTAAATATAAATAAGGATAAACACAACTCAATAATTATTTCAAAGCATACTTAAATAATAGCTTGTAAAACATATTTAGAATTGTCATTTAGAAATCATTTTGTCACTCACAATACTTGAGATGTCTTTAGTCGGATGTTTCCTTCACAGTCTCCTTGTCTTGAAATAACGGTAAATAATTTTATTTAATTTTCTTTAATCATAAGAATATCAAAACTTCACTTAAAAATCCCCAAAACACCAAAAAAGTCTAAAAAACACATATTTGGCATGGTTGACGCGCAGAGATAGGCGCAGGGCTGGCACGGACACCCAGGGCCTCGGCAGGCCATGCCATGTGCTAAGCTTTCATAGGGGGTTATGCCACGCGCACCTCATGCGTCTCGTGTGGCCCTTCACACTCGCAGGGCTTACTGTGTTCTTGCTTGGTCGAGTGCGCCTTGGGCACGATCATACTTGTCTAGGGCGTTGTTTACTTATGGTCGTATGTCCAAATACCCATGATTTATCTTATCTTTATGTCTTGTATTTAGTTTAGCTAGTTACTTTCCTTTTTAAGTCATAAAGTTTTGGTGTGACATTTCAACATTTTCATATGCAAGCCCACAAGAGCTGAAAATGTTCAAAATGTACTATATGGGAGGCATAATAGTTTAATCCCTGCCCAAGCATTGTCGCACTCTTTGTAAGTAAACCTTTTCCCTTGCAACTGACCGTCTTCATTTCATATTGTAACATTGATTTCAATGTATTTCTTTCTTTCTCGCGTTCTATAAACAATTTTCTCAAGAACGCGAAGGAAGGTTATATCATACGCTGAGTTTGTCCGTGACTTCTGAATTTTGATCGGCTGACTTGTTCATCGAGTTTGAACAAGTGCCACACAATCTTTCGTCCCGAGTTTGAAAGGCTACGATTGTGACAAATGGTATCATAGCCAAATTGGCTAATTGACAGTTGAGACAGAAAGATGTCGACTATGAAACAGACGGGCAAGACCCATAATGAAAGATTTGTAGGAATCGAAGAGCATATGCTTTACCTGGGGGAAGTTCCTGATTCCATTTGTTCCTTAGAAACCCAGCTTAATAAAATTTCCAAGAAAGTCGATGCTGTTGATGCAATGCCCGGTCGCCTGGACAGATTACCCATACAAAAATTGTTGACTAGAGTTGACACCCTAGAGTCGGGAATTGTTAGAACTAGAAACGTCACCTACGAGGGTGGGGATAGTTCGTTAGGCTCTGTTGACCATATGAAAGAACGAGTTATTGAGTTAGATAACTCCCACAAGAATATGTTGGAAATGATAAACGGCATGACAGAGGATTTTTGAGATACCCTACACTCCATGTCGTGAGGAATAAAATCATGGAGGTGAACACGAAGGTGAACCTTACAATGCGAGCAATAGAAAACCAAGCTCTGACTGGAGGAGCAATTTCAGTTAGCAGAATAAAAATTCCTAAACCCAAGCCCTTCTGTGGGACAAGAGATGCGAAGGCGTTAGAAAACTTCATCTTTGATATCGAGCAATACTTCAAGGCCACGAATATCGTTACAGAAGAAGCTAAAGCAACATTCGCGACCATGCATCTATATGAAGATGCAAAGTTATTGTGGAGGTCTCGGTATGTTGATATTTAGAAAAGAAGTTGCACGATAGCCTGGAGCAGTTTAAAGAGAGAACTTCCTTCGCAGTTTTTTCCTGAGAATATCAAAATTATGGCTCGGCTGAAACTGCATGAATTAAAACACACTGACACCATTCAGGAGTATGTGAAACAATTCACGAGACTGATGTTAGACATATGTGATATGATTGAAAAGGACAAAATCTTTTGTTTTGTCGAAGGGCTGAAACCGTGGGCAAGGACTAACCTATATAAGCAGAGGATTCAAGAAGTCACGTCAGCCTATGCAGTAGTTGAACGCTTGTTCGATATGTCTAGTGATTCTTAAGATACGAGATGTCACAAAAGTTCTTCACCTAGAAGAAATAGAAATAGCCGACCGAATTTTGCCAAAGCTGCCGGTGAAGAAGATGTTCTGATGGATACCACAAGCCTTCCCAATCCAACACAGGGAACACCTGGTGAGGACACAATAATTTGAACACACCAAATCGTCCTCTCAATTGCTACATATGTAATAGGCCACATCGAGCTAAGGAATGTCTAAATAAATCTGTCTACTATGCCTTTCAGGCCTCTTTAGCCTCTGTCTCAGATGACAAGTTGAGTCAATCAGAAAGGGAAGTTGGTCAAACAAAGGAAGTTGAGAATCCTAGAGTGGGGGCCATGAGATTCCTGTTGTCTCTTCATAAGAAAGTAAGGGAGATAAGTAGACGTGAGGAAGGGAGTCTAATGTATGTTGACACTTAAGTCAACCAAAAGCAAGCAAAGAGCACTATGGTTGACTCTGGTGCAACTCACAATTTCATAACGGTGGCAGAAGCCAGACAGCTGAACCTTCATTGGAAGAAGGATACAGAAAAAATGAAGGCCATGAATTCTACAGCTTTACCCATTGTTGGACTAGTGAAACAATTGGTAATACAATTGGAAGGATAGAGCAGTCCTATAGACTTCATGGTTGTAGGTATAGATGACTTTGATGTAGTACTCATAATGGAATTCCTCCTTGAACATCAGGTGATCCTAATTCCTTCAGTCAACTGTCTAGTGATCATTGGGTCTGCCCCCACCATTGTTTAGACAGACCTTCGCCAACCCAAGGGATTGGGAATAATCTCGGCCATGCAACTGAGAGAGATCCTCACTCGAGATGAAACAACGTTCAAGGGCATCCCGCTTAAGCCTTCAGATAGACTGTGGGAGAAAATTTGCAAAGACACAAGCTATGTCGTAGAGAAGTATTGTGATAGGATACTTGATAGTTTACCCAAGTCAAAATCACCTACGAAGAATGCTTGTAGTATGGCGCCGCCAGAGTTAACTAAACTTTGGAGACAGTCGAAGGGATTGTTAATAGTAGGATTCATTAGAACTGCAAAAGCTTCATACGAAGCCCAAGCCTTTTTACGGGAAGAAGAGAATGGAAATTTACAAATGTGTGTCAACAACCGTGTCTTGAAACAAGCCCTGAGAGAAGGGCCTACTCTTGGGTTCGTGGATGTGACTCAACTTGTTGAAGTTTACACTAATGCGTCTGATTATGCATTGGACGGTGTTCTCGTATGGAACAAACACTCCATCGCATCTGTGAGTCGAAAGTTGAGTATCGCATAAAAGAGTTATACGGTGTTTGAAGAAGAAACACTTGCCATGGTACACTGTCTGAGTGATTGGAGACTATATTCAGGGGCATCCACAATGTTAGAGAGACGAACAATATTGTTACCAACCACTTCAATACTCAGCCGAAACTGACTTTGAATCAAGCAAGGTGACAAAAAGACTTACGCAAACTTGATTTTGCGTCAAAACATAGGAAAAGAGTGAGTAGTCGGGCAACTGATGCCCTTAGTCAGAAAAATGATCATACGATTTGGTGCATGTTGGCTCGTATACAGGCATGCAAATTGATGCCCAATGTAGGACACGTCGAGAGAATCATTGTAGAAAAACTTTGTCACTCAAAATGGTGTAAGTTTTGCTAAGGCCGGTAAGATAGAACAAAAGAATTGGGTTTAGTTGTTGAAGGTATCCCGATTTTGTGTTAACACGATGATGTGTTTGTCAACTAAGAGAAGCCCGATCGAGATTATTTATGGCGAGCAACCTGTACTGCCGCGCCTTGTTGATCCTTCCTGTGTTAAGAAGTGTCCTCAGACTTGTAACTTTACCAATAAGTGGAAGTGGAAATCAGACATCGCTCGGGTTTATCTAGAGGAAGCCTCAAAGCGACTCAAAAGGTGGGCAGATAAGAAGCGTCGCCCCTTGAACTTTCGTGTGGAAGATCAGGTCCTCGTTAAACTATGACCTGAGACTCAGTTCTGAAGATACAAAGACCATCACCCGTTAAAAGTTACGAGAGACTAGCAGAAGTGGAAGAAGTCCTTGCTGAGAGAGCGAGGAAAGGTAGAAGACCCACGAGGAGGATACATGAATTCCTATTGAAGTGGAAGAACCTCTCTGTGGAAGAAATAAGTCGGAGACGTATCGAAGACCTTGAAGCGTGGAAGCAAAAGATCGAAGAATTTCACCTTTACAAGTCGACAGGGACGTTAATTGTTTAAGTGTGGGAGAATGTCACGATTATACTTGTCTAGGGCGTTGTTTGCCTATGGTCGTATGCCCAAATACCCCTGATTTATCTTATCTTTATGTCTTGTATTTAGTTTAGCTAGTTGCTTTCCTTTTTAAGTCATAAAGCTTGGGTGTGACCTTTCGGCATTTTCATATGCAAGCCTTCCAGAGCTGAAAATGTTCAAAATGTACTATAGGGGAGGCATAGTAGTTGAATCCCAGCCCAAGCATTGTCGCACTCTTAACAAACAAACCTTTTCCTTTGCAACTGTTAGTCTTCATTGCATATTGTAACGTCGATTTCAATGTATTTCTTTCTTCTTGCGTTTTATCAACAATTTTCTCAAGAACACAAAGGAAGGTTACATCATACACTGAGTTTGTTCGTGACTTTTGAATTTTGATCGACTGACTTGTTCATCGAGTTTGAACAAGTGTCGTACAATCGTTCGTCCCAAGTTTGAAAGGCTACGATTGTGACACCTTGCACGCAGGTTGTGTGTCCAACACAAGTCTAATGCACACACTAACCTCTTTCAACCCAAAATGCACGTCCATCTTGCCTAGCAACTACTCACACTTGACCAACCACAAGCACTCCCCAGACTCAACTTTTCAACCATAACCTTAACTTCATTTTAGAGCTTAATAACATAAAATCCATAACTCAAATGAAAATTTTCCTTCTATAATGTTGTTGGAAAATACCTTAACTTTCTTACCCCAAAATAGTAGCTTCAAATTTCAAAGGATGAGCGTTGCAGCCCTCTAGAAGTTTACCTTGCATAGATTCACCCAAAAACTGACCTTCCTCACTTCCCTTAGCTCAAAATCAACCCTCCCTTGCTCAAAATTGTTCGGTAGCTCTAGTCTAAAAACTAGACTCAATTTTTTTATCAAGAGTAGTTTCAGCCAAAATGCACGAGCAGTTTGAGAGAAATGTCCATCTGAAGTGACCTATTTATACTGAACCCTACATGAATCTTTATTGACACCTCCTACTAGTCAAAATCTAATTTAGACATGCAAGGACACCTGTAAATCATTTCACTGACTCTATCTCTTCATCATTTCATCCAACCATAACGCCTAATGTCTCTTGACAAGCCTAAATGTCTAGTGTCAACACATTGCTAACCTCCAAGCCTTTCTCGCGTGACATGCTCCTTGCCTAACACCAAGCCACCAAGTCTTCTCGCCTAATCTCTCAAGACTCAAAATAACCTCTAAGTGACAGCTTTTCTCGCCCAATGACACTCATTTAAATGTTCTTCGCGTCTAATGCACAAGCAACAAGCCTTAGCCACTTACCAAGCCTAAATGCTTACTAACCTCTTTAAAGGTTTTCTTCCTTCTTTTGCACACCCAATACATATGCAAGATAACCTCCAAAACGCCTAATGACACTTTTTTAGAGGTTATTTGCATCCTTTAGCCACCTATACACCACCAAAATAACCTCTAAAAGCTTTACTCTAAAGTCTATGCACTTAGCTAGATTTTCTCTTTTTCCAACAACCATGACAACCTTTTATCCTTGACTTCCTTTAACACTTAAACTTCCAATCATTTCTAAGAACTTAAGTTTTCCAATGGCCTTAAAGAAATAAAGTATCAACTAACATGATTTCGGTAGTGCCACACGTGCATGGTATTTTATACCAAACTAAAATACCCACATTCGCGAACTATAATTATTTTAATATTTACATTTTTATCAAAAGTCTCTCCAGTGTAATTAATTGTGATATGCACTTATGAGTCTGTAATTAATTTTATCGTGTTAATAACATATCCAACCCTTATCATAACCTCATCCTAATATCTCAGAATTTAATAATTTTGTTGAAGATTCTAACAACTTTATTCATTTTTTTATTTCAAAATAATCACATTATTCATTTTTATTGGCTAAATCTCAACGCTTATTTTTATTTCAAAATAACCTTAATTGGTTGAATTTCAACCCTTGATAATTTGAAATTTAAAATTAGTTTCGTATTAGATCTTAATTTATTTTTAAATTTGAATTTTTAACTCATAGTCAATCTCTACTATGATTTGTTTTTCCTCATGCTCTTATGTATCATCTTCACTTTCTTGTTCCTTGTTATATTTTAAACAATTGCTTTCTTTTAAGGAAAATATCTTTTCTTCACTACTTAATGTTTCGTTTGTTTTAGATTTTTTAGTCCCTTTTCTAGTCAACCCATGTAGCTCTCAATCAATCATTGTGTCTTGCATTCGTCATGGTCTTCTTCTATTTCGTCTCTTTTAATTGTATGGAAAAAAACTAGCTTTAAAAGGATTTACTATTCTATTTTTTTCCAACAAAATAGGCTAAGATAGTGTTTTTAGATAAAATCTCCCTAAATCACGTATACATTTTATTAATTAAATAATATAAATAATTTTGAAAAGAATTGGCTAAAATTTCCCCTAAGAGACAAAGAAGATGCAAATCTTGTACTTTTGTTCTTCCTAGTGAATGTTTTTGTTCTTCAACCCCAACTATTTAAGATTGTAGATTGTAGACTTTGAAGATCAGAGATGGAAGATGGAAAATGAAGATAGTATTTGCGTGTTCCAGATGAAATTGTATTTTGTTTATATTCTTCTTCTTCAAAATGTATGATGAAGTTGAAGATGGAATTGGAACTTCAAATAGAACGGTAACTTGCAAAAAGAAGAGTGGAGATTGGGGTTTTCCTGCTTCAAGGTGGAAATATTAGGGTTTGTTTGCTTGAAGAAGATGGAATCAAAAAAGAAAAATGAAAAATGGAGACGAAGGAAGATGGAGAATCGAAAAATGGAAGATGGAGAATCGAAAAAAAAAATGAAAAATGAAGATCATTGCAAGTCTAAAAAATGAAGATGAAGCTTTCTGATTTTGATTGGATAAGTATGTAGGTGTAATTATGTTTCAAGATTTATTCAAGTGTAATTATGTTTTATTTTATAAGTTTTTTCACTCTATGTACATAAGGGTATTTTGGGTTTTTGTAAATTCTTATTTCTTGTATTCTTTTTTCGCTTTGCCATTTTTGAAAAAAAAATGGTTTTGCTATTTTTCAAAATGACAACTTTAAAATTGCTATTCTTCTATTGGCCCATTGTTAAATTTAAAATTAAAAAAAAAAAACCCTAAAATTTTATATTTCTTTCTTTATATCTATTTTTATTTCTTACGATTTCTATACTTCTAATTTATATATACATATACTAATAACAGGTTAGAAAAACTTGATTACGTTTTTTATCATATATGATTATGTATTTATTTACAAATATATTTAAAATGTTAGGCTCGTTTCGTAACTATCTAAGTTTTGTACAGTAATCATTTTTAGTTTTTGAAAATTGAAACTTAAGCATATAAACTCTTTCATCACTAAATCTCTTGCTTTTGAAATCTACTTCTTATCCATATTTTCAAAAACCAAACCAAAATTTGAGACTAAAAAGATAATTTTTAACACCTTGTATTTAATTTTGAAATTTGGCAAAGAAGGCAACTGTTCTACTAAAGATTGATATAAATCATGGTAAAAAAGTAGAAAGAAATTGTCTTAATTTTCAATACTACAAACAAAAACAAAGTGTCAAACAATCTTTTAGTTTTTTATTTTAGTTTTTGAAAATTAAGGCATAACACCGGTTTTCACATTTAAATTTGTTTTTTGTTTTTTTTTCCTTTACCATTATTTTTAAATTACAATCAAGTTTGTACTTTTTCTTAAGGGGTTTTTGCAAAAATATAATTTACCGACAAAATATTTAAAATGTATAGAATAATTTTAAAAACGGAAAAAACTTATAGACCCCAATGGAAAATACCAATAATGCTCCATTCAACACTCGATTAATCAGCCTTCTTCTAAATGATCATGATACACGCTCGTGTAGAAAATGATACACGTTCGTGTAGATAGTATCAACACGATCGTGTAGTTCTTTTTCACAATGGGAAAAATGATTCAAATCTAAACAATCGTGTTGACTATGGTAAGTGATCATTTACATCATACATACACGATCGTGTATTTCTTTTTAAACGATAGGAAAATAGCTTAAAATCTAAACGACCATGTTGACTAGGTAAGCAATCGTTTATATCAAATTGACACGATTATGTAGTTCTTTTTAAACTAAGGTAAAAGGGCTTCAAATCTAAAAATCATGTTGATCATGCTAAACGATCATGTTAATCATGGTAAACGATCATGTTAATCATGGTAAACGATCATGTTGACTAGGTAAGCGATTGTTTAGATCATATTGACATGATCGTGTAGTTGTTTTAAAACGATGGAAAAAGGGCTTCAAATCTAAATAATCATGTTGACCATGTTAAACGAACGTGTTAACTAAGTAAGCGATCGTTTCACGATCATTTAGATCATATTAAAGTGAAATTTAAACGATCTTGATATTTTGAAATAAAGAAAGAGAAGATGAAGAAAGAAAATCAGGAATATCAAAATAAAGAAAGAGAAGATGAAGAAAGAAAATCAGGAAGAGGAGATGAAGAAATCTGGAAGACAAGATGAATAACTCGCAAAAAAGAAGAAGAAAGAGAAGTGGCGAATCATTTGCAATATCAAGGAAAATCTGGAATTTATGAAAATATTTTACTGACTTCCTACACTTTTTTATTTTGTTATAAGGGCCGTAAATATTTTGGTATTTTGTTATAATGAGAATTAATCTTTTTCTAAAATTAAACTTGCAAGTTTAATTTTAATAAGCCTCTTAAAAACGTCTAATAGATATTAAAAAAATTAGTTTTTCGTAAATAAAAATCTTATAAAATATTAAAATGCTTAAATTTTAATTGTTGTGTTAGATAATCTTCTAATAAAAAGGTGGTGTATTGAAAACAAAAGTATCAAATTTTCAATTTTGTATTAGTTATATTCTTTTATTAAAAAATCGTATAATGTATTAGACACACTCATCAACATTTTAGTGATAGTTTATAATTTATATGGTTTTACCACTCTATGAAACAAATTTAGAAGTTGTGAGACTAAAACTTTAACATTATATAAAATGGGGAACTTGCAAAAATGGCAAAACAAGTTATAATAATTAAATCTATAACACACATACTTTATTATTTGTGAAAATGACAAAAACAAAGCCCAGCCCACACATCAAGAGGTAAAATGTCACAAATGCCCTCGTTATTGATATACATTTTATACACCTTATACACGTTTGATACACCTAGTACCCCTTAATATATTTGATAGATACACCTGATACATTTGATAGATACACTTGATACACTTGATACACCTGATACTCTTTGATATACTCGATACCTTTGATACACACCTGAAAAATCTTGATACACATAATACTCTTCGTTACACTTGATTCTTCTTGAGACACTTGATACCCCTTAGACCTTGATACACTTGATAACCCTTAGGCCTTGATACGTTTGATGTACATGGTATGTTTGATACATCTGATGCACTGTGCAAATACACTTAGTATTCTTCACTTATACATTTGACTGATTAATACACTTTGATATGCTTGAAGTCCTACTTATACACAGGATATACTATTGATATACACTTGCAAACTTGATTCATTTACTTGATAATGATTCACTTTAGTGATATGCTTTAACAATATACTGTTGATATACTTGAGAATGATACACTGAGTTATATCATTTATATACTTAATAATACTATAATGAACTGCATAAAATATGAAAAATGAAAATCACGTAGTAAGTATATCAACCAACTAATACATATAATATAAGTATATTACAACACTGGTATACAAAACTGAGACAAAGTAAAACCAAAACAAAATCAATGTAAAAAAATAAAACAAAATCATTTGAAATTAGATTCAACTCAAAATACACATCGAAGAAAGTAAAAAAAATCACAAATGAAGTTAAATTACTCTGATCAACAACCATTATATTTCATATTGCAACTATTTTATTATAGATATTCTAAAATCAAGATTAAGATAGCAAGAACAAATAATTTTTGAAATATTTAGGCAAAAGATCTAAATTAACTATGAAATTTCATAAATGTCCTAAACTAAAATTTATTTTCTTAAATAGGAATTCGTATATTTTTTGGACAATTATAACCTTATCATCATTATTAATTATATATAATATTCGAAATTAAATTTAAATTATTTCCTTATTCACCTTACATTCCCTTTATTATGATTTTGATAACTTCCTTATTTATATGTGTAACTTTATTATATAAATAAATTAGAAATAGTTTTTTAATTAAGTATAAAATAAGATCTTTTCTAATATGGAATAATATACTAATTAATTATAATTGTATAATTGTATAAAATAATATTTTTTCATTTTTATTCTTATACTGTAAACTACATAATTCCTTCCGAAATCGACTTTAAAACATATGTTTATATAGTAAATATTATTAAAAACAGTAGTAAATTATAATATACATAGAAAATTTCTTACATACTTATTATTATTTTATATATTTTTTAAATTAATAATATATAATTTAATATACCCGTAAAATATAATAGTTTTTTTATGTGATTTATTATATATATACCTCATATTATTTACAATAAATATACGGTAAACTACATAAATCCGACAGAATTTTGGATTAAAATATATTTTTATATAGTAAATATTACTAAAAGAGTAGTAAACTACATATCCACAATGTATCTATAATATATGGTGTGAATACATACATATTATCATCGTATACACATATATACCACTTCATCTACACAATAACACATATATAATGATATATAGTAAGACCTCCAAACTTTTTCCTCCAATAATTTTTAAATGAATAATATATACTTTAATATTATCACTTTATATATACTTTAATATATCTGTAAAATATAATAGTTTTGTTATGTGATTTAGTATATATATATATCTCATCTTCTTTACAACATTTATATTTAGTGACATATGGTTCTAACAATTTTTTACAGGATGGCTAAAACCTTCATTATCTTTTGTTTGCCTATTTAGTTTACCAATTAATGGAGTATCTAAAATATACTCAATATACCCTAATATTTAGTTCACAAATTAATGGAGTATCTAAAATATACTCAATATACCCTAATCTTCATATTTTTCAAAATATACAGTAGTAACCTCGAATTTTAGACCCAAATTCTGTCGGAAAATACTGTCTTTGCCGGTCATCGAACTTTTTCTTCTTCACCGTCGAAATCTCTCAAATTTCTCAGTATAAATGGTGGCTTCTGCGATTATAATGGAAGGAGTATACCACGGTGTTCAAAGAAGGAAAGTGGTGTTCAAAGAAGGAAAGTTTGAATCGTGGTTGATTTCTTTCCTAAACCGTAACCCACGTTTTTTTCAATTTATTTTTTTATTCATAATCAATTTATATTAGGAATGGGTATATATGTAATTTGTGCCCTACATTTATGTAATATATAGGCCAATTTAGGACATTTGTGAAATTTATTAGAAATTTAGGTCAATCATGTAATATCATATAGCAATTTAGGCTATCTTAGTTAAAGACCCTTAATATTAAGATTAAAAATATGGATAGTTTTGACGTTTGGACTAAATATTTATGTAAATTTGGAGCCCATTAAAACTTTTATGAAAAATATTGTAATATTGGGTCCAACTAGTAAATAGAGATCCCTATTTAGATTAGGGTCTTTAACTAAGATAGCTTAAAATGGTATACCATTGTGACGACCCAGACTTTTCGGACTGACCGTCTAAGTCGTCAATTTGACACAAAACCGTTTGTTGACGAAAAACATAGTAACTTTTAATTGAAACCATATGAAATCGAAGGAAAACATTTAATCGGGCCCTATTTCAAAATATGAACTTCTAAGGTACTGGTTACAAAACTTTAACTATTTGTAAATTCAGTTCAACAAAACGTTTATATAAAAAAAAATCGTCAGCGGAAGCAGTTTAAAGGACAATCTTCTATGGCCATTCACGAGTCCTTCTTGTCCCTCGTCGGTCTGCCCCTTGTATTACCTTTGCCTGAAAAGTTTAACATAAAAAAGGGGTGAGTATTAATATACTCAGTAAGGGACCCACTACTGGTCCCGTTCGGGGAAAAATAAATTATTAGTATCCTATGGTGTACCCTGCACAGTCACAGTCTAGTGATCCCGAAGGATGCACATATCAGTCTAGTGCTCCCGAAGGATGCACAT
>JACWES010000014.1:2283761-2315214 GCA_025688845.1 Cucumis hystrix
CTAGACTGATATGTGCATCCTTCGGGAGCACTAGACTGATATGTGCATCCTTCGAGAGCGCTAGACTGATATGTGCATCCTTCCGGAGCACTAGACTGATATGTGTTTCTGCAGAACACTAGACTGATTCATACTTCCCTTGGACGTTAGACTGATTATATGCATCCTACGGGATCACAAGACTGTGACTGTGCAGGGTACTCCATAGGAAGCTAATAATTTATTTTTCCCCTAACGGGACCAGTAGTGGGTCTCTTACTGGGTATATTAATACTCACCCTTTTTATCTTTACTTTTCAGGCAAAGGTAATACGAGGAGCAGACCGACGAGGGACAAGAAGGAATCGTGATTTGCCATAGGTGACTGTCTTCTAACTGCTTCAGCTGACGGTTTGAAAATATTTTGATTGAACTAAGTTTACAAATAGTCAAAAAAAAATTTTAAGCAGCATTTGAAATTTTGTATTTTGGAAATAGGGCCCGATTAAAAAATTTTCTTCGTTTTCTTACGGTTTCAACTGAATTTTGCTATGTCTTTTGTCAACAAACGGTTTTGAGTAAACGTAACGACTTAGACAAGGTCTGTAAAGTCCTGGTCGTCACACATAGTAACTTTCAATTTGAGAAATATGGTATCAATTGCTATAGGTAGTTGCTATCGCTGATAATTGCTTATAGCTTTCCATTTGAGAAATGTGATATCAGTTGCTATCACTAATATCTTCTATCAGTGATGTTACTATCAATTGGTATTCTTGATACCTACTATAATTAAATTTTCTATATTATGCTATTAACATAAAATGATGTCACTAATATTATCTTTTAAAGATTGCATTAGAAGGATATCAATGATAGCAACTATAATCGATATCATTATAAGGATATCTTTATAAGTGATATTTGTTGTGATTTATGTCCTAAAACTCGTAGATAGTAAATATAATTCATTCACTGTTATTAATAAAGTGTTATTATTATAATTTCAATAAATGTTATTGCTTATATTATTAGTTTTGTCTTAATAACCCAAATCCAATAAACTAACATCCTAAGTTGTTTGATGAGTCTTGAACAGTATGTAGAGACATACAGGAATCAATGTTCGAGATCAGCTTAAAGAATTTATAGTATAGAGATAAAACTGGGTACCTTATCTTAGTAACACTATCGATATGGCTCACTTTGTATTTGATACAAATGCAATGATCCAACGTGTTCGTGTAGGTGACATGTGAGTGAGGGTATCCTATGCAATGAGTTTGCATAAGATCAGACCACAAAATAGTAACCACTAGATGTAACTCCGTTAATTAGTTGAGTTTCTATTTCATTAGGATGACCTAGGTAACTTAGTCTTAATCCTGAGTGTATTATGAACTCCTGTTTGCAAGAGATTGTCTTTTGATTTGTACTGGTGAGAGTGGCCAGATTGCCGACTCAATATGCTTATCATTTTGGGGACAAAATCGAGTGGAGAACTGGAAACATAATCACACAAGATAGAATTCACTCATTCCCAAACTTTCGGGTAAGTAGATGAGTGTTGTCTTAAATGGTGTCTCTGGAACTTGAACAAGGGGTCCTACCCTCTCTATTGCACGAGAGGGGTTTATGTTTATTGGTTAGACCATAAACAGGTTGTTCATTAGAGGAGCACTTGTATTTAAGAACTAGAAGTAACCTAGAGGTAAAACAGTAATTTGACCCAACTGGTGTTACGAACACTTGTGAAGGACTAACTTATTGTTATTGGTCTATATCCATGGACACAAAAATATATCTACAGTGAGAAGAGTTTGTAACACCCCAGAATTTTAGGTATTTTATTATAATCGAATTACCTTATTATTTAAAGATTTTAAAATTTTTGGGTGTTGTATACCATAAATTCAGGGAAAAGAAAAGAAATAGGAATTTAATAAATAAAGTAATAGTAATAATAGTTATTATTATTATTATTATTTTTAAATAAAACAAAAGAAAAATGGGGGAAATTAAAATTTCCTTCCCCCCCTTCTTCCTCACGTGAGCACCCCCCCCTCCATTTTTCTTTTATTTCTCTTTTCTTTTCTTCTTCTTCTTCTCTTCTTTCTATCCTAGCAACAGCCGGTCGCCCCTCACCTTTTCCGTTGTCCTTCGTTAGCCGCCGCCGCTCGATCTGCAGAAGACGAGCGCCAGCCGTGATTCTTCGTCTGTCAGCAGCTCACGTCTGTCTCTGTCCTCCGCCACCAAGGATCGCCCAAGCCTCGTCGCCACACATCTTCCCTCTCCTTTCTATTCGGCTACCACCATCCTCCTCTTCTCCGTTCACCTGAAGCCGAAACCCAGTCGTCCGTCCCCGCCGGGTTCCATTCGTGAAGCCCAGTAGCCGCGCGTCCCTCTCCTTCCAGTCGCCGCGCGTCTCTCACCTTCCAGCCAGCGTCTCCCCTTCTTCCGGTCGTGAATCACAAACCAATTTACGCGCCGATCTGTTTTGTTAGGTTCGACTGCCATTGCCGCTGTTTTGTTGTGAGTTTTTGGTAAGGAGAAATTATGGGTTTTGTAGTGTTGTCCTAACTAGCATAAGTTTTAAGGTTGATTGTTTCTTCGGGTGTTGTTTGATTAAGGTGGTGCTCAAATTTCAAAGTAGTGGGCCTCATTGGAAGTGTTGCTTCATTCGAATTGGGTAAGTTGTGAATTTAGCATTTGGATTGATTTTAAGTGAATGATGTTGTTGGGGAAAATGTTGAGTACTTATCTTAATGTTTAGGTTGTTCGCCGTTTACAATTTGATCAAGAAAAATTTAGTAATCCTTAAGGTAAGGGACTTCCTACTAGACTCACTTATAACCTTGAGATGTGTTGGGCTGCATAATTATATTGGAATTGAGTAGAAATAATGGATATGCTACATGTGTTTGACTATGGACTGGATGTTTAGTTAAGATTATATTTCGACGAGGATATATATTTTTGTATGGATTTATGTGGTTTTGGTGTCAATTGTATGTGGTGACTGACTGGCTATGTAAATATGCACATATGGTTGTTGAATGACTGAAAACAGTAAATGTATTTTTATAGGGGATAGGTTGAAACTGACGGATGGTTGTTTAGGCTGAGTGTAGGATACACTGTCGTGGTTGCGTTCTTATGACGGAGGGGACTAATTGGTCATACCCTTGTATTTGGACGAGAATGTTATGAGTATTTTGTTCGTTGACTGATAGACTGATATGTTTTGACTGACCTTAGGTTAAATTGGAAAATAAATGGTTGTTGGAGGTTAAGTGGAAAGTACGTGATGAGGACGTTTGACTGGGTTGTAAATGACTGTTAAGATGTATAGAAGGGACTGAGGGGTAAATTATTGGTTTCCTAGTGGTTGTTACCTTGCGGGTGCCCTATGGGATTATCATCCTTTTGTGTATCCTTCGGGAGCACTAGACTGATATGTGCATCCTTCTGGAGCACTAGACTGATATGTGCATCCTTCGGGAGCACTAGACTGATATGTGCATCCTTCGAGAGTACTAGACTGATATGTGTTTCTGCAGAACACTAGACTGATTTATTCGTCCCTTGGACGTTAGACTGATTATGTGCATCCTACGGGATCACAAGACTGTGACTGTGTAGGGTACTCCATAGGAAGCTAATAATTTATTTTCCCCTAACGAGACCAGTAGTGGGTTCCTTACTGAGTATGTGATACTCACCCTTTTATATGTTTAAC
This sequence comes from Cucumis hystrix, assembly GCA_025688845.1. Lineage (NCBI taxonomy): Eukaryota > Viridiplantae > Streptophyta > Magnoliopsida > Cucurbitales > Cucurbitaceae > Cucumis > Cucumis hystrix. The sequence goes on from JACWES010000014.1 coordinate 2,287,480, forward strand.
TTTTCAGGCAAAGGTAGTACGAGGGGCAGACCGACGAGGGACAAGAAGGAATCGTGATTTGCCATAGAGGACTGTCTTTTAACTGCTTCCGCTGACGGTTTTATAAATATTTTGTTGAACTAATTTTACAAATAGTTAAATTTTTTGTAAACAGTACTTTAAAATTTCATATTTTGAAATAGGGCCCGATTAAAGTTTTTCTTCGATTTCTCATGGTTTCAACTAAACTTCGCTTTCTCTTTTGTCAACAAACGGTTTTGAGTAAACGTAACGACTTAGACAAGGTTCGAAAAGTTTGGGTCGTCACAGAGTTCAACTGTGAGTCTTTAGTGGAGTGTACACACAGTTAACGAATATTGATTAATGTAGCTAATGAGTTTAGCCAATTAATCTATATCGTTGTAGCTTCTGATCTGTAGATCCACTAGGTCCTCTTCCTAGCTCATAAAGGATAATGAGATTTATTTATATTGGTTGTATTTTGAAATGTTCAAATTTACTTTGAAAATTAGTATAATGTATGGTGATACATTATAATATAAAGTTTATATTTTAATCAAACTTTATTAAATAAATCAAATTTTGGATATTATTCAAAATTAATTTATGAGAGATAAAATATTTGAATGAGTTAAAATATTAATTTAATATGAATTGGATTCATATTAAAATTATTGGTTATGAGAGAAATTTATATTTGAATATGATTCAAATTTAATTTAAGTTAAATATATGATATTTAATTTAGCTATTAATTAATTGAAGAATTAATTAATAGTTTAGTTTAACTTTATTTAATTAAATATGATTTAATTAAATTAATTTAAAACTATAAGATATGTGAGACATATTTCATTAAATATGATTTAATTAATTAGCTGATTTGAAATTTCTATTAATTTAATATTTTTTAAATTAATAGAATCTCATGATTCTCTCCTACTCCGTGAAGGAAAGGGAGTTATAAATATGCAGAAGAAAACAGTTTTTTTTAACCTATGATTTTGCCTCCCTGCAAAATAGTTTCTCTTAAAATCTTTTCTCATTTCAATTGGTTCCTACAAACCAATCTCATCCCAAGAGACGTCAATGAGTGTAATTTACTCTATTTTGTAATTCTCTAATCTATAATTTGTTTAAGCATGCTTAACTGTAGTTTAAATTATAAGAAAATTTGTTTCCTTAATTGTTTACAAATGTATGGTTCTTTAAGTTTCCAATTAAATTGAAAAGATCTCTGTAAAATCTTTCGCTGCCAAGGTCTTTTATCCCTACAATATCTCCTTGGTAAACATATCAATTTTGAATTGATGGGGTTTAATTAGGCTATCAATTGATATTTTTTATTGATACTATCAATGATGTTCTTCTATTGCTATTATTAATAATATCTATCAGTGATAGCAACAGAAGGATATGACTGATAGCATCAATAATCAATATCCATAATAGACTACTATATATATCAATGATGTCAAGGTATGCTACTATAAAGTGATATTGTGGTTGTTTTTGTTAGCACAAATAGGCAAAGAAAATAGATCAAATTAGAATGTTATTTGTAATAGATTTGAATCGCTAATAACATACTATCCACATGATAGCTTCTATCGTTAATAGTATAAATAAAATTGATATAGTTGCAACTTTTGTTGAAATAAAATTATTGATTTCAGGTTATGTTGTCAACATTTATATCATTTAGAAATTCAAAATTCAAGTTATCAATGAAAAGTTCATGAAAAACATATTGACATATCTGACATGATGTCATTGATAGAAATTATCGCTGATAGCATGATACCAATGATGGATAGCATGAGAGGAAGGAAACTAAAGGGAAAAATCGACATTTTAAAAATTCTACCATATGACCAGTAAAAATTTGACATTTTTGCAAATATTGTTCCATTGTACAATATATTATATTTATTCTCTAATTTGTGCTATTTGGTGCAATTCTTCTCAACTATATTAAATTAAGGAAAACTTTCATAAATATAACAAAACACCAAAATATTTACGGCCCATGTAACAAAATCAAAAAGCCCATGAAGCCAGCTATTTTTTTTTTAATATTTCAAATTTGCTCTTCCTTTTCATCTTCTTTGTTCTATAATTTTTCTTTTCCTTTTCATTGTCTTTTCTCTTCTTCTGCAATTTTTCTCTTATAGTTTTTCAAACTGATATTTGGTTCAAGATCATATACAAAATATAAAAATCTATTTTTTTTAAATTGTTATTTGGTTGTTCAAGATCGTGTACCAAATATAAAAGATCTTGAAAAAAAACGTCGTTTAGATTTGGTAGCCAAATGTAAACGATTGTGTACCAAAGAATCTTAAAAAAATTGTTTAGGTTTGGGTAGCTAAATCTAAACGATAGTGTACCAAATAATCTTGAGAAAATCGATCAAATTTGCCTACTCAAATTTAAACGATCAAATTTAAATGATCATGTACCAAATCTAAACGATCGTGTACCAAAGAATCTTGAAAAAAGTCTTCTAGATTTGGCTATCCAAATCTAAAAATCAAATTTAAACGATCGTGTACCAAATATATTATACTCATTGTTGACTAGGGTATTTTTGTTATTTTCCATTATGAGTCGGTTGGGTTTTTTCCATTTTCAAATTTTTTTATACAGTGTAAATATTTTTTCGCTTTGTTATATATTTTAAAAGACCCCTTAAATTTACTTTTGAAAATTAAATTTTGGTGATTTGTTACTTTATTATTACATACAATCAATTGTTAAAGTGATCACACATGTCATTTATTTATGTCAAATATAGGTAATATTACGAGGTCTTTTAAAAAATATAACAAAACGGCAAAGTATTACACTATATAAAGCAATTTCAAAAACAGAACAATTCTACAAGCTCACAATGAAAAATACCAAAAATGTCTCAGTCAACAACGCCTGTAATATATTTGGTACACAATCAATTTGGCTATTATTTGGTACACTATCGTTTAGATTTGGGTAGTCAAATCTAAACGATTCTTTTTCAAGATTCTTTGTTTACTTTGGGATCATTTAGATTTGGTACATGATCGTTTAGATTTGATCGTTCCCAAATCTAAATGATTTTTTTTCAAGATTCTTTGGTACACAATCATTTAGATTTGGCTACACTATCGTTTAGATTTGGTTAAACATTTTTTTCAAGATTCTTTGCTACACTATCGTTTAAATTTGGCTAAACTATTTTCTCACTATTTTTTGGTACATGATCGTTTAAATTTGGTTATCCAAATATAAACGATGTTTTTGTTTTCAAGATCTTTTATATTTGGTACACAATCTTGAACAACCAATATAACCGTTTGAAAAAAATATATATTTTATATTTGATACATGATCTAGAACCATTTAACAATTTGAAAAAATTGCAGAAGAAAATAAGAAAGACGACGGAAAGAAAGAAAAATCGCATAAGAGGAAGAGAAGAAAGATATATAAAAAAGAAGGGCAAACCTGAAATATTTTTAAAAAATGGCCAGTTTCTTGAATTTTTTCATTTTGTTATACGATCGTAAATATTTCGTCGGTTTGTTATTGTTATATTTATAAAAATTACTATAATATTATGGAAGTAACAAAAACACACGTTACTTAGTTATTCTTGAAAATAGTTATTAACATTCTCACACAATATATTAATTACTATAACTTTCCTTAAATATACTAATTGGTTAATTTTGCTTATAGTTGGACAATTTTAAATATTAATTACTCAATTTTTAAATATTTATAATTAAAACTATTATTGCCTCTTAATTAATTAATTTTTATCAATATATTAGAATGATATATTTACTATTTGATTAATTAATCTATCACACTGGTATAAGATGTTTTTGTTTAATTTCATAAATTAAATACAAACAGAAATTTTTATTATAAAAATTTGATAGTATTTTTCATGTAATCTTTGGTTACAAGACATCATTATTTATTTCTAAATATTTGTAAAACTATAAACCAAAATGATAAGGCTTCCACTTCCATTCTCTGTTGGAGTTCAACTCGCAAATGGTCATTATTGGCCACCTAAGGTGAATCGAATAATAATCCATGGGGCCTCTAATCCTTAAAATACTTTAGGGTTTTGAGCAATCCACTCCAAATATATATCACATCCGGATGATCACCCTTCTTTATGGCAACTATCTCTTATTTTATTTTATTTTTTTGAAATACAATTATATTCCAAATTAAATGAACTCATCACGGGCTTAAAGTTTTAGAAAATTAACAAATGGGAGGGGTTGATGTGAAGGAAGGCTGAGGGGTGTGACCCCCAAAGATGAGAGATCATTATTATGTGAAATATTTGTAAGATTTTATTTTCTTCAACAATTATGTAGATATTTGCTTGACAGCTTCTCTTGAACCCAAATCAAGAAAATATTGAAAAATAAAATTTTATCAAATTTCCAACTCTAATAAATTCTTAATTTCTTCTTTTTGCTTTTTTTTTTTTTTTTTTTTAACCTAATAGGTTATGGGGTTCTTATTCGGCATATATCAAATTGAAAACGATACAAACAAACGACTAAATATATGAAACACTATGGACGAAAATGATAATTTAATAAAAAAATATATGTTCAAAAGCTGAAGGATAACTAAATTATATAAATAAATAACGAAAGAATGAATTGATTAAAAAATATGATTCGATCGGATATATTTTTCCTTTTTAAGAAGAATGATTACACATTTGGGTTTGATGTGAAGAATAATAACTTATTTTAAGAAATAGTTTACTAAATGAAAAGGAAAAAAAAAATATTTGTATATATTGATCACTTGCCATTTATATTTGACAGTAAGAAAGGAAAGTTAAAATAAAATAAAAGAGAAAGGAAATTGATTAGTGAATTTAAAAAGAGAGAAAGAGATGGAAAGGAAAGGATGTTTAGGAGAAGGAAAAAAAGGTTGAGGGTTTGTATTACCATATAGGTTAAAAAGAGGTGACTAGCTATTAATAGAAAATTAAAATAATTAAGTGAGATGATGATATAGCCGTTGGGGATTATATTGGAAAATAATATAAATAAGGGAGATGAGTGTTCATGGAATAGGTAGGGAATAATTAGAATAATAATATGAAGAGAATTATTCATTTGAATTTGGAAGTTGTATTGAGTAGTGAATTTGATCTTCAGAAAGCAGTATGTAACCATGGGCAGTTCATGATGCCACCAAACCAATGGATTCCTTTTTCTAAAACTCTCCAACGTCCACTTCGTCTCTATGATTCTAACTATTCTGTCTTGGTTTCTATTAAACAAACTTCTTCTTTTCTTCTTGCAATTCAAATCCACTCTTCCTCTTCTCCTCCTCCTTCTCCTTCTTCTAGTTCCACTCATCATCAGCATCTCTCTCTCCAAGATCAACAAGCCATATTGGTATTATTTTATTATATATTTCTACTAATTTTATTTTGTCTAATTTATATATCTTCTAATAATTAATTATTATATTATGTATAGGATCAAGTGGTTCGAATGCTTAGGCTCACGGAGAAAGATGAAGATGAGCTGAGGGAATTCCAAAGTTTGCATCCCAGAGCCAAACAGATGGGTTTTGGTCGACTTTTTCGATCTCCCAGTCTCTTTGAAGATGCACTCAAGTCCATCCTTCTATGCAATACAACGTAATTATATTAATTATTGTATTTACAAGGTTATAGAAGTAGAGATATTTATAATTTAGATGGTTAAATTAATAAATTTTGTTATAAATATTAACACACAGGTGGAAAAGGACACTGGCAATGGCTGGACAGTTGTGTGAGCTACAAGCCAAAATGAGCAGTGAAAATAATAATAATATTAGAACGAGGAAGAGAAAAAGAAATAATAATAATAATAATAAGGGAGCAGGAAAAAGCGAAAAGGCAGTAGTAATTGGGAATTTTCCAAATGCTGAAGAAGTTTGTAGAATGGGGGTTGAATTGCTGAAGGAGCATTCTCTTGGTTACAGAGCTGGTTTCATAGTTAACTTTGCTCAGCGTGTTAAAAATGGTAAAATTGATCTTCGAACACTTGAATTTCAAAATCCTAATTATCATTTCCCTAAAATCAAAGGATTTGGACCTTTTGCAACTGCCAATCTACTTATGTGCCTCGGATTTTACCGCCAACTTCCAATTGATACTGAAACTATAAGGCACTTAAAACAGGTATTAATTAATTCCCCATTGCATGCATTTATCAATATCGCTCATCATTTCAATTTCATTCTTTTATTTCTAACTAATATAGGTTCATGGAATACAATTTTGCAACAACAAGACAGTACCCGAAGATGTCAAACTAATTTACGACAAGTATGATCCTTTCCAATGCTTGGCCTATTGGTACGTACTCAATAATAATAGTAATCATTTTTTTAAACGCACACTACCTAATCTTTCCTTTAATTTATTTCCATTCATCAATATATATTCATATGTATAAAATTTCTTTTTCTTTTCCCTTTTAGGTTGGAGCTTGTGGAATTTTATGAGAGCAAATTCGGAAAGCTAAGTCAACTGTGCTCCCTTGATTATCACAAGATCAGTGGCACCACACTCAAACTTTGATTTTAATTAATTAATTATTTCTCTTCTCATCTTTTTAATTATTTTTATTATTTCAGTTGTCTTTTATCACTTTTCTTATTCAATTAATTTGTAACACCCCCTTCACTTTTCATATATAAATATTATTTATATAGTATTCATTATTAATTACAAATACCAAATCATATAAAATTAAAAATCAAATTTGAACAAAATGAAGATGATTGAAAGAATTATCTGATTATGTGTGGATTTCTCCTGTTATTTTTTTTATTTAAAAGATATATGCTCCAACCAATATATTAATTGAGTTAATTAAGCTTGGCTAGAATTAATCGTAAGTAATAATTAAGTTGTCTATAGTTTATATGGTTGCTATGTACACTTGTCACAGTCGTAGCGTTTCAACCTTGAGACGGACGATTGTGCAGCACTTATTCTAACTCGATGAACAAGTCAGCCGATCAAAATCCGAAAGTTGTGGGTAACGTCGACGTATGTCGTAACCTTCCTTAGCGTTCTTGGGAAATTTATTTATAAAACGCGGGAAAAAAAAAATACATTGAAATAGACGTTACAATAAGCATTAAAGACTGTCAATTGCAAGGAAAAAGGGTTGCTTGCAAAGAGTACAACTAATGCTTGGGTGGGGATTCAACTGGTATGCCTCCCCTATAGTACATTTTGAACATTTTCAGCTCTGGTAGGCTTGCATATGAAAATGACAAAACGTCACACCCAAGCTTTATGACTTCAAATTAAAAGCAAATGCCTAAACTAAATATTGTGCTTAAAGATAAGATAAATGGGAGCTAATCGGAGCATATAACCAAAGGTAAACACACTTTGGAAAAATATGTCCGTGACACACTCCCCCACTTAAACAATTGACGTCCCCGTCGACTGCCAAAGCTGGAATCCTTCGATCTTCTACTTCCATGCTTCACGGTCTTGGTACGTCTTCCACCTGCTTCTTCCACGAGGAGGCTCTTCCACTTCACCATGAACTTGTGTCTCGTCCCCGTGGGTCTTCTTCTTTTCCTCACTTCCTTAGTGAGGACTTCTTCTGCTTCTGCTTGTCCCTCGTGTCTTCTCACGAGGTAGTGATCTTCGTGTCTTCATAATCGAGTCAGTTTCAGGTCGCCGTTTGAAAATGACCCGGTCTCTCACACGAAAATTTAAGGGGCAATATTTATTATCCACCCCCTTTTCCTGCCGCTTCGAGGCTTCCACTCGACCGGCCCGAACGACGTCTGGCTTCTGCTTCCACCTCTTGGTACTGTTGCGAGCCTGTGGATTCTTATCAGCACAGGAGGGACCAACAGGGCGCGACTGTACAGAACGTCCGCCGCAACCAATCTCGAACTGGTTTCTATCCGTTGACGAATTCATTGTAGCATTAACACAAAATTGGGTTAGCTTCCACAACTGAACCCCATTCTTCTGTTCTGCCTGACTGATCTCAGCCAAATTCAGATCAATTTCAGTGACAGAGTTTTTCTGCAAGGATTCCCTTGACGCATTCCGCATTGGGCCATCCACTTGACCTGCCGATATACGAGTCACCACGTACGGAATCGCATGACCCTTTCTCTGACTAAGGGCACCAGCTGCTCGGTTACTCGTTCCTTTCTTTGATTTTGACTCAAAGTCAAGTTCGAGCAGGTCTCTCTGCCTCTTTGCTTGACTCAAAGTCCATTTTGACTGAGTATCAACGAGGTTGCTCACAACGTCATTCGTCCCCCTTCCACGTGTACGTCCCTGGGAACACTGTCTCCCATCCTTCAGACTACGTACCGTGGCAAGCGTTCCTTTTGCAGACACCATACAGGTACCTTCTGTCGTATTTTGCTTCTGACTCACAAATGCGATAGGGTGCCCATTCCGCACTAGGGCACCACTTAACGCACGATTAAACGCCTCAGCGTAAGCTTCAGTAGGTTGGGTCTCACTCACGGACCCAAAAGTTGACCCTCTCCTCGGGGCTTGCTTCAAGACACGGTTGTCGACACACAACCGTCCATTCCCTTCCTTCCGTAAGAGGACTTGAGCTTCATACGGAGCTTTTGCAGGTCTAGTGAATCCTGCACTCGACAATCTCTGTGACTGTCTTCGGAGTCCAGTTGACTCTGACTGCGCCATACGACAATTATTGTTCGTAGGCAATTCTGACATGGGCAAACTATCGCGTTTCCCATCACAACATTTCTCCACGACACACCTTGTGCCCTCCTGAACACGGCCCTCCCTCAGTTGCATGGCCAAGATCATTCTCAGTCCTTTGGGTTGCTGAAGGTCTGTCTGCACAACAGTGGGGGTAGATCCCATGATCACCAGACATCTAGCTGCAGGCATCATGATCACTTGATGTCCAAGAAGGAATTCCATTCCAAGGACTATATCAAAGTCATCCATGCCTACAACTACGAAATCAACGAAACCGCTCCATCCTCCCAACTGTATCACCGCTCGTTTCACTACTCCAACGACGGGTAGAGCTGTAGAGTTCACGACCTTCATTTTTCCCGTATCCTTCTTCCAATGAAGGTTTAATCGTCTGGCTTCGGCCACCGTTATGAAATATGGGTTGCACCGGAGTCGACCATAGTGCTCCTTGCAAGCTTTCGGTTGATCGGGGTGTCAACATATATTAGGCCCCCTTTCGTACTTCCCCTTGTCTCCCCCGCTCTCTTCTGGAGGGACGGCAAGAGTCTTATGGCCCCCACTCGGACATTTTGAACTTCCTCCATTTGCCCATCTTTCTTCTTTGGCTGACTCAACTTGTCATCTGAGTCCGCAGCCATAGAGGCCTGAAAGGCATAGAAGGCCGCTTTATCTGGACATTCCCTTGCCCGATGTGGCCCGTTACATATGTAGCAACTGATAGGACGATTCGACGTGTTTGGACTATCACGTCTTTTCCAGGTGTCTCCCGTGTTGGATTGGGAAGGCTTGCGGTCTCTACCAGGACTTCTGTTTTCACTGGCAACCTTGGGAGAATTCGGTCGGCTGTTTCTGTCTTTTCCAGGTGAAGAGCATTGATGACGTCTCGCGTCCTGAGAGTCACCAGATCGATCAAACAAACGTTCAGCTATTACATAAGCTGACGTGAGGTCTTGAACTTTCTGCTCATACAACTTAGTCCATGCCCACGGCTTCAGCCCTTCAACAAAACTGAAGATCTTGTCCTTTTCGGTCATGTCTGATATATCCAGCATCAGCCCTGCGAATTGCTTCACATGCTCCCGAATGGTTTCAGTGTGTTTTAATTCTCGCAGTTTTCGTCGAGCCAGAATCTCGACATTCTCGGGGAAAAACTGCTAGTGGAGTTCTCTCTTCAAACTGTCCCAAGTATCTATGGTGCAATGCCCTTCCTGAATGTCCACATACCGGAATCTCCACCACAACTTTTCATCTTCAGATAGACGCATGGTCGCCAATGTCACTTTGGCTTCTTTCGTATTAGTGTTCGTGGCTTTGAAATATTGCTCAATGTCGAAGATAAAGTTTTCCAGTGCCTTTGCATCCCTTGCCCCACAGAAGGGCTTGGGTTCTGGGATCTTTACCTTGCCAACTGTAGTTGCTCCGGTTTTCCAACGCTCGCATTGTAAGGTTCACCTTCGTGTTCACCTCTGCGATTTCATTTCTAACGACATCCAGGGTGGCTCGAAAATCCTCTGTCATGCCGTTTATCATTTCCATCATGTCCTTCTGAGAGTTATCTAGCTCAATAACTCGTTCTTTAATATGGGCAGCAGCGCCCGACGAACTGTCCCCACGCTCGTAGGTGACATTTCCAGTTCTCCTGATTTGTGACTTTAACGTGTCAACTCTAGCCAACAAATCTTGTATGGGTAATCCGTCCAGGCGACCGGACACCGCATCAACAGCATCGGCTCTCTTGGAAACTTCTTCAAGCCGCTTCTCAAGAAACCGGATGGAATCAGGAACTTCCATCAGGTGGAGCATCTGCTCTTCGATCTCCACCAATCGTTCATCATGGGTCTTACCCGTACATTTCGCAGCCGACATCTTGTGTCTCAACTGTCGCTCAGCCAACTTAGGCTCTGATACCACTTGTCACAATCGTAGCGTTTCAACCTTGAGACGGACGATTGTGCGGCACTTGTTCTAACTCGATGAACAAGTCAGCCGATCAAAATCCGAAAGTTGTGGGTAACGTCGACGTATGTCGTAACCTTCCTTAGCGTTCTTGGGAAATTTATTTATAAAACGCGGTAAAGAAAGAAATACATTGAAATAGACGTTACAATAAGCATTAAAGACTGTCAATTGCAAGGAAAAAGGGTTGCTTGCAAAGAGTACAACTAATGCTTGGGTGGGGATTCAACTGGTATGCCTCCCCTATAGTACATTTTGAACATTTTCAGCTCTGGTAGGCTTGCATATGAAAATGCCGAAACGTCACACCCAAGCTTTATGACTTCAAATGAAAAGCAAATGCCTAAACTAAATATTGTGCTTAAAGATAAGATAAATGGGAGCTAATCGGAGCATATAACCAAAGGTAAACACACTTTGGAAAAATATGTCCGTGACACTATGTACACCATCAAACTTTATAGGTTATAACAAATAAAATTTTAAAATTAAATTGAATTAAACGTCAAACTTTGGTTAATTATATAGATCTTTTACGGCGTTCAAACATAAAATGCATGAAGATGTAGGATAACAAAACGTATGCTAGCACTTTTTAAAAGTTCTAACAATGGCATTTTTTAGAAAAAGCTTTCTGGAGTGGAAATGAAGTTTAGTTTTCAGCCTTATTTTTTTTTTTTTTTAATTTTCATAAATATAACAAAACATCAAAATATTTACTTCACGTGTAACTTCCAAGTTTGTCCTTCTTTCTATCTTCTGCTGCAATTTTTCTTTTCTTTTTCGTCGTCTTTTTCTCATCTTAGATATATTATTTTGATAAGTAGAGTTCCGAAAACTATAAAAAGAACTTTCTAGTTCACTTACCAAAGAAGGATCATTGTCAATCTCAAAATTTTGATTTTCAATATCCAAATATGGAATAATTGCTGCTATTACTATCCCTAACTAAAAAAGTGTCATCAGATGCAAAATTTCGAATGCCGACTAAATCATCAACAGTACTGTAACTAAAATTCCTTCCAAACTAAGATAGTGTATTTATCTATTTTTCTTTTATTTTTTTCAAACTGTTATTTGGTTGTTCAAGATCGTATACCAAATATAAAAGATCTGGAAAAAAAAATTGATGGGATATTGGTACATGATCGTTTACATTTGGCCCAAATCTAAACAATCGTGTACAAAATCTAGATGATCTTGTAAAAAAGATCTTGAAAAAAAATTTGCTTAGATTTGGGTAGCCAAATCTAAACGATTAAATCTAAATAATCGTCTTTAGCCAAATCTAAATATTCGTGTGCCAAAAAATCTTTAAAAAAAATCGTTTAAATTTAGCTAAATCTAAACAATTCTAAACTATCAAATATAAATGATCTGTAGCAAAGAATAGCCAAATCTAACCAATCTTTGTACAAGGTTGTATACAAAATATATTACGTGTGCGAGTGCTAATTAATCGTGTGTTTTAGGAGACATTTTTTGTATTTTTTATTGTAGGCCTGTCGGTTTTTTTCGTTTTCAAGATTGTTCTTTACAGTGTAAATATTTTGTCGTTTTGTTATATTTTTTAAAAAAAGTAACCCTTTTTTTCCCTTAAAGGTGTGTATATAAAAAAAAACATATATCATTTTAGTAACCTGATCATTGTATAATTAACTTTGGAATTAACAAGCACCAATCATTTTAAAATACTTCTCATTAGCACAAGTACTAATCATTTTGAGTTAGAAGCAAATATAATAATTATATTTAAAATATTAGTATATATTAATGATACAAATCTATCATTGATAGACCATGTCGCTTACTGATAAATCATATAAGAGTTTGTTAAATGAGAAATTTTGGACCAATTGTTCACACAAGATTTTTGGAGAGATGCAATTCATGGAATTGAACTTTGTATATTCATTTATATAGTGGATACAATATCTAATATTTACTCTTTTGATGCTTTCTCTCGAATACAAGTTAAAACTTAGAACTTCTTTATCTTCGGTCTTCAGGATGTTGTAGTTGCAAGTCAATTTGAACTTTGATTTTCTGGAATCCAAGGAAAGTTTGATCTTCCAAGTCTTTAATCTTTCAGAAGATGATGATCTCGAAGTTGATAAGAACTTGTACGTCTGGAGAGCTTTTAGAAGTTTGAGTCTTCAATTTTCAAAGATTCGGTTCTTGAGAGCTTCAATTCTTCCTCCAACCAAAGACCTCCAAAATGAATGGTTATAGAGAATTCCCATGGGCTTTAGGTGGACTTGGGCCCATTTGCTTGTTGAGCTTGGTTTTAGGTCCATTTTTCTAGGTGGGCTTGGGCCCATTTGCTCGACGGGTTTGAGTCCATTATTTCTTTGGCCCAATTTTACATTTGGGGCTTGAATTGGGTTGGATATGAGAAAACTTACTATCCAAACTCAATTAAATTATGAATATCACAATTTTGCTATGATGAAGTGACACGATTTAATTGGCAAAAATTTCTTGTTCAACAATGCTCTTTTTTCGAGATTCGTGCACGTGTATGGCAGGTGAAACTTGAAAAGGATAAGTTGAAACAAAAAATACAAGTGATTTATTCTTGATTTTGGCTCCAGTCAATATGTCAAATTGATCACACTATGCATTTGGACATAAGTTTGATTAAAATGAAGTTTGGAATATAACCCAATGTCAATTTTGATTTTAATTCACAATTTTTTTCAATAAAAATCATATTTGGAATATGGCCAAATTTTTTTGAATAAAATTGATTTTTTTTAACCCATGAATTTAATGGGAGAATTGAGACTTAAAATTGATAAAATTGGAATATTGTCAACTCATCAAAATATGACTTTAAGTCAAAACTTTGATTGAATTTTTTTTTTGGCATAATCTTTTAATTTGAATCTCTAGCCAAACTTGTGCGCTACTTAAAGATGAATTGCCCCAAAATTTAAAATCTAAAAAGTTTGTGTTTTTTTTTTTACTTAATTTAAATTTGAAATGAATTTATGATTTGTGATAAAGAATTTTTTTTTTGCAACAGAAGAACAACAAAATTATTTGAATTTTTTAAAAAATTTCTCCAAACTTTTTTTCTTCAGGAGAAATTGTTTTTTTTTTTAAATATTTTTTATTTAATTAATTTATTTGCTATTCTTTTTGTTAAAACAAACAAAAATATTAGAACTCAATCCCAACTTCTAAGTTTGTTGGTTTGTTGAGAAGCATGAGGATTTGGTACCTTCCATCCTTTATAAACATAGTGAAGGGATAAAAGTCATATGGCAGCAGAAGAATTTAAAGAACCGTTTCTCAAATTAATTTGGAAATCTTAAAATATCAGTACATTGGCAAAATTTTAGAATCAAAATTCTAAATAAACACTAAGCATGCTTTTAAATTAAAAGATAGAGAAATTACTTACGATGACGTCTCTGAATCTACAAATCACCGAATTGGGGATACCACCCATCGGAGACCTTCCTATCCGCTAGGATGAAATTGGTTTGTGGGAACCAATTGAGATAGGAAAATGTTTAGAGATATTTGAGAGAAAATATTTTCTTTTTGCATAGAGAAAAAGTCTTGGTGGTTTTTCTTGATGGATTTCGTTAAAAAAAATTGTTTTCTTCTAGATATTTATATCTCTCTTTCTTTCTTGGAATAGGAAAAGGAATAGGAGAGAATCATGAGATTCTATTATTAAATTTACTAATTAATTAACAATTAACAATTAGTTAATAATTAATTAAATCATATTTAATTAATATTTCATTCAAATCTTATTTGAATGAATATCTCTCCAATATCTTATATATTTATATTAATATAATTAATTAAATCATATTTAATTAATATTTCATTCAAATCTTATTTGAATCAATATCTCTGCAATATCTTATAAATTTAATTAAATCAAATTTAATTAAATAAAACTAAATTAATTAATTCTCCAATTAATTAATAGCTAAATTAAATATCTTATATTTAACTTAAATTAAATTTAAATCATATTCAAATATAAGTTTCTCTTATAACCAATAATTTTAATATGAATCCAATTCACATTAATATTTGAACTTATTCAAATGTTTTATCTCTCATAAATTAATTTTGAGTCATATCCAAAATTAAATTTATATAATAAAGTTTCACAAACTTCATATTATAATGTATCACTATACATTAAACTAATTCTCAAAGTAATTTTGAACATTACAAATTACAACCAATAATAATAAATCTCATTACCCTTTACGAGCTAGGAAGGGGACCTAATGGACCTACAGATCAGAAGGTACAACGATCTGAGATTAATTGGCTAAATTTATTAACCACATTAATCAATATTCGTTAACTGTGTGTACACTCCACTAAAGACTCACAGCTGAACTCTTCTCACTGTAGATATATTTCTGTGTCCACAGATATAGACCAATAACAGTAAGTTAGTCATTCACGAGTGTTCGTAACACCAGCTGGGTCAATTTACCGTTTTACTCCTGGGTTATCTCTAATCCTTAAATACCAGTGCTTCTCCAATGAACAACCTGTTTATGGTCCTACCAATAAACAGAAACCCCTCTTGTGCCATAGAGAGGGTAGGGCCCTTTGTTCAAGACCTGGAGACACCATTTAAGGGAACACTCATTTACTTACCCTAAAGTAGGGAATGAGTGAATTCCATCTTGTGTAATTATGTTCCCAACTCCCCACTCGATCTTGTCCCCAAAATGATAAGCTTATGGAGTCGGCTATCTGGCCACTCTCACCCATACAAATCAAAGGACAATCCTCGTGAACAGGAGTTCATAATACACTCAGGATTAAGACTAAGTTACCTAAGTCATCCTAGTGAAATAGAGACCTAACTAGTTAACGGAGTTACATCTAGTGGTTACTATTTCGCAGTCCACTCATTGCATAGGATACCCTCACTCGCATGTCAACTACATGAACTCATTGGATCATTGCGTTGTATCGATTACAAAGTGAGTCGTATCAATAGTTTTACCAGGCTAAGGTACCCAACCTTATCCCTATACTATAGACCCTTTAAGCTGATCTTGAACATTGATCCCTGTATGTCTCTACATAATGTTCGAGACTCATTAAACAGCTTAGGATGTTACTTTATTGGATTTAGGTTATTAAGACAAAACTAATAATTTAATCAATAATAATTATTACAATAATAACACTTTATTAATAAAGGTCAATAGATTATATTTACAATCCACGAGTTTTAGGACATAAATCCCAACATATGGAAGAAGGTTAAATAAAAGAAATCACATCAACTCCTTTTTAGCATTATTTCTAGTTTTCCTCTAACCATTTTTTTCTTTACTGCTTCATGTTCGATTTGCTTCATTAAATTTTTTTCTTTACTCATTTGGAAGAACCAAGGGTTGCTGGTGTCAGTTTTGGTAGAATGGGCTTAATGGGTGCCATGGAATCCAAAAATCACCTTGGACATCAACCTTATTTCTCTCATGTTGGCCGAAATCCATTTAATTGGTTTCCACCACTTGAGCAAAAGAGCCAATAAATCTCTATCTTCCTTCAACCCTCCCTAATACTCTTTTTTCCCATTCTTATTCCTCTGTCGTCGGACTATATTGCCGCCACTTCGCTCCGGTGAATTGTGTCATTGTTTCCACCTTCCTCCCAAGCTTTGTTGTATGCCTTCTAATCAACAAAATATCTTTTTTTTTAAAAAAAAAATCCTTAAGAATCATTTAGATCCCATATGCTCTGGATTTTGGCTAACTGAGATAAGTGAAGAGAGAAATGATGATTTTAAGTGATTTTTTTTTATAAAAATAATAATAATAATAGATGGAAGAAAGAGAGATAAGGACAAAATTGAAAATGGATGGGACGTTGTATTTATGTTGATTTAATGCGATGTGGTTCGATCTCTAGAATTTGATCCTTTGATTCTCTCTCGATTGGATGCTTACGCTTGATTTGAGAAAGCAGAGCATGTGATGTTCTTGAAGTTGGAGTTTCGGAAGAAAGCTTGTATCTTTAAAGGAGCAATCTTTGAGGGCGATCGACTTCAAGAGTTAGGGAGTTTTCTACCTCTTGGGAAATTTTCAACCCTTACAAATGAGGAGAACTTCTTTATTTATAGAGTGCTCTGGTGGGCATTATGGGCTTGAGCTTGGTTGATCCATGGACCAGACTTATAGGCCCAACCACATGGATTTGAGTCCTATTTAGCCTTTGGGTTCAATTAAGCTTATTTTTTTTTACTCAATTGAACTTAGTGAACGCCCTAGGCCTAGGATTCGAACCAGAATTTGGAATTCGAATCTTCGACATTCCCCTGCATCCCCGACCTGGCAGCATCATCCTTACTATTCTTAAAGGCTTATTAGAGTGAAAGTTCTCCCCACAAACCAACACAAGTTCTTTCAGCATACTTTGTCCTCACTCACATGCATCCTAGAAAAATTCCTAGGAGATCACCCAACATAAAATTGCTCCAAACTAAGCACGCTTAACTTTGGAGGTCCTATGATCGAGCCACCGAAAATGAATGTGTACCTTGTTGGTATAGGTATTAACTTTTAATTCTTTTAAGTCTTTCTTAACATAATTTTCATGTCCTCAGGATCCCTCTCATTCAGATGTGATATTGGTTCATTCATGTCTTCATTCTAATCTCGAGCGTTATATGCCAACCAGCTTCCGCTTGGTTCGTCCTCGAACCAGATCTTACTGAAAGAGGTTCCACTCTGATACCATCTGTAACGCTCCAGGCCCAAGATTCGAACCAGGATTTGGAAATCAAATCTTCGACATTCCCCTGCATCCCCTGCGACCTGGCAGCATCATCCTTACTATTCTTAAAGGCTTATTAGAGTGAAAGTTCTCCCCACAAACCAACACGAGTCCTTTCAGCATGCTTTGTCCTCACTCACGATCCAAATTTTCTATCTAAGCTCAAGTCAATACTTTAACACAAACGCTTTGTTTGATAAAAAAAAATAATAAACACCAGTTGAAACAATAAGAAATCAAAGAAAACTTTATTCGGGCCCTAATTTAATCAAAACAATAATCCAAATGTGTTTCTTTAAAAGCAAAATCCATAACAGACATTTAGTTGTTCTAACTATGAAACTCGTCTTATTCAACAAAACTAAAAATGTAAAACATTTAAGTGGAAGCAATTTTGAAAGGAAGTTCTCCTATGGCGATCACGTATCTTTCTTGTCCCTCGTAGGTCTACCTCTCGTATTACCTTTGCCTGAAAAGTTAAACATAAAAGGGTGAGTATAAATATACCCAGTAAGAGACCCACTACTAGTCCCGCTATGGGTAAAATTATTAGCTTACTATTGGGAGGTACCCTGCATCATAAGAGTCTTGTGATACCGTAGGATGCCCAAAATCAATCTAATGCTCCCAAAGGATGCACATATCAGTCTAGTACTCCCGAAGGATGCACTTATCAGTCTAGTGCTCCCGAAGGATGAACCTATCAGTCTAGTACTCCCGAAGAATGCACCTATCAGTCTTGTGCTCCAAAGGATGCACAACAGGTGGTGATCCCGTGGGACACCTGCAAGGCACACTATCCTATAGATAAAGCTAACAGTTTCCCCTTAGTCCATCCTAACATTTAAAACGATCAACTCAATTTACAGTATAAACTACCATCATGTCATTCTTTCAGTTCAACACATATACAGTCAAATTACCCAATCCAGTACATAATCAAACATTATCAGAACGGTTCCTCAAACAATTAAACTTATACATAAGCGTCACTCACTTCAGTTCAGTCAATTCAACCTACAGTACACTACCTATTCATTAACGTAACAGTCAACAACCCACAATTTAATCAATTCCATGTTCTCAGTCCAGTCATCATAAATAATTCTACAAATCAGTCAACCCATCGCAGTTCAGTAAAAATCATACAGTCAAAAAGGTCATCAAATATAAATGTGCATATCAGTTAGTACGTCTCAGTCTCAGTTGAGCGGGATTCATACAGTACCTCTCAGTCTCAGTTGAGCGGGATTCATACAGTCAATACATCTCAATTTCAATATTGAGTCCTAGTAAGAACCCTTACCTTAACGTTACCTAAGCTCCTTGATCGAACTAAAGTCCAACGAAACAAACCTAAACATAAGGATAGGAAATTTAATTACTGTCACAACAATTTCTCCCATTTAATTTCCTCAATGAAAATTCTAAACTTACCCAAGTACTGGCAAATTAAACACCAACTAAATCTAAAATTGGTTGTGAATCCAAAGAACTCAAGCGCTACTTTCAACACCTTCAAGGATCAAATAACAATTTAACTAATTATCCAACACTACAACCCAAGGAAAATACAATGTACAACTATAAAACTCACCAACACAACTTACCACCAAAAATCCCGACAATTCACAGTAAGGTAAAGGCAACAACACGCGAACTAAATTGAAAGACAACGTGCAAAGAAAGATTTAGGTGTGACTCGACTTGGTTGGAGAAGTAAATTTGAGTTACATGAACGATTGGAAGACACGGGATGCGCGCACAGCTGTTGTTCACGAACGAAGACAAACGCAGACGAAGGATTCGACACCTGGATTTTGACTTCAAAAAGCAGAGACGGGACGCGACACTCACTGCTCGAACCCATGAGAATGGTTCTTTTGGTTCGTCATTGCCAAAGAGGGATTAGAGCGAAGATGCTCGACGACGGATGGCTGCCAAGATTGCGAGGAGTGGAGATGCGTCGGCTTCGATTATCGGTAGCAGTGGCTTCGACGGTGGGGAGATAATGGGCAGAAAAGGTCGACAACGACGAGTCTACAGATGGGTGCCGCGCGAGTTCGAACTGCGACACTGAGACAGTGGTTGGCGGCTAGGTCGTGAGGAGAAGAAGAAGATGGAGAGTGAGGGGAAGAGATGGCACACAAAACAAAGTTCTTTTGAAATAATAATAATAATAATAATAATAATAATAATAATAATAATATATTATGTTATAGTATTATTACTTTTCTTTTCTTTTTTTTCCCTTTTTTTCATTTTTCCAAAAAAATCAATTCTCTTCCTCACCAAACTTTTAACACACACCCATTTTTTTAATCTTAATAAAATAAGATAATTATGATGAGAATATATACCTAAAAAATTTAGAGTGTTACATTCTTCCCTCCTTAAGGAACTTTCGTCCTCAAAAGTTCTAATCTTCGAATAACTCTGAGTAGCGAGTTCTCATGTCATCCTCTCTCTCCCATGTAGCCTCTTCCACTTGATGATTTCACCACAAAACTTTTACTAATGCAATCCCTCTGTTACGAAGCATTTTTACCTCTATAGCCAAAATCTCAACTGGTTACTTTACATAGCTCAAATTCTTATAAATTTCTAATGGTTCATAGTCTACTACATGCGACGAATCTGCCACGTACTTCCTCAACATTGAGACATGGAACACATTATAAACATCAGAGAGTGATGGTGGCAATGCCAAACGAAATGCCATAGGGCTAATTCTCTCTAGAATCTCAAAAGGTCCAACAAAACGGGGACTCAACTTCCCCTTCTTTTCGAATCGCAGAACACCCTTCATAGGTGCTACTTTCAAGAACACTTTATCTCCCACTTCAAACTCAAGATTTTTCCGTCTCACATTAGTATAACTTTTCTGTCTACTCTGCATTGTTTGCATATGTGTTCTAATCTTTTGAATAACCTCATTAGTAGACTGAACTAATTTAGGAACCATCAATCTCTGCTCACCAAGCTCATCCCAACAAACAAGAGATCTGCAACATTTACCATACAAGGCCTCAAACGGTGCCATGCCAATAGTAGTCTGAAAACTGTTATTATATGCAAACTCTATCGAATGCAAGTGAGAGTCCCAGCTACCTGGAAATTCTAATGCACAAGCTCGTACATATCCTCTAGAACTTGGTTCAAGCGTTTAGTTTGACCATCAGTTTGTGGTGAAAAGTTGTACTGAAATCTAACCTCGTGCCCATGGCAGTCTGAAGTCCTTTCCAAAACTTGGAAGTAAAACATGCATCTCTGTCAGAAACAATCTATATAGGCACTCCATGCAGTCTCACAATCTCAGTCAAATATAATTGTCCCACTTACAAGCAGTATAAGTGGATTTCCCTGGGACGAAATGTGCCAATTTCGTAAGCCTATCAACAACCCAAATCATTGAATAACCGTTCAGGATTCTAAGCAATCCTATACTAAAATCCATAAACACATTCTCCCAGTTCCACTCTAGCACACTCAAAGGTTGCAACAAACCTGCTGGTTTTTGTCTTGGTGCTTTAGCCTGCTAGCACAACATGCCCTTACTAACAAAATCTAACATTTCTCTCTTCATATTACGCCACCCATAAACTCGTTTCAAATCCTATTACATCTTTGTACTACCTGGATGCATGGAAAATGGGAAACTATGTGTCTCAATCAATAACTCTATCGTAATTGCACTGTCTGTTGGCACACACAATCCTCTCTTAAACATAAGTTCGTCATCAGAGAATATGGAGAACTCCTTAGCTTGCTCTACTTCTGCTAGGCGACACTTCTCAATCAAATAAGGATCAGTGACCTAAACAACAACAATTCTTTGTCTGAAGGTCGGTTGTACTGACAACTGAGTGAACTGTGAGGTGACTTCCCCCACTGAAACTGAAATCTCAGTTCTCTCATGGTCTCTGTGCAAAGGAACTTGTCTAGTAATGAGTGTTGCAGAATATGATACCTTCCTACTAAGAGCGTCAGCTACCACATTCGCCTTACCTGGATGGTACAATATCTCATAGTCATAATATTTTACTAACCCAAGCCACCTTCGCTGTCTCATACTAACTCCTTATGAGTGAAGAAGTATTTCAGGCTATTATGGTCAGTAAAGATCTGTATCTTTTCACCATACAAATAATGTCTCCAAATTTTAAGTGCAAAAACCACTGTTACCAACTCTAAATCATGTACAGGGTAGTTCTGCTCATGACTCTTCAATTGACTCGAAGCACAAACAACTACTTTACCTTGTTGAATCAGAACACCATCCAAACCTTTTTGTTTTTTTTTTTTTGTTTTTTTAAAGCATCACTATAAATAACGAAACTCTCTGAACTGTCACATATGGTAAGCACCAGTGTAGTACAAGATTCTGCTTAAGATTTTGAACACTATCCTCATAAGCTTTGTTCTAAACAAATGGATTGCCTTTCCTGATTAACTGTGTTAATGGTGTAGTTATGCGAGAAAAGTTTTATAAAAACCATTGGTAAAAACCTACTAAACTTAGAAAGCTGCGAACCTCACTGTCTATGAAAGGTCGAGGCTAACTAGTCACAACCTCAATCTTTGTGGGGTCTACAGAAAAGTAATCTCTAGGCACCACATGGCCTAGAAAAGATACTTAGCCTCCTCCAAAACTCACATTTGGAAAACTTTGCATACAATTTGTTGACTCGAAGAGCCTCTAAGCCCATGCGTAAATGCTCCTCGTGCTCTATCTCTGTCTTAGAATAATCTAAGATATCGTTAATAATTACAATCACAAAAGTTCTTAAGAAATCATTAAACACTCTGTTCATCAAGTTCATAAACACTGTTGGAGCATTTTTCAACCCAAAAGACATCACAATGAACTCATGATGCCCATATTTCGAACGAAAAGCTGCCTTAGGAATGTCACTGTCTCTAATCCTCAACAAGTGATAGCCTGAATGTAAATCAATCTTAGAGAACACACAAACTTATTGCAACTGATCAAACAAATCCACAACCCTTGGTAAATGATATATGTTCTTAACAGTCACCTAATTCAACTCTTTATAATCAAAACATAAGTGCATCGACCCATCTTTCTTCTTAACAAACAAAACTGGTGCACTCCAAGATAACATACTTGGTCGAATGAAGTCTTTGTCAAGCATTTCTTTCAATTGCACTTTCAGATCTTTCAACTCTGCTGGGGCCATTCTGTATGAAGCTTTAGATATAGGAACGAGTCTAGTTCTATCTCAATAGCAAGACCAATTTCTGTATGGGGCAGTAATCTTAGAAACTCTTCTAGAAAAACATTAGAATACTCTTTCACCACCGGTTCAGATAACAAAGAAACCTCGATCTCCCTGGTGTCTGCCACACTAGCCAAGATACTTCAGGTACCCTGGTCATGCAACTTACTAACCTTCATAGCTGGGATAACTTTTAGTGGAACCCTAGTTCCAACCCCTTTGTACTTGAACTAGCTTCTAAAGAAAGGATTAGAAACTACCTCCTTACTGAACAGTGTATGTTTGCATGGTTAAACTACATTCCATTTTTTTCAAACTCCAAACTAGTAACCTTTCATTCATGATAAACTCAAAACAATTTCTTAAAGTCACATCAAGACAACCATGCACATTTTCCTTGTTTCTTCTCCAATACCTCCATTCTAAAACCATTCAATGTGCTTGGTATAAACTTAACTTAACCATGTATTTAGTTCCCTTTAAAATCACTAACATAACATATTTCTTAGGTTTTCAGTCATAAAACAGTCAATTAAGTTGAATACATCTTACTCCTCTATCTACTCGACTACCTCTTTGAGCACCTTTACATGGCGGTATTTTCCTAATATCCACCCGTAATTCTTTTAGTCTTAACAATAAACACTTCATGCATTCTAGTTTAACTTAAGCAAGGTCATGCTCATAAAATCATACATATAAATCATGAAAGCGTACTTGATGAGTGATGAAGGATCGTGTTAGCCATAGGGACACAAAAACACAGACTTACATCATAAGTCAGTCTACAGAACCTAAAACTTAGGCCCTGATACCAACTGTAACGACCCAACTTTTCTATCTAAGCTCAAGTCATTACTTTAACACAAACGCTTTGTTTGACAAAAAAAAAAAAAAGTAGTAAACACCAGTTGAAACAATAAGAAATCAAAGAAAACTTTATTCGGGCCCTATTTTAATCAAAACAATAATCCAAATGTGTTTCTTTAAAAGCAAAATCCATAACAGACATTTAGTTGTTCTAACTATGAAACTCGTCTTATTCAACAAAACTGAAAAACAGTAAAACATTTAAGCGGAAGCAATTTTGAAAGGAAGTTCTCCTATGACGATCATGTATCTTTCTTGTCCCTCACCCTACCTTTCGTATTACCTTTTCCTGAAAAGTTAAACATAAAAGAGTGAGTATAAACATACCCAGTAAAAGACCCACTACTAGTCCCGCTATGGGTAAAATTATTAGCTTACTATTGGGAGGTATCCTGCATCATAAGAGTCTTGTGATACCGTAGGATGCACATAATCAGTCTAATGCTCCAAAAGGATGCACATATCAGTCTAGTACTCCCAGAGGATGCACTTCTCAATCTAGTGCTCCCGAAGGATGAACCTATCAGTCTAGTGCTCCCGAAGAATGCACCTATCAGTCTTGTTCTCCAAAGGATGCACAACAGGTGGTGATCCCGTGGGACACCTGCAAGGCACAGTACACTATAGATAAAGCTAACAATTTCCCTTCAGTCCATCTTAACATTTAAAACGATTGACTCAATTTACAGTATAAACTACCATCATGTTATTCTTTCAGTTCAACACATATACAGTCAAATTATCCAATCCAGTATATAATCAAACATTATCAGAACGGTTCCTCAAACAATTAAACTTATACATAAGCGTCACTCACCTCAGTTCAGTTAATTCAACCTACAGTACACTACCTATGCATTAACGTAACAGTCAACAACCCACAATTTAATCAATTCAATGTCCTCAGTCCAGTCATCATAACTAATTCTACAAATCAGTCAACCCATCTCAGTTCAGTAAAAACCATACAGTAAAAAAGGTCATCAAATATAAATGTGTATATCAGTCAGTACGTCTCAGTCTCAGTTCAACGGGATTCATACAATACGTTTTAGTCTCAGTTGAGCAGGATTCATACAATCAATACATCTCAATTTCATTATCGAGTCCAGTAGTAGGAACCCTTACCTTAATGTTACATAAGCTCCTTGATCGAACTAAAGTCCAACGAAATAAACCTAAACATAAGGATAGGAAATTTAATTACTTTCACAACAATTTCTCGCATTTAATTTCCTCAATGTAAATTCTAAACTTACCTAAGTATTGGTGAATCGAACTCTAACTAAATCTAAAATTGGTTGTGAATCCAAAGAACTCAAGCGCTACTCTCAACACCTTCAAGGATCAAATAACAATTTAACTAATTATTCAGCACTACAACCCAAGGAAAATACAATGTGCAACCATAAAACTCACCAACACAACTTACCACCAAAAATCCTGACGTTCACAGTAAGGTAAAGGCAACGACACACGAACTAAATTGAAAGACAACGTGCAAATGAAGATTTAGGTGTGACTCTTCTTGGTTGGAGAAGTAAAGTTGAGCTACACGCACGATTGGAAGACACGGTACGCTCGCGCAGTTGTTGTTCAGACGAAGGACGCGGCGAAGGACGCGGCGACTAGGTTCGACTTCAACAAAAAGCAGAGACGGGACGCGACACCGAAGGCTCGAACACACGACGAATGGTGCTTTGGGTTTGTCGTTTCCAGAGACGGATTATGTGTATTATCTCCTCACCGATAGCTCGAACGCACGACGAATGGTGCGCGACTGCCAAGGTTGCGAGGATCGGAGACGCATCGCTTCGATTAACGGTAGTAGTGGCTTCGACGGAGAGGAGATAATGGGCAGAAACGGTCAGCGATGACGACTCTATCGATGGGTGGCGCACGAGTTCGAACGGCGTGAGACCTTGGTTGGCGGCTAGGTTGTGAAGAGAAGAAGAAGATGGAGAGTGAGGGGAAGAGATGGCACGTAAAATGAAGTTATTTTGAAATAATAATAATAATAATATATTATTATTATTATTATGTTACAGTATTATTACTTTTCTTTTTCTTTTCCCTTTTCTTTTCATTTTTTCAAAAAAATTAATTCTCTTCCTCACCAAACTTCATAATACACACCCATTTTTTTAATCTTAATAAACTAAGATAATTATGATGAGAATATATACCTAAAAAATTTAGAGTGTTACACTTAGCCAAGTAAATAATATTTAATTGAACCAAAATAATTAACTTGATTCAAGAGTTATGATGAAAATATGTGGCATTATCAGAATTGGCCAATTTATGTTTTCAATTTTAGTTTAGGACACATGTCAATTTTTTAATTAGTCCTAAATTCAATTGTTCGTACTTTTCATCATTAATTTAGTAAATGATGTGGCAATTTGTGATTGGTTTCAAAATTTTCTATTCAACAAATGCCCTTTTTCGAGATTTATGCACGTATATGGGTGAATGAATCTCGAAAAAGATAAATTTGAAATCAAAATACGAGCATTTATTTATTTACTTAATTCAATTTATCAAATTAATCAAACTATAAATTTAGTACATGATTTTGATTTAAATTTGAAATAAGGGTTGAAATATGACCAAGTCTTAATTAATCTAAGAAAAGTTCAAGGTTTTATTTGCAACTTAATTTGATTTGAGGATAAAAATTTAAATTTGATTTTTTAGAAATAAAATTTGGAACATAACAAAAATTTTGATTTGAAATAAGGATGAGGTTTCTACCATACCTTAATTTGTCTTGAGCATGCACAAGAATTTTGAAGGACCAATTTTAATTTTAATCTTGAGCATGCACAAGTCTTAATTTGCCTCAATCTTGAGATAAAAAGGCCATATATGCAAGTTAATTTGACTTGGATTTTGACCCCAAATTTTAATTTTAAAATTGGAAATAAAATCTAAAAAAAAATTGAAAAATTAAATATTTTAAATATTTTAATTATCTCAAAAATAAAATTAGATATTTATTCCAAAATTAATATTTTTATTTTTTAAAAAATAAGATAATATAATTGAATTATCTTTTGTTTATTATTAAAAAAGATTAAATACCATTCCTAATCCTTTTAAGAATTAGATTTGTTATAAAAAATGATTAAATATCATTCCTAATCTTCTTAAGAATTAGATTTTTTTTAAAAAATGATTAAATATCATTCCTAATCCTTTTAGAAATTAGATTTGTTTTAAAAAAAATGATTTAATATCATTTCTAATCCTTTTAGGAATTAGATTTGTTAGCCTTATAAATAGACCCACATCTTAATAATTGATTCCTCATCCACCAAAAGAAAAGTATGAAAAACTTATATTCTCCCTTTCTCTCTTCCTCTTTTTTTTTTTTTTTTTTGTTGTTGTTTTCTTTCTCTTCCTTTTTTTTTAAAGGAGCTAAAGGTAAGAACTTCTTCTTCCTTTTTTCTTTTTTTTTACAATCGTTTGCAGAGGTGACTCTGCCGTCAGTGATCCAATTTCTACTAGGGGATGACCGGGATTTTGTCGTCAGATCTATCTCTCTAGTATGAGTGATTGAGCTTCTTGGCTCTGCTTCACTGTCAGCGATTCAACTTCTACTTGCGATCGAGTTTTTTCCGTAAGATCCACCTTCTTAGTAGGAACAATCGAATATCTTGGTTCTGCTTGCTGTCAGCGATCCAACTTCTACTAGGGGACGATAGGACTTTTGCCTTCAGATCCACCTCCCTAGTAGGAGCGATCGGGCATCTTAGTTCTACTTTGCCATCAGCGATCCAATTTCTACTAGGGAATAATCAGACTTTTGCCGTCATGTCCATCTGCCTAGTAGGAGCGATCAGACATCTTGGTTCTACTTCGCCGTCAATGATCCAACTTCTACTAGGAGATGATCAGGCTTTTGCCGTCAGATCCATCTCCCTAGCAAAACCGATTGGACATCTTAGCTCTGCTTCGTCGTCAGCGGTCCAACTTTTACTAAAGGACGATCGGGCTTTTGTTGTCAGATCCATCTCCCTAGTAGGAAAGATCGAGCTTCTTCGTTCTTCTTCTTTTTTTTCTTTTTTCTCCTTTTTTGTTTTCATTTTTGTTTTCTTTCTTCTTTCTTTTTCTATTCTTATTTTTGTTTTCTTTTGT